>CM068707.1:9429559-10029559 GCA_035079005.1 Fraxinus americana | reverse complement strand
TGATTTTCAGTTCCAACAGATTGACTTTCTGAAATTTCACAGTCTGATGCCACTTGGTGATTCACTTCATTTCCTACCACAACATCACCAACCTCAGTTTCATCTTCTCCAGCAATAGGATCAAGTGCAGATCTTACCTCAGGTTGCATTGTAGGAGCTACAGTCACAGTTTGAGGTGTGTTATGGTTAACAGGCTCGATGAAGAGAAGATAATTTATTCCAAGGTTGCTGCTGTGAGGTTGGACTTGTTTGTTTAGGAAACCAGATTCGAAGGGAAATTCAGACTCGTTAAAAACAACATGTCTTGAAATGTAAATTCTTCCACTAGGACTTAGGCACTTATAGCCTTTGTGGGTGTCACCATAGCCAAGATAAACACATTTCTGTGAGTGAAAAGCAAACTTATGTTTCTGATAGGGTCTAAGGCAAGGGAAGCACGCACAACCAAAGGTTTTAAGTTGTTTAAAATCAAAGTCCTTATCAAACAGAGTTTTGTAGGGTGATTTATTGTCTAGGATTGAAGTAGGCAATCTGTTAATCAGGAAAGTGGCTGCTTTGAAGGATTCCCACCAATAGTAAAGTGGCATTTGGGCCTGAGATAGAAGTGTTAACCCAGTCTCAGTGATATATCTATGTTTGCGTTCAGCTCTACCGTTTTGCACTGATGTATAGGGGCAAGAGTGCCTAAGTTCAATACCACATTCAAGAGCCAATTTACTGAAGTTTCTGAACTCACCCCCCCAATCGGATTGTAGAGTTTTAATTTTCCTGTCAAGTTTATTTTCTACCAGAGTTTTGAACTGAGAGAAAATGGTCAGAGTTTCTGATTTATGTTTCATGGGATAGATCCATGTATACCGGCTATGATCATCCACAAAGATTACATACTACCTAAAACCTGAAGTTGAATTCAAGGGGGCTGGTCCCCAAACGTCTGAATGGATGAGTTCAAGTGGATTCACAGCATGAGATGATGAAGTATTAAAGGGAAGAGCATGAGATTTACCAATTTTGCAAGAATCACAGAAAAAAGGAATTTCATTAGATTTAAATTTTTTATTACAAGACTTAAGGACTTGACTCAAGACATGATTTGAAGGATGTCCAAGCCTTCTGTGCCAAAGATCTAACTCTAGAACTGAAGTTTGATAAACTGAAAACAGGTTGTCATGACTAGGTTGGGTTGTATAACACTGATAGTTATTTTGATGAAGTGGGTTGAGAGAGGTATTTTCTGGCTTGAGAGTTGGCAACTGCAGTTCATACAATCCGTCCTTAAGCATTCCCTGCAGCAAGATCCTCTTCGTCTGGAGGTCCTTCACAAGACAGCAATTAGCATAGAATTCCATGAAAACTCTGTTCTCATTAGTTAACTGTGAAACACTGATCAAGTTTCTTTTAATCGATGGAACATGCAATAGTTTATTTAGCTCAAGTGTTTTGTTATTTAGAGCAGAAATTCTACCTTTACCAGTATGAGCAATATGTAATCTACTTCCATTACCAACTACCAGTTTTTCTTTCCCTTCATATTCCCTTACAGTATTTAATTTACCTTTGTCTGATGTCACGTAGTTGCTGGCACCAGAATCAACAAACCAAGCTGGGTCTTCTAGCACTTTTGGTGAAGCTACAAAAGCTGATGGTGCTGGATTGTGATTTTGCTGTCCAGAGGCATTAATTTTTCCTCCCATATACCTCTCATCGTACCTGTTGTAGCACCAGCTTGCAGAATGGTTACTCAGGCCACAAATTTGACAAGGACCTCTGTTTTCACTATGTCTTCCAGTTATGTTTCTGCCTCTGCCCCTTATTCTTCCTCTGAGGCTTGCAAATCTCCCACCATTAGTGTCTCTAAAACCTCTGCCAGCACTTGAACTAGCTCGATGTGCGAACTGTACACTTGACTGACTAACAGTGAGTGAGGTGAAATTAGTTTTTACTTGGTTCAAGTGTTCAAGTCGACTCTCGAATGTCATAAGTACAGACGAAAGTTCATACCAAGAGATGGAATCTCTGCTAGTTATCTGAACAACTATTGGTGTATACTCCTCATCAAGACCTGATAAAACTTGTGTAATTAGGTCACTTTGATCAATAATTTTACCTGCTATCTCCAGGTTATCTGCTAGCTGTTTGATGGCAGTAAGATATTGATCCATTGTCATGGATCCTTTCCTGATTCTCTGCAGCTCCCCAGTTAGGAATATCACACGCGACTTGTTCAATATTCCAAAACTCTCTTCAACAGCCATCCATAGCTTGTTTGAGGTTTTACATCCCATTACTTTCATGGCGATTTCTGGAGTCATGGATGAGTATAACCATCCTATAAGTAGCTGGTCAGCTGAGTTCCATTTAAGAAATTCTGGATTTTTTGTCATCTCAACTGCTTCTCCCTGACCGATGGTAGTTTGGGTAGCTAGAAACTCAGGTGGACACTCCTTTGTCCCCATTAGATATCCCTCAAGGTTATGCCCTTTAATGATGGGCATAATCATATTTTTCCATAGGAGGAAGTTGTTTCTATCAAGCTTTACTGAGGGTGATTGAGTGATGTTTATTCCAAAGGCCAAATTCTGGTTTGCTGCTAGCTGAGTTGCTGTGCCGATACTGAACTCAGATTGGTTACCAGAATTGGTGTTAGCCATTTTGGCTCTGATACCAAGTTAAAATACTGATATGAAAGAATCTGAATACTTACTTCATATTCCAATTCAACCGTAATATATACATGAAGGTAGTAGCAAGAATATTCTAGAAGAGGAAAGAGGGAGACAACTAATTTCTACAATTGGTTAACAGAATTATTTCAATCCCTAAAAATCAGGAAATGTAACAATGCTGATATCCTTTCCATGTGAGCTGGCTGAGCATTCCATGTGAGCTGATCGATCAATTCTAACTTGTTAGAATCACCACCAGCTGCCTCAGCCACGTGTTGGGAATTTACTTAATCATGCACAGCGGAAATAAAATAATTTTCAATTCCCAAACGAGGATCTGCAATGTGTTTAGATGGAAATTGTGATTAGAATTATACCTTTGATGAATTCTGTAAAACCCTTTGCTGATTCACGAACTCCAATGATCACGATCTGCATTCTAAGCTGTCCATTTGTTCAACCTCCAATGGTGATCTACACAGAGAACAAGAATGGTGGCTAGGGTTTCTTTTCTTGTGCTAGCAAGAATAAAAATTCTCTACAGTTTTCAAACCCTAGTAGTCTATTAATATAAGTCCAGATGGGCTCGGCCTATATATTAAACTTAACCCGGTCCAAGATTTAATTAATCAAATTAATTAAATCTGGTCCATGAATTAATTAATCCAATTAATTAATTCGAGCCTATTAATAAACAACCCAATTAATTAATTATCCAACACTTGTCAATTAATTAATTGGTAAATCTCATTCTTCTGATTTTCTTTCGTGTGTGACCCATTAGGTTCCCGATCACGATGCCGAACGATGTGAATTATTATTTTGATCTAATCAAAATCGATAAATTAAAACGCCCCTTTTAATTTATCACTAATTCATTTTCGTTGTCCCAGATTGACATCTAGCAATGTATCAGGGCAATACATGTGAGGGGAAATATCACGTAGCATGACAAAACCAAACTTGTTCGTTTACCGTGAAACTATAATCCTTTCGTCAGTATGATCCGATCAATTATGAGATATGGATATGTGTCAATCTCAATTATCGATCATATCTTTTATCCCACTGTTAAGTCAATGTACGTCGAAAACTCTTTTCCGACTTATGAGTTCACCTTGGCCAAGGATTTCATTATTAACTTAACTGGATAAAATGTAGATCATAATCTCTTACTATCTAAGAGTGACGAATCATCTATTGATTATTCACAACCTTCATATGATTCTTGACATACCCGAACAATGCTGTATTAGCGACCCTTGACAGACCAACATCCAACGCCACCAAAGTATGTCTGCCTTCATATAAGGTACTATGATGACCTCAAGTCAAAGGACAATTCCACTACCGAACGTTAGAGATTAACCACTAACACTTAGATAGTTATCCATGTGGAATCTCTCAGCGGGTCTCCAATGTTTTGTTCTATAACAAAACATTCATGTGTTCATTCAAGTGTCACCACACTTTAGCTTATGAGATCAGCTACTTACTTCACAAGTAAAAATGCCACACGCGATAGTCTATCCGTAATAACGATATCCGTATCTCATTATTACCTCGACCACGGACGATTTAAGATTCAGTCATATGTAATTTGTATCTCACAATCACAACTCCTTGTGATTAACAAATCACCAAGACTTGAATCTACGGATTCTATTATTTAATTTATTAGAATATTAATTCAATTAAATAATAGATATTGCCATACATATGCATTGATTATATATATATTCAAAGTGTTTATGTCCAAAGTTGATTGGACTTAGGGCATAACACTTCAAACTCCCACTTGCACTAAATCCAATCACTTATGTATCTTATACCATAAGAATCTACATGACAATCATGTTTATGCTGCGACTACTCTTTGTCAGTGGATCTGCAATTTAATAACTTGTGGGAATTCGTTGTTTATTTACGTCATTTCAGTGTATTATCTTTCCAATGAGATAACACTACCTTAACATATGTTTGGATCATTGATGAGACCTTAGTTCCTTCGCTTGCACGATGGCTCCATTGTTATCACAATGCATAAGCGTGTGATCAATAATGTTAGGAACTACTCTAAGTTCAGTAATGAACTTCCTGATCCAGACCACAACTTTTGTTGCTTTGTAAAGCAATGATGTATAAGGCTTCCATTATTAAATCAACGGTTATTTGGAACATTTCCAACATACCGCTTAAGAGTAAACCAATATCTTATTTGAGATGTGCTATTATTCTAGTCTGACTAGAAGTTAGCATCATTCTATCCATGAACTCTCAGTTCATTTTCTCCATATAAAATCTTCTCGAGATTTTATCTGTATAGATTGGGATGAGTTAAGCAATCTTCTAGATCTATCTCTATAGATCAACTTGCTTCTCCCACATCCATCACGGAGAAATTATTTGACAACCATAATTTCAACAATTGAAATATAGAGAAGTCGTTTCCTATAATATGTCTCATACATATAATATCAGGAATGCGACAATGCTCCCATTATCTTCTTGTAAACGCACAAGTCGTCTTCATTTTTGATAAAATCAAACATTTTGACTTTTTGCATCAAATCGAAGATTCCAACTCCAAGAGGCTTGTTTCAATCCATATTGACATTTTCTTGTAAACTCATCTACAACCTATGTGTTCTAATCCATTAGGCAAGTCGACCAAGGTCAAACCTTGGTTACATACAACAAGTCCATCTCTTTAAGTCAACACTTGACTTTATTTCTGCGTAATTAGTAGGTTCATTATCCTTGATTAGTAATCATGGATTCGTACCTTCTAGGAGGTCAAATGATCCTACAAGATTTACACGGAGCTAACGTGTTCTCAGAAGTCTCCACTTCCTGATCAAGAGTATGTCCCTCAACTGGTGTGGAATAAGACTCGGGTTCATCTATTCGGTCAATTATATCCGTGGACTCTTGAACTCTTTCAAGATTTATTCTACTCCCACTGTCTCTCTTAGAGTAAACATTTTCTCTAAGAGTATGACATGTCTTGAGATGAACATCTTCTTTTCAACAAGATTATAGAATTGATATCCAATTATCTCTTGGATATCCACAAATATATAATTATCGGATTTAGTCTCAAACTTATCCGATTTAGTGCTCTTTACATAAGCATCACAGCCTAAACGTTCATATGAGATATGTTGGGCCATTCCATAACTCGTATGGAGTTTTTGTCAACCGATTTAGATGGGACACGATTTAGTGTGCAGCACGTGGCAATCAGTGCATGATCTCAAAACGATTTTTGAATGCTTGCATGGCTTGTTCTCAATTGCACTATATCTAATAGTGTACGATTCCTCATTTCAGATGCACCATTATGTTGCAATGTATGTGAAGGAATCCACTGCGTGAGAATCTCATTCTCTTTTAGATAATCTAAAATTCTCTATTTTAGATATTCTTTATCTTGAACAAGTATTAGTGTAAGAATATATTTTACCTATTTGTTTCTCTGTTTCTAGCTTGAATCCCCTGAACATTTCAAGAGTTTCATGCTTGAACTTCATCAAATATACATGATCATTTCTGAAATGGTCATTAGTAAATGTGATGAGATAAGATAAATTTCACCTGACATTAATTGATTTGGATCTACATACATCACTATGAATTAGACCTAATAATTTTACAGATCATTTTCCTTTTCAAGTAAAAGGAGATTTGGTCACTATATCTTACAGACATGATTCGCATTTGTCAAATAGTTCAAAATCATTTGACCTAAATATACATCTCCATATAAGTTTGGAATTGCATTCTCATTTATGTGACCAAATCCGCAATGCGAGATATAGGTGTTGTTCAGATTATCATTTTTATACCTTTCAATTTCTATACTCATTATAGAATACTCAATATTTAGAATATAAATGTCATTTTGTAATTTACCATAACCATTAAGATCTTATCAAGATAAAAAGGAACAATAACTGTCCTTAACATTAAAATAATTCATGTCAAAACATGAAATTTATTTAATGCTTGGTAATGGTGAGAACAAAATTAACATTTCTCTAATTCTAATATCAAGCCTAAAGGCAATGGCAAGAAATATGCTTCTACAGGCAATGCAACAACTTTTGCTCATTTTCAACGTGTAGGTCAACTTCTCCCTTCTGCAATGATCTACTTTTATTTAGTTTCTACATATTTATACAAATATGAGATCTATATCTAGTATCTAATACCCATGAAACTAATGAAGTAGATTTAAGCCTTGCAATTTCATTTCCAATGACCCATCATTCCAAAATGATAATAAGGATCATCAGATTTTGTATTGTCCTTATTCGCTTTAACTGTCTTAGTCATCTTTCCTAAAGCATCTTTTAGACTTCCTTAGAGGAATCTATGACTAAGATTTGTCCACTACAAACACAGATGTTGGACTTAACAGTTTTAAGCATGTTCAGCAACTCAATGAGCGTGCTTTGAGTTTATTCATATTAAATTCATAATTAGTTATGAATAACTCTTTGACAGAGATTGCAGAACCAAGTCTATACTTAGTTCATTGTTCATGACTGAACACAATCAAGACAACTTCTTATAGTAGTCAGTATCTTTAGCACACTAGCACTGACTGAAGATTCTTCTGCCATTGTGCACCGGTATAGTTGCTAGGAAATATCATATCTTTCCACATGTAATTGTTCATCATTCAACACATTGAGATGAAAAATCAAGTGTTAGCATCTATACTTTTATATTGCTTTGTAACTCAGGTGACATAGTCGCAAACATCATACATGTTGCAGTACTATCGCCATCACTGTGTTTATTATAGTAGTCACCTCTTCCTTTGTCGAGTCATCACCAAGTGTCTCTGGAAAAGGCTACTCAAGGACACAACCAATTTTTCATGCCTGAGAATAATTCTCATATTGCGGTGCCAATCAAGAAAATTTCATTTGGTTGTTGGCATTCAATATACCTCTTAAATACATATGGTTACTCATGATTCAATAAATGTAAACGACGAAAAGTAAAGAAATAATATATATAATGCATGAATTAATTTAACATGGCCTTTTATTAAATTAATTTCGCTCCCACTGTTTAACTCAAATTTATGACCATCTTACATAAATTTATGAAATCCATACTTGATTCCCAGTGGGCTGGGATCCCATTTGTTATATTAAAACCTTGAGTGTACCCAACAAGCCCTAATAAAACATTTGGGTAGATACTATTATCAATTGTATCTCCATACAACTTCCAAATCATTAAACTGACAACTCTTTGTCTTCGCACATCTTATGTGTTAGCTTAACATGCCTCTAAGATTTATCTCCTTGAGTGTACTCAACAAGAGATAAATATTAGTTAAGTTAAACCCATCATTCAGAAATATCTAATATTTCATAGCGTCAAACATATCCCTAATAGACCAGCCTTGAGTGTACTCAATAAGTTAAAATCGATTTAGGACTCTCGTTTTTCACTATAATGAAGGAAGGCGAATACAAATATGACTTAATATTTTTAACGAGGGGTTTTTCATTCAAAAAGTCTCATCATAATAATTATATATATTTTATTATATATCTAACATGCAAATAAACATACATATAATAGTGTGGACGATTATGGACTTATACTATCTAGTCTTCCCGAGCCATAAGGAAGACTAGTCGGTCAGTTCCTAGGGGGTATAGCATTGATTCATACAATGCTCCATCTCTATGGTCTCTTCCTCTTCTTGTATCTTCAATTAGTCCAGCTGCAACTTGTATCCTATACTAGTTGGCACGCAGGCCTAAATAATGTTGGACGCGTAGGCCCATAATAATAACAACGGACTCGCAGGTCCAAAATAAATAAGAGATCGCATGCCCACTGACGTAGCGGAAGATTATAGGAAAGATGAAAAGCCTCACAAATATGAGATAAACTCACGAAAGTTTTTATTCAATTCAATAATGCCTGCCTCGAAGGGCTTACAATGGTTTAAATAGCAAAACCCTAGCAAATTTCGGAAAATAAATAATAAAAATAAAAAAATGATATTTTTCCATAAATGGAAAAATTCGAGATTCTAACTTAAATGGAAACTCCTAATATTCAGGATCGTCCTCCAACAAACGGAATCAAAATCCGAATTTTATTCAATGAGATATTACCAAAATAAAAATTACCATAAACGGCAAAAATGCGTGATCGAGAGCCTAAACGATGGAATCTGTTCGAAATCCGACGTATGTCATGATCCTTGGCCCGGTTCCACTCAAATTAGACTATTAATTCATCAAAAATGGACAAACCCAAAGTTATCATGAAATCATTATTTTGCCTTGCGATCCCACTTCATCTTAAATTCTAACTCCTTATACACTTCATCATTCTCCCCAGGGTGAGAAAAATTCGCCCTCGAATTTGATAGGGAAGAAGTCTCATCATCATCAGAATTATCACCACGAAATGGCACCAGATGCTTGACATTAAACACGTCGGATGTGCGAATATGACTTGGCAGCTTTAAACGATAAGCATTTGGATTAATCTTCTCAATGACCTCCAATGGACCAATCTTCTTGGCAGTAAGCTTGTTGTATTCATGAGCAGGGATACGATCTTTTGTCAACACCACACAAACAAAGTCACCCACCTCAAAGTCAACATGTCGACACTCAAGATCTGCATCATGCTTATATCTATTAACAGCAGCGTGCAACTGATCATGAGCCTGCGAGTGAATCTGCTGTAACTGTTAAACGAAGTCCTCAGCCTTACCATGCATTTTAACAGAAGCAGAAACTGGGGCCAAGTCAAGGGGACCACGAGGAACGAGACCATATACTACCTGAAATGGACTAAAACCTGTACTCCGGTTGACAGCATATTATGAGCAAATTCTGCCTGACACAACTTCTGATCCCAAGACTTGATGTGATCACCAACCAAACAACGTAGTAAATCACCCAATGAGCGATTAACAACCTGCATTCCATCCGTCCGAGGGTGATATACACTCGCCGAAGTCCAACTTTGTATCGACCGAGCGTCACAAATCACGCGCGAAGTGATCGAGGAAACGAGTATCCCGATCAGACACAATAGATGTAGGCAGTCCATGCAAGCGATATACCTCACGAAAGTACAGTAAAGCCACATTGACAGCATCCATAGTTTTCTTCCAGGGGATGAAGTGAACCATCTTTGAGAACCGATCAACCACTACAAAGATAGAGTCAAAACCACGCTGAGTCCTGGGAAGCCCCACAACGAAATCCATGCTAATGTCTGTCCAAGGCTGGGTTGGGATAGGAAGGGGCATATACAAGCCAGTATTCGTCGCCTTGCCTTTGGCCAAATGACAAGTCCGACAACGCTCCACAAACTTACCGACATCCTTGCGCAAAGATGGCCAAAAGTAAGAAGCAGCAACAAGCTACAATGTTCTGTCACGACCCACGTGACCCTCATTGTGCAATTCTTGAACAATCTTCAACCTTAAACTGCCTTCTGGAATACATAACTGGTTGCCATGAAAAAGGAAACCATCAACCCATGCAAACTCCGACTGTACACCTTCCTGCAACTTCCGAATAACATGGGAGAAATATGGATCAGTAGTATATAAGTCACAAAGACCATCAAAATCGGGAACCTCCACTCGCATTTCTGTCAGGAGAGTTTGGCGCCTACTCAACGCATCTGCCACCTTGTTAAGGGCACCTGCTTTGTGCTTAATCACGAAAGTAAACTGCTGCAAGTAAGCTATCCAAGAGGCATGTCTAGCAGATACCTTATCTTGAGTACCAAGGTGCTTGAGGGCATCATGATTGGTATACAAAATAAATTCCTTCTGGAACAGATAGTGACGCCAATGTTGAACTGCCTGGACTATTGCATAGAACTCCACATCATAAGTGATGTACCGAGACTTCGGACCAGAAAGCTTCTCACTGAAGTATGCAACGGGGTGGTTGTTTTGACTCAGCACACCACCAATACCCACCTTCGAGGCATCACAATGTAGCTCGAACGGCTGGGTAAAGTCAGGCAACACCAAAATTGGAGCAGTAGTCAACTTCTGCTTAATCAATCGAAGAGATGCCTCTGCTTCGGGGGTCCATTGAAACTTTCCATCCTTCATACAATCTGTAATAGGTGCCATGATACTGCTAAAATGTGGTATAAACCTGCGATAAAATGAAGCAAGGCCATGAAAGCTGCGCACTTCGGTAACAGTTTTAGGTTGTGGCCACTAGCTTATTGCCTCCACCTTGGATGTGTCAACCGCTAACCCCTCCTTTGATACCACATAACCAAGGAATACAACACGATCAGTCAAGAACGAACACTTCTGCACTACAGCATAAAAGTGATCCCTGCGAAGAACTGAAAGAACTTCTCGAAGGTGCTGGACATGATCATCATCGGTAGCACTATAAACCAGAATATCATCAAAGTAGATGACAACAAATTTACCGATGAATGGACGAAGAGCCTGATTCATGATCCGCATAAATGAACTAGGTGCATTTGAGAGGCCAAAAGGCATGACCAACCATTTGTACAACCCTTCTCTCGTCTTAAATGCTGTTTTCCACTCATCTCCAGGTCTGATCCGAATCTGATGGTATCCACTCTTCAAGTCAAGCTTACTGAACACGCAAGCACCAGAAAGTTGGTCTAACAGATCATCCGGCGAGGAATAGGAAAATGGTAACGCACGGTAATCTTATTGATCACCCTACTATCCACGCACATACGCCACATCCCATCCGTCTTCTACGTAAGGAGGGCAGGAACAGCACAAGGACTAAGACTCTC
Source organism: Fraxinus americana (assembly GCA_035079005.1). Classification (NCBI taxonomy): domain Eukaryota; kingdom Viridiplantae; phylum Streptophyta; class Magnoliopsida; order Lamiales; family Oleaceae; genus Fraxinus; species Fraxinus americana. The sequence continues at coordinate 10,018,085 of CM068707.1, read as the reverse complement.
CCTGATGTGCCCTTTTGCCAGAAGCTCCTCCACTTGTCTGCGCAACTCTTCATGTTCAGTGGGGCTCATCCTGTAATGCGCCTGGTTAGGCAGAGAAGCATCAGGCACCAAGTCAATCCTCGAGCGAATATCCCCGCAGCGGGTGGCAACCCATCTGGAAGCTCTCCTGGGAAGACCTCATGAAACTCCTTTAGCAATGGCTGAACCCTACAAGGAACCTCCTGCTCGCTGTCAATTGACTTTCCCACCAGCACATACACGACCCCAGACTCCTCCATCTCCGTTTCAAACTTTGCTCTGGTCAGTAAATTGGCGCTGTCTCCAACTGTTTTCACTGGACCCTTATCCGGTAGTAACACAATCTTCTTATCCCCAAACAGAAAGCTGTACGTGTTGGTATACCCATCATGCAGCGAATGGCGGTCAAACTGCCACGGTCTCCTTAACAGCAAGTGGCATGCATCCATCTCTACGACATCACATAATACATGATCTTTGTAGGTAGGCCCAACGGAGAAACTGATTCGAGCACGCTGAGACACCTCTACATCGTTACCCCTCTTCAGCCAAGCTAATTTATACGGTTTGGGATGCTTCTCAGTATGCAAACCCAGCTTCTTAACGACCTCTTCAGCCACCACATTTTCACAACTACCAGAATCAATAACAAATCTACATATCTTACCCCCAACAGTACACGTCGACTGAAAGATATTATTAGCAGCCAGTTAGTGTTATTCTCCAGGGGAGTCAGAAAGCTCCGCCTCACCACCAACGCTTGACCCACATCACCAACTATAAACTCTTCCTCCTCCCCGACTTCCTCGGTGTCATCATTGTCAAATACAGGTGGACCTTCATAATCGTCATACCTCTCATCAACAAAGAGTACTCTGCGTGGATTCTTGGGACATTCAGATTGTCTATGACCTGTACCACCACATGCAAAACAACGAATACCACCTCCAGAACGCACTGGCTGTTGAACAGGGTTAGGTCTAGGAGGGCCAGGTTGAGTAGGATTACCAAGACGTGTCATCTGCTGCTGTAAATTATTGGAAGAACTGCCTGCAGAAAAAGGAACTGTATTTCTCCTGGCATACTGTTTCTCTATCCGTAATGCTCTCTGATATGCCTCAGAGACTGTCACAGGATCAAACATATTCAGAGTATCTTGTATTTGGGGACGAAGACCACCCACATATCGTGACACCAACTGCTCCTCTGTCTCCATCACCTCATTCCTCGTAATCAACATATAAAATTCCGTTGTATAGTCACTAACCGTTTTGACGCCTTGACGCAGATTCTGCAGTTGCTGGTACATATGCTTCTTCAATTTATCCCACAATATAAACTTGGACTTCCCTAACCTGAATCGAGTCACCTTAGTCTGTTGCCACCACACTGCTGCTCGTCCACGAAACCTCGTCGCAACGAGAGGCAAACATTTATCAGCAGGAACCTCCTTAAATTCCAAGATCTCCTCCACTGCAGTCACCCAATCTAAGAACTCTTCGGGACTTAATCCACCATGGAACTCAGGAATATCAACCTTGAATCCTGATTCCCAACGCCTATTCTCATCCTGACCACCTCCCTTCCGTCGAACTGGCAGATCTATTGGATGCTCAGGTTGTGCAAACGGATTCTCATCATCAGAATCCTCAACCGACGGGGCCACCGGAGCATGATGTTGCGGCATGAGTGCAGCAAATTGCTGTGTCAGCAACTCCACTTGTTGACGCAGCTGTGTGATTTCATCACGTCTATGTACCTCTTCTACTAGGACTTCACGAGCTTCTGGACGTCTCCTTGGCGGCATGGTGAAGGAACGACTTCGACTCCGATACCAACTGATGTAGCGGAAGATTATAGGAAAGATGAAGAGCCTCACAAATATGAGATAAACTCACGAAAGTTTTTATTCAATTCAATAATGCCTGCCTCGAAGGGCTTACAATGGTTTAAATAGCAAAACCCTAACAAATTTCGGAAAATAAATAATAAAAATAAAAAAAAAGATATTTTTCCATAAATGGAAAAATTCGAGATTCTAACTTAAATGGAAACTCCTAATATTCAGGATCGTCCTCCAACAAACGGAATCAAAATCCGAATTTTATTCAATGAGATATTACCAAAATAAAAATTACCATAAACGGCAAAAACGCGTGATCGAGAGCCTAAACGATGGAATCTGTCCGAAATCCGACGTATGTCATGGCCAAAGGCCATGAGTTGTGATCATTGGCCCGTTTCCACTCAAATTAGACTATTAATTCGTCAAAAACGGACAAACCCAAAGTTATCATAAAATCATTATTTTGCCTTGCGATCCCACTTCATCATAAATTCTAACTCCTTATGCACTTCATCACCCACAAAACAACAAGAATAAAACCAATCATTCAACACATCCACATGGTTGAGTCCATAATCATCCACTAATTAAACATTCATCATATAAATGCTTTCCTATGTATAATATCTAATATTATATGCAAACATATTTCAAGTTTCTAGCAATTAAAGTCGTCTAAACTAATTTAGACAAATGGATCGGAACAATTAAATAATTAATTAATCAAATTAATTAATTAATTTAATTAGCGTACTTATTTAATTAAAATCAAATTTCAATTAAATATCAAATTAGAGTCCAACTCTAATTCTACAATTATAGGGCGGAGACTATTTAATTAAAATCAAATTTTAATTAAATATCGAATTAAAGTCCAACTCTAATTATAGTCAAATTAATATGGTTGGATTTAATTAAAATTAAATTTTAATTACATACAAAATAAGAGTCAAACTCTAATTTCGAGATATTAGGGCGAACTTATTTAATTAAAATCAAATCTTAATGAAATACCAAATTAGAGTCCAACTCTAATTTTAAAAAATAATTTAGGGCGAGACAATTTAATTAAAATCAAATTTTAATTAAATGTCAAAATAAGAGTCCAACTCTAATTTCAACAATATACTAGGGTGGATAATTTAATTAAAATCAAATTTTAATTAAATAATAAATTAAAGTCCAACTCTAATTTAAAATGAATTAATATTTTAATTTAGGATAAAACTCCTAAATAAAATAAAATCCACTTTATGGTCAAAGTTTAATATTTAAGTTAAAATCCAATTTTAACTAAAATATAAAAGGTCGTCAATTTTTAAATAAAATTTTAAACGGGTCAAATTTGAAATTTTAAAATCAAATCATTTTAAAATCTAATTTAAAACCATTTTAATATCTAAATTCAAAACCCTTTTGAAAATTGCAAATTGACCCTAGAATCATAATTTCAGGCGGGGGCCAGCAATTTCGTAAATTGCAAGAGAGGCCCCCGCCTCCACCCTTCTTTCCCTGTCTGAAAACCTAAATCTCAACCCCTTTTTTTTTTTTTCATCATTCTTCCTCCCACGGCGCCCGGTGGAACAATGGTGGTGCACGGCCGCACCACCAGGCCTACTGAAGCACCGTACGGCGCTGCTGCAATGCCCAGCAGCAGCGCCGCGCGCTGGTGCGATGCAGCGGCGACTGGAATGCAACACGCAGCAGCGACCGTTGCTGCTGCGAAGCAGTAGCGAGGTCGCTGCTGCGTGACCTCGCTCCTGCTTCCACGTCGAGGCAGCGCGCTGCTGCCACCGCCTGGTGGTGTCGCCGCCAGGTCCGGTGGCGGCGCCATGCCGCCAATTAAAATCCAATTTTTTTTTTCTTTTCAAATCCTATTATTTGATCAAATTTAGAACTAAAATCAATTTTCTTTAAAAGCTAGAAACAAGAAAAATAACAACAATCAACTTTTGATTGTTATATGCTGCGAAACAATTTCTAACAAACACAAAATAGGCTCTGATACCACTGTTGGGAATTTACTTAATCATGCACAGCGGAAATAAAATAATTTTCAATTCCCAAACGAGGATCTGCAATGTGTTTAAATAGAAACTGTGATTAGAATTATACCTTTGATGAATTCTGTAAAACCCTTTGCTGATTCACGAACTCCAATGATCACGATCTGCATTCCAAGCTGTCCAATTGTTCAACCTCCAATGGTGATCCACACAGAGAACAAGAATGGTGGCTAGAGTTTCTTTTCTTGTGCTAGCAAGAATAAAAATTCTCTACAGTTTTCAAACTCTGGTAGTCTATTAATATAAGTCCAGAAGGGCTCGGCCCATCTATTAAACTTAACTCGGTCCAAGATTTAATTAATCAAATTAATTAAATCTGATTCATGAATTAATTAATCCAATTAATTAATTCGAGCCTATTAATAAACAATCCAATTAATTAATTATCCAACACTTGTCAATTAATTAATTGGTAAATCTCATTCTTCTCATTTTCTTTCGTGTGTGACCCATTAGGTTCCCGATCACGATACCGAACGACGTGAATTATTATTTTGATCTAATCAAAATCGATAAATTAAAACGCCCCTTTTAATTTATCACTAATTCATTTTCGTTGTCCCAGATTGACATCTAGCAATGTATCAGGGCAATACATGCGAGGGGAAATATCACGTAGCATGACAAAATCAAACTTGTTCGTTTACCGTGAAACTATAATCCTTTCGTCAATATGATCCGATCAATTATGAGATATGGATATGTGTCAATCTCAATTATCGATCATATCTTTTATCCCACTGTTAAGTCAATGTACGTCGAAAACTCTTTTCCGACTTATGAGTTCACCTTGGCCAAGGATTTCATTATTAACTTAACTGGATAAAATGTAGATCATAATCTCTTACTATCTAAGAGTGACGAATCATCTATTGATTATTCACAACCTTCATATGATTCTTGACATACCCGAACAATGCTGTATTAGCGACCCTTGACAGAGCAACATCCAACGCCACCAAAGTATGTCTGCCTTCATATAAGGTACTATGATGACCTCAAGTCAAAGGACCAATTCCACTACCGAACGTTAGAGATTAACCACTAACACTTAGATAGTTATCCATGTGGAATCTCTCAGCGGGTCTCCAATGTTTTGTTCTATAACAAAACATCCACGTGTTCATTCAAGTGTCACCGCACTTTAGCTTGTGAGATCAGCTACTTACTTCACAAGTAAGAATGCCACACGCGATAGTCTATCCGTAATAACGATATCCGTATCTCGTTATTACCTCGATCACGGACGATTTAAGATTCAGTCATATGTAATTTGTATCTCACAATCACAACTCCTTGTGATTAACAAATCACCAAGACTTGAATCTACGGATTCTATTATTTAATTTATTAGAATATTAATTCAATTAAATAACAGATATTGCCATACATATGCATTGATTATATATATATTCAAAGTGTTTATGTCCAAAGTTGATTGGACTTAGGGCATAACACTTCAAACTCCCACTTGCACTAAATCCAATCACTTATGTATCTTATACCATAAGAGTCTACATGACAATCATGTTTATGCTGCGACAACTCTTTGTCAGTGGATCTGTAATTTAATAACTTGTGGGAATTCGTTCTTTAGTTACGTCATTTCATTGTATTATCTTTCCATTGAGATAACACTGCCTTAACATATGTTTGGATCATTGATGAGACCTTAGTTCCTTCGCTTGCACGATGGCTCCATTGTTATCACAATGCATAAGCGTGTGATTAACAATGTTAGGAACTACTCTAAGTTCAGTAATGAACTTCCTGATCCAGACCACAACTTTTGTTGCTTTGTAAAGCAATGATGTATAAGGCTTCCATTATTGAATCAACGGTTATTTGGAACATTTCCAACATACTGCTTAAAAGTAAACCAATATCCTATTTGAGATGTGCTATTATTCTAGTCTGACTAGAAGTTAGCATCATTCTATCCATGAACTCTCAGTTCATTTTCTCCATATAAAATCTTCTCGAGATTTTATCTGTATAGATTGGGATGAGTTAAGCAATCTTCTAGATCTATCTCTATAGATCAACTATGATGACCTCAAGTCAAAGGACCAATTCCACTACCGAACGTTAGAGATTAACCACTAACACTTAGATAGTTATCCATGTGGAATCTCTCAGCGGGTCTCCAATGTTTTGTTCTATAACAAAACATCCACGTGTTCATTCAAGTGTCACCACACTTTAGCTTGTGAGATCAGTTACTTACTTCACAAGTAAGAATGCCACACGCGATAGTCTATCCGTAATAACGATATCCGTATCTCGTTATTACCTCGACCACGGACGATTTAAGATTCAGTCATATATAATTTGTATCTCACAATCACAACTCCTTGTAATTAACAAATCACCAAGACTTGAATCTACGAATTCTATTATTTAATTTATTAGAATATTAATTCAATTAAATAACAGATATTGCTATACATATGCATTGATTATATATATATTCAAAGTGTTTATGTCTAAAGTTGATTGGACTTAGGGCAGAACACTTACACCACGACCTTCACTAGCTCAGCAAATTCCAGCAAAATAACGAATGTTTCTAGAATGCATGAGCTGGAATTCTGTTAGGAATTTTCTGTTGAATTTGTTAGAGAATCTGTTCTTCTTTCATACATGTAAATGCTATAAGTATGCAGCTCTATTCATTGTAAATTAAGGCGAATTAATTCAATATCAGATCAATTTATCTGAAGCCTTCTTCACTCCTTTATTTCCTTCAATTCATTATCATATACAGACTTCTAGTTGTGAAAGCTACTCGAGGATCTAGTTTCGACCTTGTTGAATTTTTTTTGGGATGTGTCCCTCAAGTCTTTGTGGTGATTGTTGTGTTAGACTAGTGTGTAATGGCCTTCTCTTTCACCAACTTCTGTATTATTGGACGGGTTAGTTGCTTGGTATTGTAAACACAGCTTTGAAGCACTCTTTCTGCATTGGAAGGGCAATTGTATAAACGTGGACTCAATTTACACTGTTTGGGCTCCATTTTTATCCTAAATACATTTTTCTCTTTCCTCTTTTTAACCAAACTTTTTTCAATAAAATGATATTACACGTAAACCAAAATCCTTCCTTCTTTTTTAATCACACATTTTTAACTATTTATTCCCGAAAACCTCACTAAAATGGAGCTCAAACAAGGGCTTAGTCCCTATAACAACGTCTCAAGTGTGAGGGACGGTTAAAAAATAGGGGAAGAATTCCATAATATTCTCTGTGGTAATGATTCCATTATATTCTCTCTGATACTTTCCTAATTATCTAAGAATTTGATTGTCCATTCTATATAGAATATTTCCTTTCAGGTTCAGGGTTAATTAACCCATAAATTGGGTTTTTCTCTTTGTAATTTTTGAAGATTAGATTTAATGATATACTTGTAATCTTCTCACAATTTAAGCTTTGAGTTCAACATAGTATTAATGCTGGCAAAGGTCCTTGTTGAATCTCACCGACGCCCATTTAGTGAACTTGCCCACGTAACAGGCTTTTCTAGGAAATATATGAACATCACTTAAATGTAAGGAGACGTGTTGAAAACTAGATTTAAATAATAGATATGTGGTCCTCTCTAACAATTTGAACTTTTAGATGAAGCGATTCAACAATATTCCTTAGACTCGACAGTTATAAAAGTTCTATCATTCCTTCGATGGTTCTGTTTCAATATATATTTAGTTCTTAGTTTTTTACTTGCAATTCATCCACTATTTCGTTAGTCATTATATTTATGCTATATGTCAATCTTGACTTGTAGGAAACTTAAAAGGGTAATTGGTGAACTATTCTTCAGAAAATGGTGTTAGAACAAGTTTGTCGTGGTACTAAAAGAGCTTAACTTTTACTAAAGTAACAAGCTGAACAGGTACATCCGATAGAGAGAAACTGAGATCATGAGAGGAATCAAGCTAAGAAGGAGTTTAGTAGGTTATTTCCGTCCGGATGGTTTTGGAATTGAAATAAAGCAATTATAGAATTGTTTCAGACGTTGAAAAGGAGCTTCAGATGTCTTAAATTACATCTGAATATTTAAAATGTGTTTGGAATGCCTAGGCTGGATGTATGGTCTGAATAGAGTTTGGATGAAGCACATCCAGAATGAGTGTTACTCGTAAGCTATTATGTTGAGAAGAGTTGGAATAATGAAGATAATTGATGAAATTCTTCACGCTATTTACTGATAGATTACAAGGTATTTATAGAGATTATACAAGACTTGAATATTCTAGAATCATTCACCATGTGCATGACTAACTAATTAACAAAGCTGACTAACAAAATTGAGCTCCCACTCCTGAATTTAAGGAGCTGCAACGTTCATCCACCAATCAGTTGGGAAGCTGTCGGCTACAATGGCTTATTCTAACATCCCCTCTCAAGGTGGAGTGTGATCTAACACGCCAAGCTTGTCTCTAAGGAATTGAAATCTGGAGCACGATATGGGTTTGGTTAACACATCTGCTGTTTGATCTGAAGTGGGTACATACTTGATTTTTAGTTGATTCTCAAGCACTTTGTCCCTCACAAAATGAGCATCTAACTCTATGTGCTTCGTGCGGGCGTGATAAACTGGATTAGAAGCCAAAGCACTTGTACTTAAGCTATCACACCAAATAATTGGAGTCGACTTCTGTGGTAATTTCAACTCTTGCATCAGTGACTGAATCCAGGTGATCTCTGAGGCACAATAAGCAAGTGCCATGTATTCTGCTTCAGTGCTAGACCTGGCCACTACATGTTGTTTTTTGGAGCACCATGACACTAGATTATCCCCAATGTATACACAATATCCGGCAGTCGACCTTCTGTCATCTGGGCAAGTTGCCCAATCAGAATCAGCGAATGCAATTATGTCTAGGCTGTCAGTCTTATGAATGGCAAGTCCATAGTTCAGCGTTCCTTTTAAGTATCTGAATACTCGTTTAAGTACCTTCCAATGTGTCTCTGTTGGCGCCTGAAGGAATTGGCTTAGCCTATTTACTGAGTAAGTCATGTCTGGCCTTGTGTGAATCAGATATTGCAGTCCACCGATGGCACTTCTGTACAAAGTGGGATCTTTCATGGCTTGTCCTTCAGTTTTGGAAATTGGTTTCCCAACTGCCATGGGTGTTAGACTGGGTTTCAAACTTTCATAGCCAAATTTCTTTAGTAGCTCAGTGGCATATCTTGTTTGATTTTGATATAGGCCAGTTGAATCCCTCAGTGCTTCAATTCCCAGAAACATCTTCAGGTCACCCATGTCTTTGAGTGCAAAACTGATGTTCAATTTATCGATAAACTCCTGCATCCGTTGATTGTTATTGCCTGTTATTACTATATCGTCTACATAAATTAATGCAAACAACACATCAGTTTCTTCTGCCAGAAAGAATAAGGAGTTATCTGCTTTCGATTGCTTGAAGTTCCATTCTAACAGAGTTTGCTTCAGTCTATCGTGCCAGGCTCTTGGAGCTTGTCTCAAGCCACAAAGTGCCTTCTTCAATCTGCACACATGGTTAGGCTGATCTTTATTTACAAAACCAAGTGGCTGATTAATGTAGACACTCTCACTTAGGCTGCCATTCAGGAAAGCGTTATTTATGTCGACTTGCCTGATTCTCCAATCCCTTGCTACAGCAAGTGTCAAAATAATTTTCAGAGTTGAGGCCTTGACAACAGGACTAAAAGTCTCATTGAAATCAACCCCTGCAGTCTGAAGAAATCCCTTGGCAACAAGCCTGGCCTTGTGCCTTTCTACCTTCCCCTGCGAGTTGCGTTTTACCTTGAACACCCATTTGTTCCCAATAACTTTCATTCCATCTTCATGTGGTACTAACTCCCATGTATCATTTCTTATTAAGGCATCATATTCTTCTTGCATAGCCTTCTTCCAACACTTGATTGACAAAGCCTCTTCAGCATCCACTGGTTCAACTTCTGAGAAATCATTCGCTGTTAGGCTTGCATAAACCTTTGGCTTAAAAATTCCAGCCTTGCTTCTGGTTACCATTTGATGTTCTGTGTTCCAAACCATATTTCTGTTCTCTGCAGGTGCTTCATTCTGCGTTTCAATTTCATCTTGCTGACCTTGAAGTGTTTCAGAAGCAACTGGTTCAATTGTACCTACCTCATCACAGTGATACTGAGGTTCTGGATTAACTCCCTCATTTGTTCTTCTATCTTCATCAAGAGGATCTGCTGAAGGTGAAGCATCAGGTTGGGTTGTAGCAGTTGAATTTTGTGATGAAGATTTGTGACTGATATCAATGATAGGAAGGAGACTCAGAGTATTTTCATAAGTGTATGATTTGACTCTTTTGTTCAGAAAACCCGACTCAAACGGGAATTCATTTTCATTAAACACAACATGTCTGGAAACGTACAATCTACCACTAGAACTCAGGCATTTATAACCCTTTTGTGAATCACCATGACCAAGATACACACATCTTTCAGAGTGGAAATCAAACTTATGGTTTTGATAAGGTCTAAGATTTGGATAGCATGCACAGCCAAAGACTCTAAGCTGTTTATGATCAAAGTTTTTCTTGAATAGCTTTTGGTAAGGTGAGTTGTGATGGAGTACTGGTGTGGGTAGTCTATTAATTAGAAACGTAGCAGCTTTGAATGCTTCCCACCAGTAATGAAGGGGCATTCGAGCTTGAGCCAAAAGGGTTAAACCAATTTCTGTAATGTGTCTGTGCTTTCGTTCGACTCTACCATTCTGAGCTGATGTGTGAGGGCAGGAATGTCTCAGTTCGATACCTGACTCTAGGGCAATTTTGTTGAAATTCCTAAACTCCCCTCCCCAATCAGATTGTAATGTTTTGATTTTCCTATCTAGTTGATTTTCAGCCAATTTTTTGAAGTGAATGAAGGTGGTTAAGGCATCTGACTTGTGTTTCATGGGGTATATCAATGTGAATCTGGAATGATCATCTACAAAAATTATGTAAAACCTGTGTCCTGTGGTAGATTTTAATGGGACAGGTCCCAGACATCTGTGTAGACAAGATCCAAGGGATTTTCAGCATGTGATGAAGAGATGTTAAACGGTAAAGCATGTGATTTCCCAAACTTGCACGATTCACAGAAAGAGGGAATTTCATTGGTTTTGATAACTTTATTACACGATTTTAGAACTTGACTCATTACATAATCTGAGGGATGACCCAAACGTCTATGCCATACATCAAGTTCAAACTCTAAAACTTTAACTGGAGACGAAGATCTACTGACTGACTCCACTGTAAAACAGTGAACATTATTCTGGTTGTTTGACTCAGGGACTAAGTAGTCTGGTTTGTGACTTGGCTGCTGCAACTGGTACAACCCTTCCTTAAGCACTCCTTGCAGTAAAATCCTCCTCGTTTGAAGATCTTTAATAACACAATAGTTAGAATAGAATTCAACGAACACATTATTATCATAAGTGAGCTGTGAGATGCTGACTAAATTCTTTTTAACTGAGGGAACATGAAGCAATTTGTTCAATGCTAGTGGCCTATCATTCATTGTGAGTAATTTTCCATTTCCTATATGTGAAATGTGCAACATACTACCATCACCAACATCTAATTTTTCCTTACTTTCATACTTGTTTACGGTTTGCAGGTTACCTTTGTCTGTGGTAACATGATTGCTTGCTCCAGAATCAATGAACCAGGCTGGATCTTCAAGAACTCCAGGTGATGCTATATATGTAGAGGGAGTTGAGTTGAGATTCTGTGACCCTTGGTTACTTGGTCTACTTCCCATAAACCTCTCATCATATCTATTGAAACACCAGCTCGCAGAATGATTATTGAGGCCACAAATCTGGCAGGGTCCTTTGATATCGTTCTATCTCCCAGTTGAGGTTCTACCTCTACCTCTTGACCTGCCTCTAAAACTTGAAAATCTCCCAGTGCTGGTACCTCTGAAACCTCTGCTATTAGATCTGTGTGCTAGTTGCACACTTGATTGATTGATGCTCAATGAAGTTAGGTTGTTCCTAACCTGACTTAGATGTTCAAGGCGACTTTCAAAAGTCATAAGAACAGAGGATAGTTCATGCCACGATATGTTTTCTCTACTATTAACTTGTACAACAATTGGTGTGTACTCATCATCTAAGCTTGATAAAACCTGTGTTATCAGATCGCTTTGATCTATAACTTTTCCAGCTATTTCCAGATTATCAGCCAACTGCTTAATGGCTGACAAATACTGATCCATTGACATAGAACCTTTTCTGGTTCTCTGCAGTTCTCCGGTGAGGAACATTACTCTCGATTTGTTAAGTATTCCAAAGCTTTCCTCTACTGATTTCCACAGCCTGCTTGCACTTGCACTTGCACACCCCATGGCTTTCATCGCAATTTCAGGGGTCATTGCTGAATATAACCAGCCCATTAGTAGCTGATCAACTGAGTTCCACTTGATAAACTCAGGATTTTTTGTCATTTCTACTGCTTCTTCCTGTCCAGCAGTGGTTTCAGTGGTGATTTGAGTTGCTAGGAACTCTGGAGGACACTCCCTTGTCCCCAGTAGATATCCATCGAGGTTGTGCCCTTTGATTATGGGCATGATCATGTTTTTCCATAGAAGGAAGTTGTTTCTGTCGAGTTTGACAGATGGCAAATGAGTGATATTCATTCTAGCTAACGAGCTTTGATTGGCAACTGTGTGCGTGATTGGAGATGTATTAAACTCAGACGGATTTGATTGATTTCCTGATCCGGTTTTAGCCATTTTTGGCTCTGATACCAAGTTGGAATAATGAAGATAATTGCTGAAATTCTTCACGCTATTTACTGATAGATTACAAGGTATTTATAGAGATTATACAAGACTTGAATATTCTAGAATCATTCACCATGTGCATGACTAACTAATTAACAAAGCTGGCTAACAAAATTGAGCTCCCACTCCTGAATTTAAGGAGCTGCAACGTTCATCCACCAATCAGTTGGGAAGCTGTCGGCTACAATGGCTTATTCTAAGAAGAAGGAAGCTTCAGACATCTGAAATGGCTTCCGACATCTCTCTGGAGAGAGCCTTAAATGGCTGAAACAATTTAGGAAGTATAACTTGGTCACAGGAAGCTTCAAACATCTTAAACAACTGCATACGTCTAGAAGTTGGTTTGGAGGTCTAAACTAAAGGATAGATGCTTGAGCTCACTTTGTTGTTCTGCGATATGGCATTCTGAAAGGTCTATTATGATGGGAAGTTCTTATTGAATTAAGATCGTACAAGATTGGAGGCTTCCAAGGCCAAGACTAAGACAATAATTCTAGTTGGAGAGAGACAAATTGAAATTGTTATGTTGTTAGACATATACTAGTGTTTAAAAGATACACTAGGAGAAATAGAGAACAACCAAACTACCCAAAAACTTGGCCTGGCATGGCTACACCCATCTATCATCGTCCTCTTCGTCCCATCTATTCAAATGCAAAAAAGTGAACAAGGGTGTGGAATATAAATCTCAGAATCCTAAAGTCTTCTCGTGTGATTACCAGCAGAGCATCACTTGCGGGCTTATTTTAGTAGAGTACGGCTACATCAAACAAAAGTATTTGCAACTTCAACCTAATCTCTAGATTATGGGTTTGTATATTGATCCGGAACTTGATCTTATCTTTGAATGGGCTTATTTTCTCCCTTCTTTTCTGCATTTTTACAGTTCTTGGTGTAAATTTTAAAAACGAAATTTGAATGACTCTCTTTTCCTCATAATTTTTTAACGATGGATAAAGCATTTCTATGAAAGCTTTCTGCAGTCATACAAAAACAACATAATATTTGATTTATTCAAACTTTTGCGTTATGTGTATTTGAAGGCATGTATAGGAAATGTGAAAAGACTGGACGTGTTAGGGAAAGATGCTTCTCACATTGCAAGTTCTCTTCTGATGGTTCCTCCATTAATGGTCCTCGATACATGAAAGGGCATGTTTATTCGCAGTGGAGACAATGGGATTGTCACAACAATTGTGGTTACCATGTATGCTTGACAGAGAAAAGAAAGAGTTGAACTTGGTCAAATGCCTGTCAAATATCACGACAAATGGTTCTTTCGACGTCTGTATGATTTCCAGGTTTGTAAACTCGCGAGCTTTTTCCCCTGTTGCGTAACTATTGACTACCTGAGGTGAAAAGGATTCCTGTATCTTAGTGTCATATTTACACATTTTTTAGCATATGTTTGAAATAATGTACTGAAATTATTCAGGAGCCTATGTCTGCAGTGCTTTTAGCTTTAAACTTTGTAATGCATTTCCATGGCTGGGTTTCCTTTTTCAACCTTCTTAACAACAAGCTACCTCTGAAACAAGATAAGAGGCCACACTGTGATTTTAGTGACTTGTACCATATCTATGTGTAAGTTTTAGGTGCTGAATTCTTGAGCCAATGTAAAGATAAGTGAGCCCAGCCTATTTACCAATCCATTTACCCGGTCCGGCCCAGCTAATGGAATACTCCAGAACTTGTGTTTTGATTTATCAAAACACGCTTTTGATGAATGATTGACACTTGGACTATTGTTGACAGTTGGATTAAGACTATTGGTTATTTCATATAAATAGCAAGGCTGACTCTTGAGATGATCGATTTTGTTCACTCTTCTGAAACCCTAGTCTTCGTGTTTCTCTCGACTGTGTTCTGGCCTAACTTTGATCTATAAATATTGTGAGGTTCTTTGAGTTATTCCCATACAATAGATAGAGAGAGTGTTGGTAGATCTCTTAGTGAGATTATTCTATAATTTTAAGGGTTTTCAGTTTGTATCTTGAGTTCGAACATTCTTGTTGTTCTGTAACTTTACTTGCATGTTTAAGGGCTATTTCTAGTGGATTCGAGCTATATTCTAACAGATTCTCAACGGGGGATTAGGCGTTAGAAGTGGTCACCGAAGCTCCGGGGCCTTGGGCCAAAAATTCCTCGTGTTATCTTTACTTTTCTGCATTTACTTTGTGTATTTTGGTATTTCTTGGTTGAGTCACAATTTAATCCTATTATCTGGGACCAACAGTGATATCAGAGTCTTTTACTTAAATTTTTCTTCTCACACGATTGTACTTTGTGACTCTTCCAGTTTTGAAAAGTTTAGATCTAATATTTTTCTGTTGTTTTACAGTGATAAAGATCCTTCGATTGGAATATTGTGTCATACTCTGGTAACTTTTGATTACAATGATGAGTCTTGCAACTTTGGTAACCCTCTTCTTAAAATCTTTTTTGGTTTATTTAGTTTTGTAGTACCAACTTAGGGATTTACTTTAAAAAAAACCCCCTTGATTTTCCTTTGTCTAGGGTTCCCTATGAGACCGCTAGAATCTGAAGGAATCAGGGTACGGTTTTTAAGAAATCCTTTCTTTTGGGTTCTTGATTAACCTACTGTGCTTATACTTGGTGTATATTGTAGTCTATTGATTTCTTGAATTGATAATCATAAACTGTTATCGAGCTGCTGTGAATATCCTGATTGTACTTTCTACTATCTACTGTGTGTAATTACTCTGGCTGAGTATCTTTATTGAATAGATTCTATTGTGAGTGACTTTTCAAAACTAAAACAATACTTTGTTTCTTGCCCGTCTTCCTTGTTGAACACTATTATAACACATCTGCACAGCATGACCACTAAAATTGATGTTCAACATTGGGATGGCAAATGAGACTTTAGAGTCTGGAACCAGAAAATGAAAGTCCTTTTGATGACACTTAAATGTGCTAAAGCTCTTGATGAAACTTTTCCTGAAACTTTTTCTGATGCTAGAAAGAGTGAACAAGATGAATTAGCTTGGAGTACCTTGTTTCTTCATTTATCTGATTCTGTTATTAGAAAAATAGGAGACACTGAAACTGCTGCAGAGTTATGAGCAGCTTTACAGAAGCTATATGTTTCTAAATCCTTACCTAATAAATGTTTTCTTTAGAAGTAGTTTTTCAGTCATAAGTTTGACCCTAGTGCTGACTTAGAAGAAAATATGGATAGGTTTAATAAGATCACTCAGGACCTTATTAGTTGTGGGAAAAAGATCTCTGATGATCAAAAGGTAGTTGGTCTACTCAATGCACTGAGTGATAAGTATAAGGATGTTAAAAATGCCTTGGAATATGGTAGGAGTGATCTAACTGTTGAAATTATCCACAATTCCCTGAGAAATAGAGACTTAGAACTCAAATCTGAGCATAAGGAAGCTCAACATATAGAGAGAGTCTTATCTTATCCTAAATCCTCTTCAAAAGGCTTGAGCAACTTTACTCAAGCAAATTTTAACAAAAGCAAAAATTTTCAAAAGAAGAAATGGGGGATAATAAAGAAAAAGATAAGAAAGTCTATAAAGTAAACACCAAAAACAGAAAGTGTTATTATTGTGGAAAAGTTGGTCACCTTATTAAGGACTATTTTAAGAGAGCAAATGACTTAGGGAGTGGAACTAATAATGATAATGGGACTTCAGCCATTACTTCATCTCATAAGGAAGCAAATGCTGACTTTGGGGTTGCATATGTTTCTTCTATGGAAAACCCTGATCAAAACTGGGTGCTTGACTCAGGTTGTTCTTTCCACATAAGTCCCAATATTGCTGGTTTTCTGATTTCACCAATCTTAGTGATGGTTTTGTAAAATTAGGGAACAATGAGACCTGTCAAATAAAAGGAATTGGAAATATTGTTCTAAAATTAAAGAATGGTCAAATTCTAAGACTGAATCATATCAAATATGCTCCAAGTCTTAGAAGAAATCTCATCTCTCTTGGGGTGCTAGATGATGAAAAATATCAGATTGATATTAGTAATGGCTTCACTAATATAATCAGAAACCAGAAACTTATTGTTAGCTCACCTAAAGTCAATGGCATTTATACCATAAGTCCTGAATCTGTTTCTCAGAATAATTCTGTGAACTTTGTGACACAGTCTGATAAATCAGAACTATGGCATAAAAGATTGGGCCACCTTAGTGAAAAAGGCTTAGAACATCTCTTCAAGGCTGGTGTTTTTGGAAGCGACAATGTTCAGAAACTTACCTTTTGTGAATATTGTGTTATGGGAAAATAAAACGGGATGCCTTTTAAAGAAGGCACACATAAGTCACAAGATATTCTTGAATACATTCATAGTGACCTGTGGGGTCCTGTTCCTATCTCTACTGCCTCAGGTTTTAGATATTACCTTCTTACTGTTGATGACTATTCTAGGAAGGTCTGGATTTTCTTATTAAAATCAAAGTCTGACACTTTTCTTACTTTTAAGGACTGGAAAACTTTGATAGAAAATCAAACAGGTAAGAAAATTAAGGTTCTAAGAACTGACAATGATTTAGAATTCTACAATGCTGACTTTGATCAATACTGCAGTAGTCAAGGTGTTTTAAGACACAAAATTGTGACTTATACCCCTCAACAGAATGGGTTGCTGAGAGGATGAATAGAACTATCCTTGAAAGAACTAGATGCATGTTGATTAGTTCAGGTTTACCAAAAATCTTTTGGGGAGAGGCAGTAACAACTGCCTGCTATTTGATTAATAGATGCCAATCTAGTTTTTTAGACTATAAAGTCCCTGAACAAGTTTGGTCAGGATCTGTTCCTGACTATTCCCATCTTAAAACCTTTGGATGTGCAGCCTATGCTCATCAGACTGAGTCCAAACTTGATCCCAGGTCACAGAAATGTGTTTTCTTAGGCTATGGTGAATGAATAAAAGGCTATAGACTTTGGGTTAAAGACCTTAGAGGATATAAAGTGATCATCAGCAGATCTGTTGTCTTTAATGAGAATGTTTTTCCCTGTGTGAGTGATAAGTCTGTAGAAGAGATAACTGAAAATGATTTTGTTATTACTGAAATTGATTTTAGTAATCAAAATGTTACTGATCTGACTCAGATTGAGGTGGAGACACCTCAGACTAAGCCTCATCTGATCACAGATGATGAAAATTCTAATAATACTCAGGATTTTGAGCCTGCCCATAATTTGCAGAACTATCAGTTGACTAGAGACAGAGAAAGAAGGCAAATTAGACTTCCTTCTAGGTATCAATTTGCTGACTGTGTGTATGTTCAGATAGAGTCTGACTCATTTGATTCAGAACCTGAATCCTTTAAAGAAACTGTTGCCTCAGAATAATCTGTTAAATGGAATGAATCTATAAAGGAAGAGATGAGTTCTCTATACAATAATAAAACCTAGAACTTAGTTGAAAGACCCAAAGACTATAAATTGATTGATTGTAAGTGGATTTACAAGATAAAGAGGGAGAATATAAATCAAATGAGAAGAGGTACAAGGCTAGACTTGTAGCTAAGGGGTTCACACAAAGGGAGGGTATTGATTATACTGAAATGTTTTCACCTGTAGTGAAGTATACCTCCATCAAAATTTTACTTGCCCTTGTAGCTCAATTTGATTTAGAACTAGAGCAACTTGATGTAAAAACGGCTTTCTTGTATGGCTCTTTAGATGAAACCATTTATATGGCTCAACCTCAAGGTTTCCAGGTAAAAGGTAAGGAGCACTTGGTGTGTCTTTTGAATAAGTCCTTGTATGGCCTAAAACAGGCTCCAAGGCAATGGTACAAAATGTTTGACTCCTTTATACAAGGTTTGAAGTTCAGAAAATCTAAGTATGATCCCTGATTTTATTTCAAAAATGATGGAAATTTTGAATTCTTATATTTGCTACTGTATGTTGATGATATGCTTCTAGCTGGTCACAATTATGTTGCTGTAAATGCTATAAAAGAAAAGCTGAAACTTGAATTTGATATGAAAGACTTAGGACCTGCTAGAAAGATATTTGGTATGGAAATAAAAAGGGATAGACTTAGTAGAATACTGTTTTTAACTTAAAATGCTTACATTGAAAAAGTAGTCAAAAGATTTTCTTTACATGATGCAAAACCTGTCAGTTACCTCTGTCTAGAAATGTGAAATTATCTGTTGATCATTCACCAAAAACTGAAGATGAAAGGAAAAAGATGTTAAATGTACCATATGCCAATGTTGTTGGATCTGTCATGTATGTCATGATATGTTCTAGGCCTGATATTGCTTATGATGTGAGTGTTCTAAGTAGATTTATGAGTAATCCAGGTGAGCTTCATTGGGAAGCTATGAAAAACTTGATCAGATATTTAAAAGGAACTCATAACTTAGGATTGATGTTTAAAATTGATAAAACTGGCCTTAAATTGAAAGGCTATGTAGACTCAGACTTCGTTGGGAATACTGATAATTGAAAATCCACCACTGCATATTTTTATGTGATAAATAATATTTGCATTAGTTGGAAGTCACAACTTCAGAAACTTGTTGCATTATACTCTACTGAGGCTGAATACATTGCTGCCACTGAGGCAGTGAAGGAAGGTATGTGGCTGATGGGTTTATTAAAAGAATTGCAACTTGTAGAAAATCAGGTGGAGCTATATTCTGATAACTAAAGTGCTATTTTCTTGAGTAGAAATCCTGTTTTTCATGATAGGACTAAACACATATATGTTAAGTTTCATTTCATTAGAGACATAGTTGAAAATAGTGATATAAAATTGGATAAAATCCCTACCAAAATAAATCCTGCAGATGCAGGTACAAAGGTAATCCCCATTGGAAAATTTTTTGATGCTTTAAGATTGTTGAATCTTGAAGCCTTCTAATTGTGTTTTTCTTTTTACAGGTAATATGAGCAAATGAAGTTGAGGTATACTTGAATCTATTTAGAAGTGATTCCAAATTCAGCAAGGTGGAGATTATAAGTTTTGGGTGCTGAATTCTTGAGCCCATGTAAAGATAAGTGAGCCCAGCCTATTTACCAATCCATTTACCCAATCCATTTACGCGGTCTGGCTTAGCTAATGGAATACTCCAGAACTTGTGTTTTGATTTATCAAAACACGCTTTTGATGGATGGTTAACACTTGGACTATTGCCGACCATTGGATTAAGACTATTGGCTATTTCATATAAATAGCAATGCTGACTCTTGAGATGATTGATTTTGTTCACTCTTCTGAAACCCCAGTCTTTGTGTTTCTCTCAACTGTGTTCTGGCCTAACTTTGATATGTAAATATTGTGAGACTCTTTGAGTGATTCTCATACAATAGATAGCGAGAGTGTTGGTGGATCTCTTAGTGAGATTATTCTGTAATTTTGAGGGTTTTCAATTTGTATCTTGACTTCGAACATTCTTGTTGTTCTGTAACTCTACTTGCCTGTTTAAGGGCTATTTCTAGTGGATTCAAGCTATATCCTAACGGATGCTCAACGAGGGATTAGGCGTTAGAAGTGATCGCCAAACCTACAGGGCCTTGGGCCAAAAATTCCTCGTGTTATCTTTACTTTTCTGCATTTACTTTGTGTATTTTGGTATTTCTTAGTTGAGTCACAGTTTAATCCTATTATCTGGGACCAACACTATGGGCTCTTGGCTATGAACTATTCATTCTGGAGTGCAGTCTTCCACAATTAGATTCTTTTCTTCTCGTTATCTCATTAGTTCTCATTATCTTTTCTGTCCTTAGTTTGTTTTAAAGGAGAAAATAATGCTACTATCTAGGTAATTTGAAACCATCAGCCCTGCAAGTATAATACTCAACTGTCAAGTCATATATTCATTTCTTTGTATACTTCTCCTGCTATAGAGATTTGTCCAGGTCACAGTTATTAATCTCTGAATGCATAGATTTAGACTTGACTGAAAAGCTACATTACTTATCTGCAGTTACCTTACTTGGATACTCTCTTATCTTGGCCTTATTGAGAAGCTTCAGTAGAAAGGGTGAGGCTGCAGGGTTATGGTTGCTGCTCCACTGATTGCAATTACAACTGCCCACATCTCGTACTTTAACAACTATAAGATGGATTATGGTATCTTTACTATATCAATATCTTTATTCACTGTCGTATAACAAAATATTAAAGACAAGAAGTAGCCAAAAGAGAAAGCTGAGATGATTTTTTGAAACTGAACTTTTTATTACTCAATGAATAATACCAAACAACGATTACAACTTTATAAATACTAAAAAATGCACTAAAATATCTCAACCAACACAAACGTGTCTTCTGAGTTTATTTGCCTAAATAAAAGCCACTAACTCCTAAATAAAAGGAAAATAACATCAGCTTCCTAAATAAATGGAAAACTTCAAACAAACTAGAATTATTCAGCAAAGACTAATTCAGCAACTATGACAGTAAGTTTCACTA
This sequence comes from Fraxinus americana, assembly GCA_035079005.1. Classification (NCBI taxonomy): domain Eukaryota; kingdom Viridiplantae; phylum Streptophyta; class Magnoliopsida; order Lamiales; family Oleaceae; genus Fraxinus; species Fraxinus americana. The sequence continues at coordinate 9,996,938 of CM068707.1, read as the reverse complement.
ATTTGCAACACTCCCCCTTAGTACAAACTTACTGTCAACAACACCAAGAGCACTTCAAAACACTTCGAACTTTGCTTTGCTAAGTGCTTTGGTAAATATATCAGCAACTTGAGCTTCAGTTCGTATTTTTTGCAGCTGAATGTCCTGAGTCAAAACCTTCTCTCGAACGAAATGGTAATGTGTTTCAATGTGTTTTGTGCGAGCATGAAACACTGGATTTTCAGCAAGCTTAATTGCGCTTTACGTTTCCCCTTAATGTAATTAATATTTATTATTATTAACAATTTTTTTTCTTTTTTTTCCTTCTTCTTTCCTTCTTATCTTTTTATTCTATTATATTATTATTTTTGAATCATTTTAGGATTTAAAATTTATACTTAAAAATACCAAAATATATCCTGAAAATTAAATTAATAATATAAAGAGTTGAAAGAACCATCAAACTTATATTATAATCGAAAGAGGACTTGTTTTACAAAGTACGGTTAATTAGTTAGCTATATCACCATCCAAAAGCTCCAGTCAAAAAAGTGTCTGCTAACCTTCAAAAAGTATTCCATAGATCTAACCTACAGTAGGCCGGTATGGCGATATATCAACGTCCACTATATTATCCTATTTTCACTACATTCATTTACTATGTACAATTATCCCATTTTACATTACTATCTACTCCATAGATATCATAGTATTTACTATGATATCTAAGTCAAAGACATCAACCATCACCATCACATAATCTTTATATTCTTCAAAATCCTCCTTCCCCTCATCCTCATTAACATCGGTATAGAAGCGAATGTAGTGGGTCCTTGTATACGTAACATGTATAACTGTGAGATCATCCGTAATCTGAGCATGTCTGGTTGATTGTATGACTTCAGTTACTCTGGGGGCCATCTACAGTACAAAATACAAAGCGTGAACAATAACGTTCAGTAAATATGATGGTGCAATGCTGTCAATCAAACACACTTGGGCCCGAATCCTCATTATAGTGTACCGTGTGAGCTCACAATAACATAGCCTTTACTTGTGCACAAATCAATGCCAAGGCATCCGTCCTTGCCCACCAAGACTCAGGATACCTCATCAGAATATATATAATATGAATCAAGGCCTGGCACCGTGCCTATCCGCAGTCCCAAGGCCACCAGGGACCTCCTGACACTGCTTGTATACAAGTGCCGAACTCCAAATACCCTATCCTTAGCTACCTTTCGTAACCGTCAGGAGTCTCAAAGTGGTATATTTATTCGGACACAATGGTATGGTACATCTATAATAGGATTCACATTTAAAATTCTCAAACCACACACTCCATGAAAATGATAACATAAATATGCATGACCTTGAAAACGTATTATCCATACGTTTTCTAAATACACCCAATAAATAATTGTCACATCACCATGTCACATAAAGACAACAAACGCATATAAACACAGAACTTCACATAATCACGTATTTTGTACTGTAGTTGAAGAACATCAATATTTACCTTTTTCGCGACTTTCTTGCTCAATATCTGAATTAATAAAATAACCTCCATATTAATCCCGACTTATCATGTTATTTCCATGTTATCAAATCTAAACTAAACTTATAAGATGATATACTTTACTTAATAGAATGCCCCTTGTAGCAATACTAATAATGATCTTACTTTATTACCAAATTTCTATATAATTTATTTTATCAATTCAATTAAGTCCCTAAAATTTTTAAATCATTTCTAAAATATTAAAATTTTTACTAGAAAATTCCGGCCATATAAAACCTCGAAAGGAGCCATACCAATTGAAGACTGGTAACTGTTGTTATATGAAAATTCTATCAAAGGTAGATATCTGCTCCATTTTCCCTGAAAGTCTAAAGTACAAGCGTGTAACATATCTTCTAGTGTTTGAATGGTTCGTTCCGATTGGTCGTCTGTTTGAGGATGAAATGCTGTACTAAAGGAGAGTCGAGTACCTAAAGCCTGGTGTAACCCTTTCCAGAACGCCGACAAGAACCGAGGATCCTGATCCGATACTATTGATGTTGGTATACCATGTAAACGTACAATTTTCTGTACATATATTTGGACATATTGTTCCGAGGTAAAAGTGGTTCGGATAGGCAAAAAGTGTGCCAACTTAGTTAGTCGATCCACTATAACCCAAATAGCATCGTAATTCTTTTCTGTTCGCGGTAATCCCACCACAAAGTCCATTGTAATCTTCTCCCATTTCCATTCAGGTATTTGCAAAGGTTGGAGAAGTCCCGCTGGGCGTTGATGTTCAGCCTTAACTTGTTGACATGTCAAGCACTTACTCACATATTCTGAGATGTGACGTTTCATTCTTGGCCACCAAAAATGGAGTTTAATATCACGATACATTTTTGTAGCTCCTAGATGAACGGAATATGGAGTGTTATGTGCTTCCGCGCAGACCTCAGCTCGAAGAGTTGACTCATTAGGTACATAAATTCGATTACGAAATAAAATTACTCCGTCATTTGCTATCTGATACTCTGAATTTTTGCCATCCAAAATCTGCTGACGAATCCGTTTTAAGGTTTGATTAATCAATTGTTGTTCCTTGATACGTTCCCGTAATGTAGGTTGAACTATGAAATTCATATTTCCACAAATTTCTAGGTTAACAGTTGAACCTCTCGTTGTAATTGTATCGGTAACTTATTTTCATGCAAAGTCTTTCGACTAAGAGCATCAGCTACGACATTAGCTTTTCCGGGATGATAATTGATAATACAATCATAATCCTTGACTAGCTCAAGCCATCGTCTTTGTCGCATGTTCAACTCCTTTTGAGTGAAAAAGTATTTCAAACTCTTGTGATCTGTATAAATCTCACAACGTTCTCCATAAAGGTAATGCCTCCAAATTTTTAATGCAAACACTACAGCTGCTAATTCTAAATCATGGGTAGGGTAATTCTTTTCATATTCCTTCAATTGGCGTGACGCATAAGCAATAACCCTACCATTTTGCATTAGCACACAACCAAGTCCATTTCTAGAGGCACCACTATACACCACAAATTTTTCAGAGGTAGACGAAATAGCTAGTACTGGTACTGTGGTCAGCCTATTCTTAAGTTCCTGAAAACTTCTTTCACATGCCTCCGTCCAATTAAAAGGCACTCCTTTTTGAGTTAATTGAGTTAATGGAATTGCAATCCTTGAAAATCCCTCGACAAAACGACGATAATATCCTGCAAGTTCTAAGAAAATTCGAATTTCCGTGACAGTAGTCGGTCGTGGCCAATTTGCTACAGCTTCGATCTTACTCGAATCAACGAAAATCCCTTTTGCAGAAACCACATGCCCAAGGAATACCACTTGCTTAAGCCAAAATTCACATTTCGTGAATTTCGCAAAAAGCTTATTGGCTCGCAAAATAGATAGAGCCTGGCGTAAATGTTGAACGTGTTCTACTTCACTCTTAGAATAAATAAGGATATCGTCAATAAAAACGATAACAAATTTATCTAAACATTCTTTGAACACTCGATTCATTAAGTCCATAAAAGTAGCGGGGGCATTAGTTAAACCAAATGGCATGACCAAAAATTCATAATGTCCATATCTGGTACTGAAAACAGTTTTCGGTATATCTTCTTCCTTAATCTTTAATTGGTGATATCCCGAACGAAGGTCAATCTTGGAGAATAGTGTGGCACCTTGATGTTGGTCAAACATATCATCTATCCGAGGAAGAGGGTATTTGTTCTTGATTGTCACTTTATTTAGTTCTAGATAATCAATACACATTCTCATTGTTCCATCTTTTTTCTTAACAAACAAGACTGGAGCACCCCAAGGGGAGAAACTTGGTCGAATAAATCCCTGATCCAGTAATTCCTGTAATTGTAGTTTCAACTCTTTAAGCTCTGCAGGTGCCATGCGATATGGGGTTTTTGATATAGGATGAGTACCAGGAATTAGATCAATGGCAAAATCAATTTCTCGATCAGGAGGTAGTCCAGGCAACTTCTCAGGAAAAAACATCAGAAATTCTCGAATTACTGAAATTTTATCTAAAGAAATTTCTGGTTTAATTTCAGTGTTATAAACATGGACCAAATAACCTTTACCACCCTGTCGTATCATCCTTCGTGCTCTAATGGCTGATACTAGTAGAGTAGATAAATGTTTAACTATTCCTTGGAAGGTTAGTAACTCACCATTTGATAAACGAAAAGTAACGATTTTCCTTGAACAATATAGATTGGCTCGATACTTGGATAGCCAATCCATACCCAAAATGACATCATAGTCCTTCATATCTAGTAGAATAAGGTTTGCAGGAAAAGAATAAGAGTTGATCATCACCTCGCAATTATTTATTATTTCTTTAGTTCGTAATATTTGGCCGGATGGAATAAGTACCTCTAACTCAGACTTCAAACTATCAGTTAGCAAGTGAGTCCTTCTAACCATGCTAGTAGATATAAAAGAATGAGAAGATCCAGAGTCAAATAAAGCATAAGCAAGAGTTCCAGCAATGGGAAGCTTACCAGGAGTGTCGCTCAAAGTACTTTCATTCAGTGCGTAAACCCTAGTGATAGCACGATTTCCATAATCCTTGATTCTCTCTGTGCATACACGAGATTTATGTCCTTGTTTACCACAATTATAGCAAGTAATACATGAGTCATTGTGAACCTTGTTACATTTAGGGCATATCGCACCACCCACTGGTTGACCGTTGGGGCATGGCTTCTTTCCATGATTATTATTTGGAGGTCGGTCATTATTTCTAGACCCTTGTCTAAAATGAGGTTCTCTCCTTAAATTATTCGAATTGTTGCCTTGTTGCCATGAGGCCGTTTAAGGAAATTCGAGGGATGCCTCTCCCGTGCTCCAGCAATACGATTCTCTGCTTGCTCCGCTTCTAGTGCTCGTTCTGCAATACTGGCAAAAGTCACTCCCTGGGTGCCCACTATCTTCACATCTCGATATAAGTTCGGTCAGAGCCCTTCAAGAAACCGTTCTACCTTATGCTCATTAGTACTAACTATATGAGAAGCGAAACGAGAAAGTTCCTTAAATTTTCTAATATACTCTCCAACCGACATAGTCCCTTGCCTCAACTGAATAAACTCATTTAACTTTTATTGTCTAGCAGATGTGGTAAAATATTTATTTAGAAAAAGTTCTTTAAATCGAGTCCACGTCATAGAATCCACGGACTCAATGCTTTGCATCGTATCCCACCAGAATCCAGCACTGTCTCGTAGCATAAAAGTAGCACAATTTACCTTTTCAGTATCTGGAACCCTACTATATTTAAACATATTCTCCGTCGTACGTACCCACTCTTCTGCTTTCATTGGGTCAACAGTCCCATAAAAAATGAGAGGGTTTAGTTTCCTGAATCTTTCTCCAACATTTTCATCAATTCTTGGAGATGGTGCAGCTTGCATATACTGATTAAGATATTGTGATTGGGTCTCCACTAACGCTGTCAACCGTTCCACTACTGCATCTCGATTATTTCCATTGGTCGTAGATTCACTTGCATCAGCCATCTAACATAAAATAGGCTTTTAAGCCTGTGACTAAAGTACATATTTTCAAATATTAATGAATCAAAAGTCTAAACTTGTTTATGAAAATTTTTCATTTCCATAAATCTTAAGAAACTACATATTTCCTGACCTATATAGGATGATTCCCTGGATAAAATCATTCTTACTAGCAATTCAAAACATAATTTTATTAAATAAATTCAGTAAAAGAATAATAATAATAATAACATATGCATACCAGCATGCCGTCGGATTACACAGTCTCCAGCTATACATGTTATGTCTTCAGGATGTTATCAAAACCTTGGCTCTGATACCAACTGTGACGTTCCCCCTTAATGTAATTAATATTTATTATTATTAACAATTTTTTTTTCTTTTTTTTTTTCCTTCTTCTTTCCTTCTTATCTTTTTATTCTATTATATTATTATTTTTGAATCATTTTAGGATTTAAAATTTATACTTAAAAATACCAAAATATATCCTGAAAATTAAATTAATAATATAAAGAGTTGAAAGAACCATCAAACTTATATTATAATCAAAAGAGGACTTGTTTTACAAAGTACGGTTAATTTGTTAGCTATATCACCATCCAAAAGCTCCAGTCAAACAAGTGTCTGCTAACCTTCAAAAAGTATTCCGTAAATCTAACCTACAGTAGGCCGGTATGGCGATATATCAACGTCTATTATATCATCCCATTTTCACTACATTCATTTACTATGTACAATCATCCCATTTTACATTACTATCTACTCCACAGATATCATAGTATTTACATAACGACCTGTAACCAAGTCAAAGACATATCTTTATATTCTTCAAAATCCTCCTTCCCCTCATCCTCATTAACATCGGTATAGAAGTGGGTGTAGTGGGTCCGTGTATACGTAACATGTATAACTGTGAGATCATCCGTAATCTGAGCATGTCTGGTTAATTGTATGACTTCAGTTACTCTGGGGGGCCATTTACAGTACAAAATACAAAGCGTGAACAATAACGTTCAGTAAATATGATGGTGCAATGCTGTCAATCAAACACACTTGGGCCCGAATCCTCATTATAGTGTACCGTGTGTGCACAAATCAATGTCAAGGCATCCGTTCTTGCCCACCAAGACTCAGGATACCTCATCAGAATATATATAATATGAATCAAGGCCTGGTACCATGCTTATCCGCAGTCCCAAGGCCACTAAGGGACCTCCTGACACCGCTTGTATACAAGTGTCGAACTCCAAATACTCTATCCTTGGCTACCTTTAGTGACCTTTAGGAGCCTCAAAATGGTATATTTATTCGGACACAATAGTACGGTACATCTATAATAGGATTCACATTTAAAATTCTCAACCACACACTCCATGAAAATGATAACATAAATATGCATGGCCTTGAAAACGTACTATCCATACATTTTCTAAATAAACCCAATAAACAATTGTCACATCACCATGTCACATAAAGACAACAAACGCATATAAACACATAACTTCACATAATTACATATTTTGTACTGTAGTTGAAGAACATCAATATTTACCTTTTTCGCGACTTTCTTGCTCAAAATCTGCATTAATAAAATAACCTTCATATTAATCCTAACTTATCATGTTATCTCCATGTTATCAAATCTAAACTAAACTTATAAGATGATATACTTTACTTAATAGAATACCTCTTGTAGCAATACTAATAACGATCTTACTTTATTACCAATAACCTAAATGAAATTTTCTTTATTGTTATAATAGAAATTTCATAACTTCTAAAATAAAATTAATGCATATAGACATCATTCTAGCAATACACTACCATATTAATTTTTCATTTCATGGTTGGTCCATTTTTCATTTCATCTACCACACAAGTGTGTGTGTGTATGTTTATATACACTAATACCTACTAGTTAATTTCTTATCAAATCTATATATTATAATATTTTACTTCTCATCTTATCATGTCACCAAATCAAAATAATTTAAGTTTAAACCTCAAATACTAAATCTTCTCTCCAATTGACCATGTCCACATATATACATATATTAGTGGCCCAATTTCCATCACCAATATTATGATGATATTAATAATTATTATAGTAAATCATTTTTTATCCCTACTTTCTTTCTTCTTTAATTACTTCCATCCATTTTTTTTTCTCAATATCATCATTTTACTATCTTTTTCCACAAATCTCTTTCACTCAATCTTTGATTTAATTAATTAAATTTAACACCAATTTTATCTTCATCCAATTATTAAGGAACCCTAAAACAAGAATTTTAAATTCCCACTCATGAATCAATTAAGTACTTAAACAATTAATTAAATTATTATCTAAAGAAATAATTAATTAACTCAACAATTAACTAAACAATTAGCTAATTAATTAACTTATAAGAATTTGGACCCTACCAAACAATTGATTAATTATATTATTAACTAAATAAATAAATAATTAACTAAACAATTAGCTAAATAATTAACTAAATAATTAACTAACTAATTAAATTATGTAAAGAAAATGAAAGTTAAAAAAAAAAAAACATACCTTAAAAGGAAAGGAAGTGGAGGTGCCCCACTTCTCCCAAATCACCCAATATTTATAGTGTAGGAAAAGGGCTTAAAGTACAATTTCTCAAATTGCACTTTATCCCTTGGGGTAAGTATGCAAATTTCCTTTTTTACTTATAAAATTTCACTTTAATTCCTAGGTAAATATGAAATTACACCTTTTTAAAATGAAATTGCACTTTCCATACCCATAATATTATGTTACTTATAATTTCTATATAATTTATTTTATCAATTCAATTAAGTCCATAAAATTTTTAAATCATTTCTAAAATATTAAAATTTTTACTAGAAAATTCCGGAATGTCACAGCTTTCATTGTCATAGTGAATGGGAACTGGATAATCCAAGACAGAGAACATTTCTTGAATAAGCCTTTTAAGCCAAATGCACTCTTGAGTGGCCATAGTAGCTGCTACATATTCAGCTTCACAACTTGAAATAGAAACATTAACTTGCTTTTTGCTGCACCATAAGACTACTGGTGAACCTGTATTAAAACAATACCCTGTTGTGGAGCGCCTATCATTCACATCACCAGCCCGATCTGCATCTACAAAACCAGTCAAAAGAAATGATGTATGCTGCTTATACAATAACCCAAAATTCAGAGTGCTTTTTACATAGCTAAGAATCCTCTTGGCTGCAATTAAATGGCTCTCATGTGGTTTGTCCATAAACTAAGAGATGACTCCTACAGAATATGAAATGTCGGGCCTTGTGATAGTTAAATAGAATAAACTACCAACAAGCTATCGAAAAAGTGTTGCATCTTCCAATAGTTTTCCTTCATCTTTAGTTAATTTCAAGCAAGGTTCCATAGGAGTAGTCATTGCCTTTGACTCCTCCATACGAAAACGATTTAGTAAACTTGCTGTATATCCTCTTTGAGAGAGAAAATATCCATCTGACCTTTTAACCTCCAAGTCAAGAAAACAACTAACCTCTCCCAAACTCTTCATTTCAAATCGAAGAGACAAAGCACCTCGAAGACGAGTTATTTCAGCATTGTCATCACCAGTAATGATCATGTTATCCACATAAAGAAGAAGCATTGTGCACACTGAGAATGTTTTCTTAACAAATAAACTTGAATTTGCACTTGAAGACTTGAAACCACAAAAATCAAGGTATTGAGCGATTTTACCATACCAAGCACGTGGAGCTTGCTTGAGGCCATACAAAGCCTTATTGAGTCGACACACATAATCAGGAAACTCCTTAGAAATGAATCCATGTGGTTGCTCCATAAAGATATCTCTATCCAACTCTCCATAAAGAAATGCATTCTTCACGCCTAATTGCCACAATTTCCAGCCTTTGTAAGCAGCCAGTGATATAGTTGTTCGAATTGTCACCATTTTAGCAACAGGACTAAAAGTCTCCCGTAACTAGACCATATTGATGAGAAAAACTACAAGCAAGGAGATGAGCTTTATACCTGTCGATGGTACCATCAGCTATTTTCTTCAATTTGTAAACCCATTTACAAGTAACTAATTCAACATTCTTTGGCTTCGGAACAAGTTCCCATGTGCAGTTCTTTTTTAGAGCTGATATTTCCTCCCGCATTGCTTCTTCCCATTTAGAAATACCTTTAGCTTCATTGTAAGACTTAGGTTCATTATCACATGAATCTTTCATTAGAAAATAGGACACAACAGAGCAATGATTTAACTGGACTTCATAGTCAGTTAAATAATCAGGTTGCTTTCTTTGTCTAGAAGACCTCCGAATAACAGTCCCTATAATCTCATCTTGCTGAAAATTTTCTCCAGAAGAGGTAATATTGCTCCCTCTTTCATTGGATGCATCATCACTAAAGAAAGGCAAAAGATCACTTGTACCTCTATTTGTATCTACATTAATCTGATGTGATGAAACTTCGTCAAACACCACATCACGAGAAACAACAACTTTCTTTGTTTTTAGATCCATACATCTCCATCCTTTCCTGTAATTGTCATAACCAACAAAAATACAACGCCTTGCCCTTAGGTCAAGTTTAGTCCGATCTTCTTTTGAAACATAAACATAACAAATTGAGCTAAAGACTCGAAAGTAACTCACATTGGGTTTGTGATGGTATAGTGCTTCAAAAGGAGATGATTACGTCCCTGGCCACAGAGGTAGACGATTTATGACATGACAAGCTGATTGAATAGCTGCTTCCCATAGCTCTCTTGGAGGTTCTTTGCATGCAACCATGACAAGCACATGGATGTGAGATGTGCCAACTTGCGCTCAGCAACTCCATTTTGTTATGGAGTTTCTGGACAAGTCATTTGACACCGAATGCTATGTTCTCTGCAATAATTTAAGAATTGATCAGACATGTATTCTCGTCCATTGTCAGTGCGTAGACACTTTATTAGCAGCTAAAATTCTTTCTCCACCTACTCCTTGAACTGAATAAACTTGGAGAAAGTCTCACTTTTGTGTTCTAAGAAAAATACCCAAGTGAACCGAGAGAAATCATCCACAATAACCATTACATAATGAAAAGCATTATAACTAGGTATTCTAGTTGGCCCCATCAGATCTGAATGTACCAGTTGTAGTGAAGCAGTAGCTATATTCTTCGAATTCGGGAAAGGAAGACGATGTGATTTTCCATACTGGCAACCAGGACAAACCACATCTTAATGAATTTCCATCAAGAAGTTTCTTTGTAGAGATTTTCTGCAGCAATTGATAACCAACATGGCCTAACCGAGCATGCCAAAGTGTCTCATTTGCATTCTGACATGTCTTTTCCACATATGCATCATTTGTAGATAATACATATAGTGAATCTTTTCTTTTTCCAGCAAATAAAACATCAGTTTGAAGGTGTTTTATATTAGAAATAATATTCACATCATCTGGACCAAAAAGAACATACCTCCCAGAATCAGCAATCTGAGAAACTGAAGCGAGATTCTTCTTTAAGCCTGGAACATGGTAAACATCTTCGAGAGAAACGCCACCAGCATTGGAAATATCTTTCTTAACATTGAAATGTCCTTCTTTCATGACCTGATGTAATGAATTATCAGCCGTAACAATAGCTCTTTTTCCATGATGCGGACGAACATCGGAGAATAAAGAATCATTTCCCGTTGCATGATGAGAGCAACCAGAATCAACAATCAAATCCTTGATATAGTTTATGGAAGCATTAGCATATTTTTCTGCATTGTTTTATTGCACAGCAGGATTCACAATAACATGTTGATCAACAGCTTCAATGGATAAGCATTGCTCCCAGTTGAGTTATTCAAACTCACTAGTTTCATGTGTAACGTTTGCTCCTATGAGATTTATACAACAATTTTGTTTAATATGGCCCGATTTCCTACATCGATTACACACCACCTTCACACGACAATCGCGTTTTTAGTGTCCCAGTTTTCCACAACTATAGCAGCTTTTTGAATTGCTTTTGGACTGCCCTTCAGTTTTGGATTGCTTGCTGTCACCTGAAGAATGCTTGGAGAAATAATTGCTTCTTACTTTGTCTTTTGTGTAAAGAGCATCCTCCACTTGAGAGAGAGATTGCTTGTTGCTACTGCCCATTTATTTCACCAATGCTTCCTGATTTGATAGCAGATTCTCCAGCTCAATAATAGAAGGTTGATTTGCCCACCCTTGTATTGAAGAGATAAAGGGAATAAACTCTTTCCATAGTCCACGAATAAGATAACGACGCAAACGAGCTTCACTCATCGGCTCTTCTGTATCCAATTCTGAAATTTCAGAACACAAGGTTTTAAGTTTCAGAAAATATTTTGAAATTGAAAGATTATGTTGATTCATCCCAGCAAGTTCATTTTCCAAATACTGTAGCCTCATTGTGTTCTTTTGAGTGAACAACCTTTCAAGTATCTCCCATACTTGTTTTGGCGACTTCACATCATGAACGTGCTCTATGTACTCCTGACTGATCGATGTTCGCAAAGCAAATAAAGCTTTGCCACACTTAATCTTCCACTTCTTCCGCAACTCAGCATTCTGTGGTGTATCTTCTGGAACTAGAGCTTCAACACTAGAGATAAGATCCCACAAATCTTGCCCTTGTAGATAAGCTTCCATGCATAGCTTCCAGTAACTATAATTGTTACCAACAAGCTTGTCTACAGAGACATTACTTCCACCATCCATCTTTATTAAGTAATAAAATCAAACACTTGATAAGCAATCATAGCTCTGATACCATGTAACAAAATATTAAAGACAAGAAGCAGCCAAAAAAGAAAGCTAAAATGATTTTCTGAAACTGAACTTTTTATTACTCAATGCATAATACCAAACAACGATTACAACTTTATAAATACTAAAAAATGCACCAAAATATCTCAACCAACACAAACGTGTCTTCTGAGTTTATTTGCTAAATAAAAGTCACTAACTCCTAAATAAAAGGAAAATACCATCAGCTTCCTAAATAAATGGAAAACTTCAAACAAACTTTCACTAAATTGCAACATGTCGGTTGTGCTTGTCAATTTGTTCTGTGTGCCTTTAAATTATGTGCTCTCTCAAACACATGTGCACCATTTTAATCACTAAGTTCAGCTCAGAGTTCAGTTGAACCTGCACGAGATTATTTGTAATTCTATTAACTTCACTGCATAGTTTTCTCTATTTTCAGCATCAACAGTCATGATATAGTAATTATTAGTCTATTATAGAGTTAAAAGGTTGAGAAAAATGAATACTAATGCCTGTTTGGTGCACATTAAAATAAGAGAATGCATTTTTTTGAAGTGATGTGATGAGAAATATGTGGTTGAAAAAGAAGGAAAAGTTATTGATGTGATGGAAAATATTATTTTATTGAAGAATGTGTGGTTGAAAATGAGTACAAGAATGAGAATGAAAAAATAATGTGGATCAAACAGGGGCTTAGTGAAATGCTTTGTGAAACACCGTATATCAAAATTTGGCCAAAGGAAATTGCAGAGAATTACAAATGATAAGTTGTAAGGTAGAGGCCACTCTAAATGATACGTTCACCATAACAAGAACAAACGAGAGCTAAGTCCGAATATTTGGAGTCATCATTAGAAATAATGCTTGTTGTTCATGTGCATTGCTAGTGACGTTCCAAACATTTGACTGTGGAATGTAAAAGTCTGAGTAACCAAAACTGTCGCTCAACGTTTGATTTGGACAATCCGGGCTGGTGTTAGTCATCATCCTTCTAGCAGGAAGTTACGGATCGTGATTGTGGGAGGTGGCCTTGCAATGTACCTAGAAGTATATGACTTCCCTCCATATAAAGGATTGATTGATGCACATGCTCTTTGACATGCTACCACTATCCCTCAAACATATCTCTGGTGGAGTTTCCTCAGGGAAAATGCTGAGTACCGAACATCTCATCTCCTTGAGAAGCTCGAGAAGCTAAAATAGTCTAATGCAACAACCCAAATAAATGTGTAGTGGTCTTTTGGAACATAATGGGCATTTGAGAACTTTTAATTTGCTCACCTTTTTGTTCTCTCGGTTTAGAATTGAGGAAATGATGCTTTGTTTTGGCTGAAGGTTGCCGCACAATGTATGATAAATGTGAATATGTTAATTTACTTAATTATTTTGCATGTGCTAACCTCAGTTGTCCTTATTTTGTTGAAATAAAGTATTCGAGTGCTCTTGTGGTATGATTAATATGAAAGATTCAATATTATTGATATTAATAAGGAAGAAAATTGGTATTTTAACATATCAATGGTCACTCATTTTTAATTTGTTCAGAGTCCACCCAACTTTTTATTTTGTTTCAGGTTGATCATTTTGTTTGCAGGTTAATGACTTGGTTTAGGAGCGTATTCTTGGGTACATAAATTTATACATTTTTGTGCAAATTAAAAGAAAAGATTAGTGTGAAAGAATAGAATCAAGGTTAGAAATTCGAATGGTCGTTAAACTATGGGTCTTGTTTCAATTTGGTCACTTAATTTCATTTTGGAATGATCTTTAAACTTTTATCAGGTTAGTTATTACGTTTGTCTCCATTATTAATTTTCAGTAAACCATAAAGTAATGTTATTCATCGTGATTGATGGTAATCATCAATCTATGTGGCAGTGGAGTGATACATTGTTCATGCATGCATTTTTTTCAATGAACGTGTTGGTGACCTCACTACTACACAAAATGATGGGTGACTAATATTTTATGATGGCCAGAATTAAAAACTAAATGACTTGTATAACAATGGAACAAAATTTCCAGTTCGCCTTCAGTATAGAAAGAGTTGATTCAAAAATATCCTTTCAACAATGACTCTGATCTTTCAGGTATTTGATTGTCTTCCACACAAATATATAAGGAAAAAATATAAGTAGACAGAGAATTTCCTGTTACTATTTAATAAATTTAATCCAGGTTAATCTAATGCTGGATCTCGTTTGCTTGTTTTGACCTACACTAGAACTCCAGTAAAAGTTTAGATTGAAGGATGAAATTATTGTCGAACAATAATAGAATGATAAAATTGATGATTATCAATATCTAAAGAATGAAAATGATGTCGACCAATAGTTGAAGGATGAAATTGATGATAATCAACAGTTAACGGATGAAAGATATGCTAAACAGTAGTTGAAGGTGGAGATTTATGCTGAACAATAGTTGAATGATGAAATGTATGCTGAACAATAGTTGAAGGAAGAAACTGTAGCTCATTAATAGTTGAATGACAAAATTGTTTCCTAATTGACTAGAAGGACAAATTTGTTGCTCATCAATAGTTGAAGAACAAAATTGTTGCTTATCTATAGATGAAGGATGAAATTGATGATAATAAATAGGTTAAGGACAAAATTAATGGTAATCAATAGTTAAAGGATGAGATTGCTGCTAATCAGTAGTTGAAGGATGAAATTGATGATAACCAATAGTTTAAGGATGATAATGATGATCAATAATAGTTTAAGGATGAACTTTATGCTGAAGAATAGTTGAATGGCGAGAAGGATGAAATTGTTTCTGATCAATAGTTGAATGATGAAATTAATGATAATCAATGGTTGAGGACGAATTTTTTCTTTCAACCATATTTCGATTTTTTTTAATACGATATATAAGGAAAACTATTACAAAGAGTATTACATCTTTGATCGTAAAATATCAATTGTTTGTTGACCTCTGTGAATTGCATGAAAGTGGGATATTCCAAATTCAGGGGTCAAAGAGTTTTAGAAAACGTTCTTGGTGGGGAAAAAATGTCAATGAAAGATTCCACTGAATTGAATTCAGTGGGTCCATAAATCTAAGAAATAGTGAGGATTTTTTTATCTTTCTCAATCTCTCTGAATTTGAAAATACAGGATTTGAATGTCCTTTCATTGATTCCTCCTAATTGCATTGATTTATCCTAAAATTTTCATTTTAATTGAAATTATTCACCATGTACAAGGATCCCCGCAAGCATTCATGGCTAAATGGTTAAAGTGTTCAACTCATAATTGGTGAATTAGATTCAATTCCTATTGGATTGACGCCAATGGGACCATCTAATAAGTCTATTAGAATTGGCTAAAACTAATACTAAACTATAGTTGAAGGATGAAAGTGAAACAATAGTTGATAGACGTAATTATTTCTAATTAAGAAATGAAGGATTAAATGATACTGAATAATAGTTGTAGGATGAAATGATGCTAAACAATTACGAAATTATAATCCAGACCATCAGTAACCCAAACCCAAACTAAAATCCAGCTCAAATGTGAGCCAATTAAACTAACACCCAGATCAACAGTGACCAGAACCCAAATTCACTCCCGAGTGATGATTGGTGTACATAAAGATTGATCCATAGTGGTGTCCATACACTCACATAGGGTGGGGAGGCACTCAAATAAAATATTTGAGTGGCCCTCACATGCCCCCCCACCCCATGTGAGTGTATGGACATTATTATGGATCAATTTTTATGTACACTTAGCATTATCCTTCACTCCCAGCCCAACAGTGACCAAATTAAAAGCCATCCCAAAAGTGACCCAAACAAAACCAATTCAACAGTGACCGAAATCTAAACGAACACCTCAGTTCAATAATCTAAACTACAACCCAGCCCAAAAGTGACTTAAATTCAAATTAAAATCTAGCCCAAATGTGACCCAAATCCAAACTAACACCTAGCCCAACAGTTAGTGAACCCAAATTATATCTCAGCCCACCAGTAAACCCAGCCCAACAATGACCAAATTAAAAGCCAGCGTAAAAGTGACCCAAACTAAAATCAATCCGAACAGTGACCCAAAATCTAAACTAAGACCCAAGTTCAACAACCTAAACTAACATCCAACACAACACTAACCCAAATCCAATCTACAATCCAGCCCAAATGTGACCTAAAACTAAACAAACACCCAGCCCAAGAGTGACTATACCCCAAATTAAATCCTAGTCCAACAGTGACCAAATTAAAGCCAGAGCTGCCGACCAAAAGTGACCAAAACTAAAACCAATAGGAATAATGACCCAAATCTAAACTAACAACCTAGTTCATAAACCTAAACTAAAATAGCCCCAACAGTGACCTAAACCCAAACTAAAATCCAGTCGAAATGTAAACCAAATCCAATCTAAAATTCAGCCCAAATGTGACCTAACACCCAGTCCAACAGTGACCATAAACCAAATTAAATCCCAGACCAATATTGACTAAATTAAAAGCCAACCCAAAAGAAACCCAAACTAAAACCAATCCGAACAGTGACCCAAATCTAAACTAATACCTTAGTACAAAAAAAGGAAAATACACCTAGACCTGGATTTAAAAAACCATTTTCATAAATTAAATTACAAGTTTAACTTTTCAAAAATCAGGTTTTTTATATTTGATTAAATATTAATTGTATAATTTCATCCCAATTAATTAATTTTACCCAAATCAAAACCTACTATTCATCTCTCTCTCTCCCTGATCGTTCATTTCTCTCATTCACGTCTGTTTCTCTCATTTTCATTTCTGTCTTTTCTCATCTCCCTCACCAGTGACGACGACGCTCATAACGCCTCCCATATCTGCCGACGACGATGTCTTTTCTCTTCTATGATGATGCAATGCAGATCCAACCATCTCTATCATTTCGTTTTTTAAATTTTTGAGTAGTGTGGTAGAGGTCTTCGGTGCGGCGACGGTTGTGTTGCACCGAGTGCAGGTACAGTGATGTGGGTGGGCGTGCGTGTGGCTACAATCGTGTGGTTGGGTGTGTGTGTGTTGGTGGGACGGGGGTGGAAGTACAGATCTGTATTTTTTGTTTATTTGAGCGGTGCGGTGGTGGTGGAGGTGTGGAGTAAGGTTGCGGTGTGATGGGGTGTTCGTGCATGCGTGCGGCGGCAGTTATTTTTGTGTGATGGTCGCCCTTTGAACGACTGCTATGGAGGTGGATGTGCGGTTGAATGGTGGTGGTTTGATGATTTCTGTGGGTACCATGGTGGTACGGTGGTGTGCGTGCGACAGGGGTGGTCATGCTGCGCGATGGTGGTGGTGGAGATGCGGTGGGATTGGGATTTGCTATGCGTCCATGTTGTGGCTGTGGATATGTTGTGTGCGTGCGTGTGGAGGTGGTGGATTTGGGGTGGTGATAGTGGTGTTGGGGAGGGCATGGTGTTCGTTTTGAGATGTTGATGTTGCTATTGGGTGGGGACGGTGGTGGTGCCGCTGGTGGAGACAGTGGCGAAATGGTGGTTACAAATGACTTGGTGATGGTCACAAATGATTTGGTTGATTGTGACCAATAAACAATATGTGACCAATGAATTAGATAAACTGTGACCAATACATGCTGTGCGACCTAAAAATTATTAAATTGTGACCAATAATTTGATAAATTGTGACCTAAATATAATTTACGTTCAATTAATGTGATGTTTGTGACCATAAAATAATTAGTGCGACTTATAAATTTTTTATTTGTGATCGATGAATAAATTGCGACCTATGAAAATTTTGAATTGTGACCAAATTACATAAATTTGTGACCTTAATATATTCGCCGGAGTTGGAACACTTGTCAGAATCGGAACAGCCACCGGAATAAAGTGACAGCGGAACGGTCATCAAAACAGTGGCCAGAGAAGAGTTGTGATCGGAACGGTAACCGAAATAGTCCACGGAACGGTAGGGGTGGTGGAGTTGGGGTGGGATAATTATGTTATATTAAAATTAAATATGTAATAATAAATTGATTTAATAATTTATTATTTCATAAATAAAAATTTTAAAACCTGATTTTTAAAATTTGAAACTTATTTTTGTATGTATTTTTGAAATTGTGTAAAGTAAAAACCTGAGATATGTATTGTTCCCGTACAAAAATCTAAACTAAAAAAGCCCAAGAGTGACCAAAACCCAAACTAAACGTTCAGTGACCGTTCCGACGACTACTCCGATTCCGACGACCGTTCCGATTCAGGTGAATATTCCAATGACCATTCTGCCGTTGATTTATTCTGGCGACTGCTCCGATTCCGTCAATTGTTCCAACTCCGGCGACAATTTCGCCATATTTTTTTGTGCAGTTAACATGATTTTTTTTGTACGGTTGTGACCACTATCAGGACATCGTTCGCATTTGATGGTCACAGCTTACCTGTTGTGTAGTCATAGCCCAGGTCACAAGTCACAGTCTAAGTCATAAGTCACAACGCATGGTTGTTTGTTTATAATGATTGATAACATGATAAGGCTGATGTCTCACATTTTTATTAATAGTCACGAGTTATTTTCAAATAGTCATAGCACAAGTCACAGAATATATTGCACGTGGCTTAGGATTTTGTTCATAGTCACAGGTTATTTTCAAATGGCCACAGCACTGGTCACATAATATTTTTGCACATGGCTCAGGTTTTTGTTGATAATCACATGTTTATTTTAAATGGCTACAGCATAGGTCACAGAATATTTTGCACATAGCTCATTTTTTTTTTTTATATTCACAGATTAATTTTAATGGTCACAGTGCAGGTCACATGGATTTTTTGCACATGGCTTAAATTTCTGTTAATGGTCACAGTTTAATTTCAAATGGTCACTCGATTATAACTTGTTCACAGTTTATTTGCAGGTCACATATTTTCAAATTAGTTGGTCACAGATTTTTTAATGGTCACATATAAAAAAATTTGTAGGTCACAATTAATTCGTCGATCACATATTTCAAAATTTATATGTCATACAGTCACGGATTTCCAAACTAATTGGTCATAGAATTAATAGTCACAATCTCAAATAATTGGTCACAAACCCTCTTAATCCCAGTATCTATCCCAATTCACCATGGCACCTCCACCATTTCCAACAATTACCATTTGCAACTTTAAATTCACCACAACCACCACCAAGACCACAACTACCAACAAAACTGCCTCCACCGCCGCCCAAAAAACACCAACAAATCAAATCCACAACAAAATCCGCATCACCACTGACACTGTGACTACCACGACCACAACCAGCAACCACTACTGAAGTTTTGCACCATGAACAACATAATATTGAGGACCACCACGACCACCGCACCACTGCCACAAACTGCAAACACAACCAACAAAATCCACCTCAAAAGACAACCAGCACCGCCAACATTACCACCACCACCATCACAGCCACCACCACCAATTGTACACAAACAACAAAACTTACCCCAAATTTTCCGACACTAGATCGTGACCAAATTTTCCCCAAATCGCAACGAACGAAACTTCGACACCAAATTACAGCCAAAATTTCCCCAGATCCACTCTCATTCACTATTGCAACCATGGTGCTCACGCCATTCGCAGCGACGATGCATATTGCACAGCGATCAATGCTGCAATGTCGCTCATGATACACTACAGCGACGATGTTGCCGTCGCGTGCACGGTGACAGTTAACTAAGTGGCAGTTTACTGCGCCACAAATCGAGCCACGCACAGTGGTGATTCGCTTGCCCGAGGTGATTCTTCCTTCTAACCGGAAGGTCAGTGACGTAGCTGAAAAGAAGAATAAACGTCGTGAGGTAGGAGATCAGCAGCTTCGTGATCTATAAAGATTAGCACATCGGTCATCAGTTGTGCGCCGTCGCCGGATGAGTGGTGGAATGAAAGTGGAAGATAAGCGGGCAAGTGAGAGACGGAAATGGAGAGAAGTGGATTTAGGGTTTGATTTGTGATGAAATTAAAATATAATTTGTATATATATAATTATAATTTGTATCTAATTAAAAATATCTATTTTTTAAAATTAAAACTTGAAATCTGATTTTCGAAAATAGATCTTGAAAAGTAGGGAATTGGGTAATTTACACAACTAAAATCTAGTTGAAATGTGAACCAAATCCAATCTAAAATTTAGCCCAAATGTGACCTAACACCCAGTCCAACAGTGACCATAAACCAAATTAAATCCCAGGCTAATATTGACTAAATTTAAAGCCAGCCCAAAAGAAACCCAAACTAAAACCAATTTGAACAGTGACCCAAATCTAAACTAACACCTCGGTACAAAAATGGAAAATTTCATTTCTAAGAGATTAAGTATCACCTATTTCAAAACTAAGAAATCAACTTTCAAATTTCAAAAATCAGATTTTTTTTAAATTTTTATTTATGAAATAAAAAATTATTAAATTAATTTATTATTAAATATTTAATTCTAATAAAATATAATTAACCCATCCCACCTCCACCACCCATATCGCTCCGATGACTATTCCGGCAGTTATTCCGGTCACCACTCTTCTCCGGTAACTGCTCCGACGACTATTTCGATTATCGTTCCGTGACTACTTCGATTCCAGCGACTATTTCGGTGAGCGCTCCGATGACCATTCCGGCGACTATTCCGGTGACCGATTCCAGCGACTATTTTACGGTCACAGTTCAAAAATTTTGTAGGTCACAAGTAATTCGTTGGTCACAGATTTCAAAATTAATTGGTAACATATCAAAACACTGTCACAGACTTCCAAATTCGTTGGTCACAGATTTTTTCACGGTTACAGATTATATAATTTTTAGGTCACAAATAACAAAATGGTTGGTCACTGATATATTTTAAGTCACATGTTACCGAATTTTAAGATCACAAATTATATTTTTAGTCATAGAAGATCACACGAACACAAATTTTCAAATTATTTGGTCACAGATTTTTTCACGGTCACAGATTACGAAATGGTTTGTCACGGATTATATCTTCAGTCACAAATTATATTTTTAATCACAGAAAACTAAAATGACCAGATCCACCCCCACCACCTCTACACTATTGCCACGAACACTACCACCGCCTCCACGACAACCACCACGACCAACATTACCACCACCCAAACACCACGACAATCAGTAGTAACACCGCCATTTCCAAAACCACCACCAAAAATCACCTGATCCCGCCAAATCCGTCACCACAGTTACAACCACAGAATCGTTGCCGCACAAAACACTACCAACCACCCGCAGGAAACTTCACAACCACCAGCATCCAACCGCCATCTTATCGCCACACCACCGAACTGTACACAAACCACCCATCGCATACCATCACTGCACATCACCACAGACCACCTGTTGCGTACCTATCGCACACCCACCACTGTACATCACCACAGACTACCTCTTGCACACTCTCGCACACCCACTTACGGCGCCTCCACCACCACCACGTCACCATCATCCAATCATCCTTACACCCATAAAAAAAAACAGTACCACTCAAACAGCACCGGGAAGAGGAAGACGATTTGGTTTTGAGATCCAGATCTGATTTTATGAAAATATATCTGCATCGTCGACCTCCGTAATTTCACCATAAACACTTCAAATCAACGAACAAACAGCGGCGAGGAGAGGGAAAGCAGCGGCAACGCCGCCGTGCGAGGCGCTGCTATCTGAGTGATCGTCGGAGGGAGAGAAGAGTCTTCTTCCACTTGCTGATGTTGAAGCCGCAGGAGGGATAGGGGAGGGAAAACAGTTGCAACGTCACCGCGCGAGGTGCCGTTGCCCCAACCACCAGATCGCACCAAGGAATCACCGGTGATGAGCCTATTGCGACGCTCGTCGATGCTAGGCATACGGTGGTGACGGCACAAAGGCAACGAAAGAGGGGAGATCGACGAGAGATGAGAGGGAGGAGAGGTAGAGAGAGAGAGACGGTTTGGGGAGAAATGACGTGGGGTGGTGGAGGGCGTAGGGTTGATTTATAAATTAATTTAATTTAATAATATATTTATCCAATAATAATATATTAATAAAAGTTCTAATTTTTGAATTAACAAACTTTGGATTTGATTTTTGAATATAAATATTGAAAAGTAGGGTTTCCTGTGATTTTCACGTACAAAAATCTAAACTAAAAAAGTCCAATAGTGACCAAAACCCAAACTAAAATCCAGCCCAAATATCACCCAAATTAAAACTAACACTCAGCCCAACAGTGACTAGAATCCCAGTTCGACAGTGACCAAAAGTGAGGGAAACTGTGGGAAATTATTGAAAATACCCCAAATTCAACCATACCCTTTCCAAAATACCCCTTTTTACTATTCAACCTTAAAACTACCTAAAATACCCTTAACATAAAAGGTTTCAAAACGGGTCATTTTAGTCCTTAAAACTTTAATTCTAATTTTTTATTCGACAAATTGTTTGCCCCTTGCAATAAAAAATTAAATTTTCTTCACCATCAACTCTTTCCACCTATCTTGAGCCTTTTGAATTAATTGTATTTTTGCATTTTTAGGACCCCATTCAAAATTGGTATCAGAGTCCTATATTTTGAGGATTTAAAGCCATAAGAAAATGGAAAATAATAACGAAATTTGCATAGGATGCTACGTTAACAATTCTACTGAATATTTAGATACTGATAGTTATATTCAACATCTTGTTAATAAATCAAGAAATTTGATTGAAAAAATAAAAGACTCGGATAGTCTTAAAATAAAGAAAAAATTTGAAAAGAAAATTACTTTTCTTTTAATAGATTTTGATGAAGTTTTAGACGAAGTCATAGGATATCTTGTTAAAATACATATTCTTATAGAAATAAAAGCTTTAAAAAGAATTCAAAAAGTTCTTAATAATGAAATTAGGAGAATTGAAGAGTTAGAAACCTAAAGATCATGGAAATTGAAAATTCAGAAAATATAGAAACTGAAGTATACGAAGGAGTAGAAGGATATGCCTTAAAAGGAAAATTTGATTGGGAAAAATTTAGAAAAATTAATAGAGCAGAATTAAGTCTAAAACCACCAGGAGAAAATAAATTATTTAATATTTTAGGATCAGCCTTTAGAAGCAAGAAGTTAGTCATTAATGAATATCATGAAATAGAAAAGGCCATAGCTATTAAACATACACAAGGAAAAATAAAATTAAATCTTATAACAAAAAGAAATATTAATGAATTCCTAGAAAAATTAAAACAAGAAAAACGAGATAAAATATCTTATGTTTACCTTGCTGGAATACAAATAATAATAAAATCATGTTTTAAAGAATGAATTAATAGTCCTATAATACTTAATCTACAAGATGAAAGATGTATAACCGCAGAAAATGGAAATTTAGGAATAGTAAAAGGAAACTTAGCCTATAAAAAATTAAAATTTACTTGTTATCCAAGATATTGTGTGCATATAAATGATAAAAATTTAGATGATTGTCTTAGTTTACATTTTAAGATGACTAATAAAATATTAAAAGATGATAATAAAGTCTTTACTATATTATATCAAGGATTATATTGTTATACAAATAGTAATTATGGAAATATATATAAAGAAAAACATTTTATAGAAATTGACGAAGAATTTAGGGATATAGGAGAAGCAATCTTATCTAGAGAACAAGACATAGAAGAAATAGAAAATTTTTAGATAGGACATGATGATGCTATAAGTATTGATCAACCTATAATACCAAAACAAATAACATATAAAGAAAATAAAATAATTATTGGAAATAATACAGTAAGACATAGTATTTCAAAAATAATACAAAATAAAAATAATAGTGTTTATGGAATCAAAGGAAAGTTTTTTAATGGAAATAAATGGATAAATGAAATTAAAATACTTATTAATACTGGAGCAAGTCAGAATCATATTTGCTCTCTTATTGATGAAGGAATTAAAAAGAAAAAATTTGAACCTTATAGTTACAGAGATTTTGAAGGAAAAATAAACTCTTGTGATATCATAGGACAAGTACAAATTAAATTAGGAAATTTATTATTAAGTATAGAATGTTATTTTGATAATAACATGAATTTTGATGAACATCCAATATTATTAGGAAATTCATTTTTAAATAGTCTTGATAATTATAAAATAGACAAGAAAGGAATTCTTATTATACATCAAGGAATAACTACATATTGCCCTAAAGGAAAATGAGTAGAGAAATAAAATTCCCAATAAGTGTATATATACAAATAACTGTATTTGAATCAAAAATAACTACTTGTGCTCTAATTGATACAGGAGTTGAGATAACTGTCTTTAAAGAATTTTTATTACCAAAGTGGATTGAAAATAAACAACAATTAACTCTACAAGGAATAACTGGAGTAAGAAAATCTTTAAAATATAAAAATAAAAATATAGAAGTTATAATAGGATCTAAAATAGTAACCATAAGAAATGTTTACCAATATAATATTAATGATTGCGATATCATTCTAGGAAATGACTTTCTACAACAATTTAGTCAATATAGTCAAAATATTTATACTATTCAATTAAAAACACCATGTGGACATTTACTAAAAATTGCTAGAGAATTTAAACCATTCAAATTAAATTTCAATATGGTGAAAAAATAGAATTTATACCAAAATTACTCAATTATTCAATCAAAACAATTACTCTTGATCAAATAAAAGATCTTTTAGCTAAAAATTATTATGAAAACCCACTTGAAAAATGGGAAAAATCAAAAACAACAGCTAAAATAGAACTATTAGAACCAACAATCATTATTAGAGTCAAACCTATGCTCTATAATCAAGAAGATAAAGAAGAATTTCAAGTACAAATTCAAGAACTTCTTAATCAAAAACTTATAAGGAGAAGTAATAGCCCTCATAGTAGCCCAACTTTTATGGTTAGAAACCATTCAGAGATAAAAAGAGGAAAATCTAGGATGGTAGTAAACTATAAAGAACTTAATAAAAACACTAAATTTGATGGATATTATCTACCAAATAAAGAAGTATTAATAAATATTGCCAAAAACAAAAAATATTATTCAAAATTTGATTGTAAATCTGGATTTTGGCAAATAAAACTAGAAGAAAATAGTATACCATTAACAGTATTTAGTACCCCTCAAGGACATTATGAATGGATAGTTATGTCATTTGGATTAAAAAATGCACCACAAATTTATCAAAGAAGAATGGATGAAGTTTTTAAAACCTATAATTTTCTTATTGTTTATGTTGATGATATACTTATTTGCTCAGAAACATATGAAGATCATCTTAAACATCTTAGAATTTTTGCTACACTTTGCTCAAAAGAAGGTATAATACTTAGTCAGAAAAAAGCAGAAGTAGCAAAACATGAAATTGAATTTTTAGGAATGATAATAAATAGTGAAGGAATAAAATTACAACCTCATATTTCTGGAAGATAATTTTATTTCCTGATAAATTAGAAAATAAGCAACAAATTCAAAAGTTTTTAGGTTGTCTTAATTATGCTGAAGGATTCATAGAAAATCTTGCAGAAAAAAGAAATAAACTCCAGAAACTATTAAGAAAATCAAATAAATTAGGTTGGAATGAAGAACATACTCTTTGTGTTAAAAATTTAAAAGAAAATTGTAAAAATTTACCTAAACTTAGACTTCATGATGAAAAAGATAAATTAATAGTTCAAACCGATGCTTCTGATTTATATTGGAGTGCTTTATTAAAAACTGATTTAAATGAAATTTGCAGATATACTAGTGGAACATTTAATAATGATGAAGTAAATTATTCAACCAATGAAAAAGAATTACTGGCAGTTGTTAAAGGAATAAATAAATTCAAAATGTTCTTACTACCTAAGGAATTTATTGTTCAAACTGATAATACTCAACTTAACGGACTAGTAAATAATAAATTACCAAATTCACCTCAACATAGAAGATTACATAGATGGCAAGTGCTATTATCTTTTTATAATTTTAAATTTGAATATATTAAAGGAAAAGATAACTTATTTGCTGATTTCTTGAGCAGGAATCATGATTTTGGATAAGGTTGAAGCATTTACAAAAGAATTGCAAGATCTTCTAACAGATTTTAATGCAGATTATCTTGCTATTCAAGAGGATCATCTTGACATCAGACAAACTTTGTGCGATTTATCAAACAAAGTTGTTGAAAGTGGAAAAAAGATTGATTAACTAAATGATAATAAAAAAAATAGCTGAAAAATTGACAGAATGTTTAGACTTTTTTGTAAGTTGCAGCCAGGAGTACCCTCCTTTGGGAAAAGGTGAATACGGCCAAAAGGCGAGTCATATCCCATTTCGGGAGATTAATACATCCACTTCAAGTGGAGATTCAAAATTTAAGAGAAATGACCCTCTTACCTTGCAAGAGGAAAATGTCATAACAAAAGGTCCACAACAATTACCCGTCAGTATTGACAAATTGTTTGAAAAATTTATAAGTGGAAAAGGAGCTACTGAGTCCAGTACTCAAACATCCTTATCAAAAGGTCCATTGGAACAACCTACTGTTATCAGTGAATTCCAAGAAAATAAAAAAGTACCGATTGGTGACCTCAAATCACCAAAGGGAATAATCACAACTCATCATGTTCGAACTAATCTACATCCTATGGAGAAGGAGTATTATGAATTTTCTGAATGGGTATATAATTTCAAAGAAGGAAGTTCTCTATATTTGACAACCCTTCCAACAACGATTTATCCAAGGATCAGTGCAGTTCAAGGAGCAGATCCTAATATTGTTCGAAAATTGGCAGCATTTGGATTTTTAGATCGACTCTTCCCAGGGATAGATCTAAAAGAAATTGAACAGTTTGACAAAAAATTTGTTAATTGTGTTAAAAAATTCAGCGATAAACAACCGATTGAACTGAGATTTTACACAATTAGTCCTGAATATAAAGAACCAGAGTGGTATGGAGAACATCATCTCATCACAATTCGGAAAAATAATGGAAATCCACTCAAGGAAATTCAGATTTTTAAAGAATTACCCACTATTAATAGAAAATGGATGATTTACAGACGAGCCCTCGGAATAAAATCAGTCTGCTCAACAATGCAGTTCTTTTATGAAGAAAGATACATGGTCTATGGTATGAGAAATAATTGGATTCTTATCTGTAGAGGAGATAAAGAATCAAAAATTTTTAAAGAAAAAATCTGTGGAATTATGAATGATCAATTCTCTGGAAGTGAAGAATGCATTAAAGAAGCCTACCGACTTATGGGACACGTCCACAAATAAAGGACGATCAAGAAAAACGTGACCGACAGCACCATGTGAACTTTGAAGATAAGAAGACAGCTGTCAAGCTGGAATCAAAAGAGATTGCCGACACTGGAATAAAAACAACCGACAAGCACTTAAATATTTTCAACCACATTTGAAATTATTGTACTTTTTACTTTTGTGTTGTAAAAATCTGATTGGCCAGAAGCTTCTCAGTGAAGTGCGAGCCTTTCTATAAATTGAGACTCCTCTCATTAGAAAAGATCATCGGAGATTAGCCATCTGAAATCTCATCCTGAACTACCATTTCAAACTTCCAAAAATGATCTTTGTAATCCTTCTCGTTAGAGAGTAGAAACCACTCTTCGGAGTATCAATCTTTGTAAAAATCTTTGTATAATAGCTTTCAAGCTATCTTCAGATCAATAAAATATTTGAGTTTGAAATAAATCTTTTATTACGCTTTGAGTGTTGTTCTACACAGTGAGTCTGTTTGAGAGTTTTGAGTGCCTTTGTGTCCATTTTGCTATGATGCTGTCGGACTTTAGCCAACTCTTGTGACGAAGGTGACCAGGAACATATAACATTCTTGCTATTTGGCGAAGCGTGGTAAGGCCCTTATTTTAAGCTACAAGAAAATTTATTGTCTGAAAATTTTGCATGAAAATTATTATATAAGAATTTTTATAAGATTGTTTACTTTGAAGAACTTTTATCATGGAAAGTTACGAGTTTTATTATAGAACTGTACCTTTTAGATATACTAATAGTATTGATTATAGTCACATGATAGAAATTCCAGAAACTTATGACAATTATACTAGAGGAATAAATTTCATAAAAAGAGATAGTAGATATTATGAAAAATGTCTTACAATTGTATCATTTGGATTAAAAGAAAGATTGCCTAAAAAAATAATAAAAATGATTATATTTTTCTGGTTAGATAGTGAAAATAGTGAAAGAACTTTTGAAACTATAGAACAACATGTAAGTTATAATGAAGTTTCTGAATTATATGATTTTGATCTTAGTTTTGACGATATAGAATAAGAATATGCCTGGAATAACTAGAAAGTTTTGTGATAATAAAATAAAAATTTTAGAAGAACAAATAATAACTGATAATAATCGTAGAGAAATAGAAAAAGAAATTTCTAATTGGAATAAAATTAAAAGAGAATTATTAAAGAATGAAATTACAAGAGAATTAAGAAGAGAAGAACAATTTAGAAGAGAAATAAGACAAATAATAAATAATATAATAATTAATTCCTTAAACTTACCAGATTAATATGAGTTTACCAACAAAAATAAGATTTGATAAACAAGAAATAGAAAATATTAGATTACCAATAGGAAGCTATCAAACTAAAAAATGGAATACAACTCTATTTCAACATTTAAACTCATGGGAAAATACTGATGAATTGTTAAATATAACTACAAACTGGACTAATGCATTTTTATGGCAACAATTAGGACAATTAAAATCTAAAGATATAGAAGTTATAGACGAGATAAATAATATAGATTCAAAAGTTTTAAGCAAAAATATGTCTAAACAATTTAATAAAATAAAAGAACAAATTAATAATTTAGAAATACTTGATGAAGCTAAACTTGAAGAAATTCAAAATCAAATATCAAAAATTGCACAGAAAAATAGTATTAATAAAATAGCAACTTTAGAAGAAAAGATAGATATTATTAATTATAAACTTGATATTCTATTAAATAAATTAGGATTTGAAATTGAAAAACCATCTTATAAAAAACCTAAAGTATGAGTATGAATGATAAAATCAATTTAATTGAGAAAAATATAAAAGCAATTGATGAAAAAATAACTAGAATTGAAATAGACTACGAAGAAGAAAAAGAAAAATTACAAAATAACTTTTTAAGAATAGAAATTTTTTTAAATAGAATAATAGAAAATCTAAATAAAGAAAAACCATTTAAACCAGATTATGCCAAAAAACTTAAAGAAGTTAGAAAGAAAATTGAAAAATATGAAGAATTAATAAAACTTAATGGATGATTAAAAGAAGATATAGAAAGATTATTGATTGATCTTAGAAAGCAAGAAGAAAATCTTATAAAAAAAGAAGAAGGAAAATTAGTTATAGAAGAACAATGAATGAATATATGGAAAATTTAATATTTGATTTAGAAGATTTAAAAATTTGTGAAGAAATAACTAAAAATCATATGGTCGGAAAAACGGGAGAACCACGAGCAGTTAAACAAGAAAAATATGGAGAAACTAGCACAGCTAGATATGAAGCAGAAATAGACCCAAGAAGATATGTCAATACAAAAGTAGATTTTAAAACTACTAAAGAAAGAATGTATAGAGACCAATTTAAACCAGTATTAAGAGAATTAAATCCAATAAAAATTGTAGGATCATATTTAAATTTAGATTGTGAATTAGATGTTAGAAGAGCTATAAATGAATGGAGTACTAATATGATAGCACACTTTAATTATAATCGCAGTAATACCGATAATAAAAATAGAACTGAATATTTATTAGCAACATTTAAAGGAAATGTATTTAATTGGTATAGAGGATTAGAAGAAACAACAAAAGGTATTTGGAAAGATAGTATTGAAGCAGGATTTGGAATTAGTATAATAGAAGGAATAAATAGAGTCGCTACAAGAATTTATAGAGAATTTGCTGGAGAAAACTGGGTAAATGAAAGTACTAAAGTTAGATTAGAAGAAATAGAAAATGCTAAAAACAGAATGGAACATTTACAAATTTGTAATATGTGTTATCTTAACGAATATTGTTGTGAATATAGTAAATATTATTATATGATGTTTGAAAGTGGAGCTGATAATAATTATTATAAAGAAGTTTTTATTAGGAAATTACCACCACCATGGAATAATTATTTTCAAAATAAGATTAAAGAAAAACAATTAGGAAGAAATGAAGAAGGTTATACATTAGGATTTATTATAAGAACTATAAAAGATGAAATAAGTACTATGTGTAGTAATCAAATGATTTATAAACAATCAGGATTTATACAAGATAGGATTTGTTGTAGAGATACCGAAGTATCAGGAAATTGGGGATGTTATGATTATAAAAGAAAAATAAAAATAAGACCAAAAAAATATAAAAAATATAATAAGTTTAAAAAGAAATATTTTAAATCAAAAAGAAAATATTTTAGAAGAAAATATAAACCTTATAATAAAAAACCATTAGATAAAAAACGATGTAAATGTTGGAATTGTAATGAAGAATGACATATAAGCACTGAATGTCCAAAAAAAAAAGTTAGGATATTAATTACGGATTTTGAACAAATTAGAGATGAATGTGAAGAAGTTAATATTGAAGAAATAGAAGTGAATGAAGAAATATTTGAAAAAAAATCAGATTTAGAAGAAACATCTAGTGATGACGAATAAAAATAGGAATAAAACTAGTTTCTAAAAAACTATAAAGTTTGAGGACTTAATTTGCAATAAAAAAATATTTCATTAAGGGTAAAATTGACTTTTACACGAAAAATCCAAATGGGTCATTTGACCCGGCTATTTTGGAAAATCCCCCGGAAACTGTGATCAATCCGAACAGTGACCCTGATCTAAACTAACACCACAGTACAACATGTGACCCAAACTAAAACCCATCCCACCAAACTCAAGCTTTAACTCACACACCCTGCCCAACAAAGTCTCCGTCCGATAACCACCGCCCCATTCTAGCTTCCCGCCACCGCTGGTGTTGAGTCCAGCTCTAATGCTAAACCTGCAAATGGGTCGTTGTCCTTCCTCTGTCGTGCTCCCGCGTCGCCAGTGTAGCTACATAACCATAAACTGAGAGCCTTCTTTGCATTTTTCTCAATTTTTATCAGTACTGCAACTGTATACTGGCCAGTGGCCTAGAGCACAGAAAACAATCTTTTCATTTGACTTTCAGAAGTTAATGTGCAGCGATAGGAAATCAAGGGAGGCCGAGAAGAAGAAGCTCAAGAGAACTTCTTTCTCTTCTCGGCGAGGTTCGTTATATGTTATCAATTCTACTTATATGTGCTGATTGGGTAATTATTATATATATGTAGCTACGCATGTAATATTAGGTGAAGAGCAAAAGGGTAAAGAGTGGAGAAGCTGATAAGAACGAGAATCAAATAAGATGCACAAATCCTATAAATCTTCCAAACACCGCTCTGATAAAGGTATTATTTATTTAATATCGTGTAGTCGGGATTTTATTTTTTCCATTTCTTAGTTTTAATTTTAATTCTTAAAATCATCGGGTAGATATCCTTTTTTTATTGTTGTTGTAGATGGAAAAAATTGATGATTAGTAAACCTGGGGAAGAGGCTAAATGGTATCCCATGGTATTGGAAATTGCAGTTGAGCAACACATTTTTGAGGTAAAACTAGAGAAGACGGCTGAAAAGCTATACTTCTTTGGCGCCAATGCCAACGGCATTGCAAATGCTCCTTCTCGAAGGTAATCAAAAATTTCAGCAACTTGCAATAAATCACACCAGGAAGCAGTTAGTGATATTCAATAATGCCACAGTTAACATCATTGAAAAAATTACGAGAAGCACCGAGGCTGATTTTATCACATCCACTCGATACATACCATTATTGTCTCAGCTCAAAAGTTCTTCAGCTATGCACTGAGTTAAAATCCAGAAAATCTGGCCATCCGATTCACAGCCACCTCATAACAAATGGGATACCTCTAAACACCTCCCTGACCACCAAACTGATCGTGTTTTACTCAAAAATTGGTGATATGGATAGTGCGCATAAACTGTTCGATAGAATGCCTAAGAGGGACGTGGTCCCTTGGACTGCATTGATATCCGGGTATTCTCAAAACGGGGATTCAGAAAAGGCTTTGAAGATATTTTCTGCTATGCATAAGGAAGGCGTGAAGGCCAATCAATTCACCTATGGGAGTGCATTGAGTGCGTGCACTAAATTAATGTGTTTGGAGAGAGGGGAGCAAATACAGGGATCTGTGCAGAAGGGTAGGTTTGTGGAGAATTTATTTGTTCTGAGTGCATTGGTTGATTTGCATTCAAAGAGTGGGAAAATGAAGGATGCTTATTGTGTCTTCCAGTCGATGGAGCGGAGGGACTTGGTCTCTTGGAACACGATGATTGGGGGATATGTGGTCCAGGGGTTCAATGAAGATGCTTTTCTAGTGTTTCGTATGATGCTTCGAGAAGGTAGGCCAAATATTCATAGTTCATGGATGATAATGGTCGCTTTTATTGTTCATGCAGTGTCATACGTTAAAAATGACAATGAAATTTGGTTCAGGAACCAATAGGCTTATTTGGTGATTTGTTACTCGTAGTTTCATTTCTCAAATTACTTCTTCCTTCTGGTGATCTAATTTATGCAGGCATGGCTCCTGACTACTTCAGCTTTGGAAGAGTTCTGAGTGCCTCTGTTGGAAGCAGTGGGCTCATGAAAGTCAGCCTTCTTCATGGATACATCATTCTGCTTGGCTTTGGGTCGCATACATCTTTGTGCGGATCCTTAATTGATGCCTATGTAAAATGTGGAAGCACAACAAATGCGAATCAAGTATACAAGTTTATGCAGTACAAAGACATAATATCATGCACTGCTTTGATAACAGGGTATGCTCGTGAAGGTACAAATAGCATCGATGCGTTGGAACTTTTCAGCAATGCACATAGAAATGTGGGAATTGATGATGTCTTGTTGTGTTCCATGCTCAACATTTGTGCCAATACAGCATCGCTGAACTTGGGAAGACAATTACATGCTATGGCTATAAAATATCAGAACCAGCATGATGTGGCCATAGGCAACGCTCTCATTGACGTGTATTCAAAATCAGGAGTACTTGAATTCGCCAGACGTGTTTTTGATGAGATGGAGGAGAAAAATATTATTTCATGGACGTCATTAATCACTGGTTATGGTAAGAATGGCTATGGACACCAAGCAATTGCACTTTATGAAAAGATAGAAGATGAAGGATTGAAGCCAAATGACATAACATTCTTGTCTCTTCTCTTTGCTTGTAGCCACAATGGTTTAATTGCCCAAGGATGGGAATGCTTTAGTAATATGGTTAGCAAACACAACATCTTGCCAAGAGCTGAGCATTATTCTTGTTTGGTTGACCTTTTTGCACGCACAGGTCGTTTGGAAGAAGCTTATGACGTAGTTTGCAAAATGACTACAGAGTCTAATGCCTCAGTTTGGGGTACAATTCTTGGGGCATGCAGCACCCATGGAAATGTGATTCTTGGAGAAATAGCTGCAAGGCGTCTTTTTAACATGGAGCCTGAGAACCCAGTAAACTATGTGGTTCTATCAAGTATTTATGCTGCAGCTGGCTTGTGGGACAATGCAAGGAAGACACGAAAATTGATGGAAGAGAAAAGTTTGTTGAAAAATAGTGGGTACAGCCTATTTTAGCCCTTGATTACAAACAACGATCTTTTGGCAAAGAGTTGAAATAACGAAGTCGTCTCAGGTGCTATTTCAAATGTGTAAATTACATAGGAGAAAATGAGAATTTTAAGAACAATCTTCTGTTTTTCCATACTAGGAAACAGTTAGTGGACTTTAATGAGACTGGATTATGCTAAATACATCGGACGTGGAAACCTTAATTAACCCCAATTTAATTAGTTTCCAGTGATATTCTTCAGTAGAGATTTTTTTAGAATAGATTTTGTAAAGTGTTTTTTTTTTTTTTAAATGTTTGGTAAGTATGAAAATTTATGAATTCATGTGCAAAATTATTTATTTGGGAGAATGTGGTAAAAAATTGATATTGGAGAATATATATGAATAAAGCTAGTTGTACAACATTTGTTGACAACTAGTTTGACAATCCATGTGTTGTCAAGATCTTGATCATCAATTTCAAAAATAGTTTTTTAAACGAACGGATATGTTATTTGACAAGTCACAGGTTGTAAAAGAAGTTGTAAACGAGATTGTACAAGTAGCATGACTATATATATGTAGTCAAAAGAGAGTCAAACAGGAATGTACCAACATAATCAATTACTTTTAAGCATTCAAAACATTTCAAACCAATTTTTTATGTTACTACTAACACGCATGAGTGGAAACAAAGGAGCAAAATGGGGGAAGAAAACATGAAGAAGTGTGAGGGATTAAGGTTGCTTATTTCTTCCACGTCTATTTTTCCTATTTTATCCCCCCTGTGCCTGCTGTTGCCATTATAACAACTAGTAGCACATATCAAAGGGATAATTCCCAGATTAGTTGCTGAACTTTGCGTAAAATTTTTAAGGGGTCACTCAGTGATCGATGTGATTACATTTTTTTAAAGTTCAATCACTAATGGGGAAACTGTTCAGAGACCCCTGTAAATCTTACGCTAAGTTCAGTGACCAATTAGGTAATTGAATCTAAATGATTAATGGGGAACTTTTGAAGTTCAGTGGTTAATGGGGAAACTTTTGAAGTTCAGCAACTTCTTGAAAATCTTATGCAAATTTTAGTCACCAATCATGTAATTAGCCTCCATTTTTATGTTTTTTTAATCTTTTTCTTTCTTCTTTCCTTTTTTGTACCTCTGCCCCACAATTTTATTTTCTTCAGTATCCCAAATTTAAAAAAAAAAAAAGCATTTTATCTCGGGGTAACTCGACAATGTTGTCTACTGACCTCTTTAAAATCAAAGAGGTAATAGAGGTCCATGCAATGCTCAGATAGAGTAATTCGAGACGAGTTCAGAAAATTTGGGATAGTTATTATACAACATGCGAAGAAGCCTCAAAACAAGAAATGAACTCGACTTCCATAGTGGAAGTAGCAGTCAAGGTTTGTTTGGCACTCCTCCATGATATAGCCCCACCAGCCATTATAGCCCCACCAGCCATCATAAAAATATACCCTGATGTTAATTTTCGTTAATCAACAATCAACACAGCCGACAAAGTCTGAATCTGAGTATCCAATCACTTCCAGATTATCCGTCCATTTATACATAAGCATGTAATTTTGGTTCTTTGAAGGTACCTCGTTTCCTTTTTTGCTACTCTCTACTGGTCCATACCTGGATTACTTTGATATCGTCCTAGCATTCCTATAACAAATGCAATGCCAGACATTGTGCAGACTTGAGCATACATCAGGCTTCCGATAGCAGAAACATATGGAATGTTCTTCATTTGTTCCATTTCT
This sequence comes from Fraxinus americana, assembly GCA_035079005.1. Classification (NCBI taxonomy): domain Eukaryota; kingdom Viridiplantae; phylum Streptophyta; class Magnoliopsida; order Lamiales; family Oleaceae; genus Fraxinus; species Fraxinus americana. The sequence continues at coordinate 9,961,162 of CM068707.1, read as the reverse complement.
AATCATTTTCGGGCATTGGTTCAAATTGAACTTATCACCCTTCACAATGTGAGCTATACTTGGCGAACAATCCTTCATTCGGAATCTCTCTAAAATTTTGTTGATATAGGTTTTCTGAGACAAACCAAAAATACCTCTTAATCTGTCTCTATGAATCTTAATGTCAATAATATAAGATGCATCACTCATATCTTTCATATCGAAATGTTTAAAGGGGAATTATTTCACCTCATGCAACAAACACTTATCATTAGTTGCAAATAAAATGTCATCTACGTATAAAATAAGAAAATAAATCTTAATCACACTAATCTTTTGGTATATACATTGCTCCATAGGAAGTTCAACAAATCCAAATAAAAAAATTACACCATGGAATTTAAAACATCATTGACGGAACGCTTGTTTTAGACCATATATAGATTTATTAAGCTTACAGACAAAGTGTTCACCATCATTAGAGGAGAATCCTTTAGATTGTTTCATATAAACATCTTCCTCTAAATCTCCATTGAAAAATGTCGTTTCTACATCCATTTGTTGTAATTTAATGTCAAATTGGGCTACTAATACCAAAATAATACGTAGATAATCTTTTTTAGATACTCGAGAAAAAGGTTTATGTGTAATCGATTCCCTCCTTTTAAGTGAATCATACAGCCACAAGTCTTGGCTTGTATCTCTCAATGTTGTCTAGCGAGTCTTTCTTAGTCTTAAAGACCCATTTACAGCCAATAACTTTGGCACCACAAGGTAACTCAACAAGATCCCAAACTCCGTTACTCTTTTTGGAGCTCGTCTCTTCCTTCATGGCACTGTTCCATAATTCTGATTCTTTGTAACTCATGGCCTATAAAAATGACTCAGGATCATTTTCGACTCCAATACTATGGTCAGGTTCTTGTAGGTACACTTCATAATCACTAGGAATTGCGGAACTTTTTGTTCTAATAGATCTTCTTAATGTTGTACCAACATCTTCTCGAGAAACTTGTGGTTCAACTGTTTGTTCAGGAGGTTCTTGTAATTTCTGAATTACCTAATCTACTTGAACATTGTCGTAGCTTGTGGAATTTCAAAGATTGGTTCTTCAACACCTGTTTGTACTTGAGGGATGCTGTGAACTATGATTAATCTGTTACCTCAGGTGGAAGGTTGAGATTCTAAATGATCATGCTTAAGAACTTTGTTCTTGATTTGATCGCTCCCACTTATCAAGTCATTCTCAAGAAACTAAGCGTTTCTTGATTCCACAATCCTAGTGCTGTAAGATGGACAGTAAAATCAGTATCCTTTAGACCTTTTAGCATATCCAATAAAATGCCCACTAATGGTCCTTGGGTCCAGCTTCTTTTCTTGTAGATTATAGATCTTCACTTCAGACAGGCATCCCCAAACGCGCATATGTCGCAAATTTGATTTCCAAACTTTCAATAATTCAAATGGCGTCTTTAGGATAGCCTTAGTGGGAACTCGATTTAATATATACATTGTCGTCTTAAGCGCTTCAGTCCACAAGGATTTAGGAAGATTAGAGCTATTAAGCATACCCCGCACCATGTCCAACAATGTTCTATTTCTTCTTTATGCCACATCATTGTGGTCGGTGAACTAGTCATGGTGTATTGGGCAACTATCACATGTTCGTAAAGAAACTTAGCAAATTGACCAGGTTTTTATCCATCCTCTGTGTATCTATCGTAATATTCACCACCTCTATTTGATCTTACGATCTTAATCTACTTCTCACATTGTTTCTCTACTTCGGCCTTAAAGATTTTAAAGGCATCCATAGTAAAAGACAGAGTTTCAAATTGCTGATGAAACACCAAGGCAGAGGTAATATGGTTGCTCTGATATCAAATGTTAGACTAAAAATCGATCCAAAACAATTATACGAAAAAAACTAGATTGAAAAAAACTAAAAAATTTCACAGATCGAGTTCATACCTCCAGCCATTGGTGTTGTTCCAAAAGCTCTTTCTTTTGTTCTAGGTAATGGCACTTTCAAACTCTCAACACTCTAAATTGATGGTGTACAATATGTATTTTCGGTTGTGTTTAAGCTTAGGGACCGAACCCCTGTATATAGCGCCAAGCTTCCATCAAGTCATGGCTACAATTACCCTCCAATTGATGGTAAAATGGATTTCATTAATACTGAATTGAAATCAATAAATGTTGAAACTGAAATTATGATATTGGACCATTAATAGAGAAAGAAACGGTTGTGTTACATTATGCGCAATTTAATGGCATTTTACTAAATTCTCCAACATCTTCTCATAGAAATAATGCTATTGGAAAAACTTACATTCCAATTGGATGCTCCATCTGACTTTTGTATACTTGGTTTCTTAAAAGGTACACATCTTCATTCATCTCTATATTTGCTTTCAAAACTGAATCATGTCCCTATTCTTGCAACGTATTTATTGTTTTTGTTTGAATTGATATAATCTTTGAAGATATGAAGTTGTTCATCAACAGCTCTATTTTGTTACCTGTACAGAACTTTCACATAAATTAGCCATTTAGGTCCATCAGACGAGTGTCGTGAGAACATGTTTTTTTAAAACTATTACTTTGTGATTGCACCTATGTATCAAACTTTCTCATTACGGGACAATTTTAGTTTACAAGTGATCGAAACCACATTATTGGCCCGAGCTAGTATTTGGAAGGATAGAAAAGCAACCGGTTGGAAATCCATGTACAACATCTTTCAAGTCTTCCAATTATTATTACATTCCCCTCAGCCATTGAAAATATTTGCAACCACGGTGTCGAGGTTCTGATGGTTACAAATTTAGCGTACAGTTCTTAGAACCAATCTGTCGGAAGAGAAATGGAGAGAAAGAGAGCAACTGGGGAAGAAAATATAAATTAGTCATTTATTCAAAGGTTGTTATGATTTCATTGCATAGTCCCCTTTATGTAGGGTTTCAAATAACCATATTCTAAGTAAGAAATATTATAAAAGTTAATAAATCAAATCATAATAATATTTCCTAAAATACGATTTAAAATTGGAAACTAAATAAATAAAATCCCTTATAATACTCCATCGTTTTCCCTGATTGAGAGAACTAGACCCCGACGAGATAGACTACAACTTCTTAATCAAGGAGGACGATCTTTTATCCTGACCAAATAACGATACCATCCATACGACAACTAAATTTGCAAAACATTCCCAAGCAACTGAACTGGCCAAGGGTGGCGATCTTTCATTCTAAGTAACATGTGTAGGTCATCCACAAAAGTTACCACGAAATCCATATAAGTAGCACAATGCATTAACAGTAAATACTGGCCCACAAAAACAAATGAGTGTAGTACTAGTGGCTCGAATAACTCCCGGTAAGGAAACAATTTTGCTATATTGAAAGCAAAACATTCATTTAAGTGTGAGGCCAGTTAAATAGATTATGTTCAAGTGAATGATTCAATTTTTTCTTTACATGTACGTGCTAAAGAAACCCGTAATAAGGCATAAAAATCATCATAGAAATATATGCAAGCTCATAAAGATCGTAACTGAAAACAGTGTGATTGTCAAACTGGACAAGAAAATCAACAGAATGTGGAGCTAAAATAGTATGACGATAATTAGTTGGTAACAACTGCATGTCAAGAAAAGAAGTGTGTGAACGAACAATGACCATGGAGAATGTATCAATTAGGAGAGTATCACACCATGGAGGTAAAGTCGTATTAAAGGCAATGTAAAAGCCACACAAGGGATTAGACAAGAATGACTTTGGCATGAAATCGATGACGAGTGGATTGTTTGGCTTAAGTGGTAAGACCATGGATAATTCATCATCATCCTCGCAATTTGAATATTAAATAGACTCAACAATAAAGACTTCGATTTATTCATCAAAAGTAACATAATTAGACTCAAAAGGTAATTGTCGGGACTGGGATGGTAGACCTAGCTTATGACACGTTTAGCGAAGATGGAGGGATAAGTTCCATAGGTTGGCATGTTGGCAAGTGTCGTCTAAGTATAGTATTGGAATGCAGGAATATCATTAGGCAAAGTTTCAGGATTCAAACTATTGATATATCTAGATTATGTGATTTGGGGAGCCTCAGAAATATAACAATTGTTTAATAACTTTTCGAAATGGGCTACATACTCACTACAGTGCAAAAAGAATTGATTTAGCAACTGAGTTTTATAGTACACCGGGACGTATTTACTACTTAAAATTCGTTTCATCTCATCCCACAAAGTGATAGGGCGCTGACCTAAGTTATAAATGTTACGCAAAAATGATTTCCAATAACACCTAGTTGACTCGACAAGTGACATGTTAGCATAACAAATTTTACGCGAGTCCCTCGAATTGTGATAAACAAAAAAATTTTCAAGATCGTCAAGCCGATCAAGAAATAAATATGATCTAGTAAAGCCATCAAAAGTTCCATAGGTGGATCTCGACATGCCTAAAAGGAGAATGCACGACCCCTACAAAAGTCTTAGACAAAGGATAATTGTGTGAATAAGTGCTCAGGGAGGATACCTTCGTGATAGTGATTGAAAGACATGCTATAGGTGTACGAGTTATATGAATTGTAATCGGTGTTATATGATACCTAAATAAAAGTAGAGCTTTCAAAATGCAAAATTGGTATACCTCACGAGATGGAAGTCGAGTCTGCTAGGGGCGCACCTTTAGTGTCCAATCTCAAATATGTTGCACAATTTGATATCCAAGAGATTTTCCTTTTTCAATATCTCCTGTTTATGAGTCAATCTGAGCTGATGTCTATCCAAGAAAATAGAAGTTCAAATCAAATGACAAGTGGACTGCTCGATTATTTCCCTAAACCTCTGCGTAGTAAATTGCATCCTAAAATCTATGCAAACAAGGGTCCAAAACTACGGTAGTATCATCGTGCAAAATAAATAGACACGGGAGTAGTGGTTTGTGGTTTTCTAGCTTTATAATAGTGGCGGTAATCAAGATGTGTTATGGTGGCAGCGGTCAAACACAGCTGGAGCAGTGATTGAGGTTTGAAGAATTGTGGAATCGAAAGAGTTATCTTGGTAGAGATGAGTATTCGGCGATGGCGAATATTGTGGTCGACGATACTATCGGACCAGTGGCTGGCGATCATGAAATGATGATCCGCAGGGTGGTTCCGATTTTGTGGATTAGCTGTGTTGATGAGTGGGATTGATGTGATTAGCGGTGGTTGATGTGGTGATTGTGATTAGTGGTGGCTGATTTTTGGTGTTGGTTTGTTGTAAGGTTGGCGGTGGCTGCAGGAGTCAATTCGGCCAAAAGAGATCATTAGGCTCTGATAACAAATTGATGCCGGTTGCAATGAGCAAGAACAATAAAAAAGAATAAGAAAGTAGGAGGAAAGAAATAAGGGAAGATTGTAGTTTTTATTCAATATTCAAATGTGTCTTATTACATTCAAAGTGCCCCGTTTGATAGGTTAAAAATAACATTGAAAAGGAAAACTAGGAATTCCTTTTAAAAAGGAGACAAACTCGCTATTTTACCAAAAACAATAAAATAAAATAATGAAAATTCTATCTTTAGTTGATTTGATTTCGTTTACACCTAGAATATACTTTCATTTTGCATCACTGCACCATTTGGAAGACAGTGTGCATCAACACCTTAAGCTTCTTGCTAGTAAGCCTTTGTTTGGGATTCATTTTTGTCTCCAACAAATTTCATTTTCAAAGTTAAACATTAACTTTAATCATACATTTTAGTAGGATCGACAAGTAGTATATACTTATCCATGACTTGTTTCAACCAACTTATAATTTTAGCAAAAAAAAAATGAAAGACAAACAAAGGCAAAGTTTCCCCACAAATTGATGGACGTGGTTGTTGATACTGTTCTAGGTGACATGTATGCCAAAAGTGGATTTCTCGGGAAAGCTGTTGATTTCTTGATCAGATGAAGTGCAAAGATGTGAGGTGTTAGACGGGCATAATTGTAGGTCACGGGGTACATGGGCAACGAGAATTGGATTATGTGATGAATATCCTTTTGACTCGCCTCTTCTTATTGGTTTTTATGCCATGGATGGGTGGATACCACATGTTACATGCATATGGAGATGGAAGAGAATTTGATGATTGATGTGGATTATAAGCAATTTGGAATGAAAGAAGCTGGATGTGGTACAAGTTAAATACTAAAGGGCTGGAAGTTGGAATAGGTCAGGAACGGTAGACATGTAACCTTAATACTCCTTGTTAAATCTTCTTTTTTGGCTCGGAAGTAGAAAATTTCATATTCCCATTTTTAATGTTGCTCATTGTTGCTGTTCTAAATTAATTGCTGAGTAGGTTGTCATGCACTTGATCCATCCATTGCGCGACAAGGAGTTTTTTGCAGCTCGGAAATTCTTGCTCTCATTTTCCATGTAGTTGACAATTAAGGTTAAGGCTAAAGAAGGGACCTTTGTTTAATATACACAGGTTAATATCAATATGGTTTTTTCCTACTATAACAGTATTTTCTATTAATGAAATATTAGTATGAGTTACTGTTCTGATTTAGAGAGTCCTTTCTTCCGCTCTAGTCCTGCATTTCATCACTATGGATCGATGAAAAAAGTGTGTGGACATGTACATGATAACCTTGTTAAGTTGTGTAAACCCAATGACTGATCAAGTAAAAATAACTTTGTTGGGTGGTCATTATGAGGCCAGGAAAACAAGGGAAAACTGTTTACACATAAAAAAAAAAAACTTCTCCCTCAATCTCTTATCGGGTTCAGACTTCTTGTTGCCACGTGATATCTTACATTGAATTCTTGCATCACAAGCAACCAAAGGATATTTTTCATACTACAAAATTTGATTTAATAATATGGATTAATAAAGAAAGATATGGAAATTGAAAATTCGCCTTAGATAATACAAATTTGTGTAGCAGATGAGTTCTAACTAATGCACAAACTGACCGATTCAGCACAAACTCGGTGATGAACATAATGGCTTAACCAGATCAGTTCTGGTGCAATAAGATCACTCTTAATTTCTTGAGTTGTTTCACTAAAGTGATAGTGACCAAATATCATAAAAAATCTAACTTACCATCATTAGACGCCAACTGATTTTCAGATAAAATTATTGGAACCCGATCCTAACAATCTTGAAATCATATCTTACACGATAGTTAGGCTATATACGAAAATCTCATAAGGCTGCGGCAAGTACACTTTAATGGATTTGGTTTATTGTAAAGTAAGTCTAAAGATAAAGAGTTTGTTTATTGCATTTTTAATTGAAAACACCTAATGTGGATGATGATTTGAATGAAAAGAAAAACTACAAAAAAGAGTTTTGTCCTATTGATTTTTTTTCCCTTGTAACGTCCGTGACACGGATGGTGAAGTTTGAGAATCAACATTCCCCACTAACACAAAGTCCATGTGCCAAGACCCAAAGCAATAATACATAAAAAAGACAACTAGGTAGATATGTGTCCTATGTTTTAAATCTTGCAATTCGATTCCGCTGGCAGTCGATCATGAGTTGTGACTATCACAAAAATTGATTTAGATTGACGAAATAGACGATGAATTTCTTGCTAATACACAATTTTCATGACCTAAACATGGGAATCATTCTAACTTTGTCCCCTCACTGACTTGTTAGACTGTATCTATATTATTATCAAGAACTGATAACCCATGTGTACTTAAAAACATTATACTGTAACATGGTGGGGGTGGGCCTGGACCCTGCAGTCTCCATTATCCATCATAGAGCCCAAACATTCACATTTGGTTGAACTCAATTAATTGATTACAGATCAGGCTTGAAGTGTATGATTGATCTACTACTATGGCCCAGAGTTCAGATATATTAAAGAATGATGGCATGGTCAATATAGATTGTAGTAAATAATGACTTTGGGACCCTTATAACCATTAAAATGGCAAGGAATCCTTATTTTAAATGCCATTATTATTTTGAGGGCTCTAAAATTTATCTTTGCTTTCTAAGTTGTAACTAGTGAAATCGCGATAGTTGAACTATTACGTACACTTTACATATATAAATTACCAAGCTTTAGAAATTGTGCGGCTTTTGAACATATATCAAAATGTGCAAAATGTGGTGTCTATGCTACTCCATCACAAACTAGAAAATTTTCGTGTCATAATGGACGATATTTGAGGTCAGAGCGGGGTAAATATGCTATTGAACCTTATTTTTTCCTTGTTGGATAAATTAATGAAGTCTCACAAGTTTAAATGGGAAACCCTTATAAGAACATCATCTCTTCCTTGGATAGAACCCTATATTTAGTGCATGTTTAGGAAGCGATTATTGTCTAAACTGCTCGATTATACCTTTTTTATTCACATTTCATAAGATTCACAACAATCATTTAATCACTTTTCAAACATGCATTTAATAGTTCGTCAAAGACCTATCGTTATGCTATAGGTGACTTTAATAATGTATGAAAAAATCCAATTGTGAGACGATGGGTTCTCTATGCAGATTCAGTAATCAATAACACAAGATAGTGCATTCCCTTATATGTGTAGTACAAATAACTTTAGCTTAAAGCTATTTAGCTGATTATTGGCTGCAAGACTTTCAAAATGATAAGTATTAGGAAGAAGAAGAAGAAGAGGATAAAATAAAAGAAAAAGGATTGCTAGTTAGGACACCTGCCCACCAGTCTTTTGCAGTGCATTTAGAATCACTTTTTTCCAATATCTTTTAACCCATAACCAAGAATCCCACATCTATCTGTCCATATACAAAATCTATTCTCTGCTTAGATATCATGTCTTCCTTCTTGTCTACATTTGAAAAAGTTGTCCACTTTAATCATTCATGTTAAAATATCAGATAGGGAAAAGTTGGGGTTGGCACCACAATCTCCAATGTTCTCATTAATGGAATGAGTGAGTCTCAATAGTCTCAGCACATGGACTTTGTGTTAGTGGGGAATTTTGATGCTCACGCTTCATTGCCGTCAATGTCAAGGACTTGGAGGAAGAATCAATAGGACATGTCTCTTTTTTCTTTATAGTTTTTTTTTTTTTTTTCATTCGAGTCATCATCCACATTGGTGGGTTTTCAATTCAAAATGCAATAAACAAAGTCACTATTACTTTATAATAAACCAAATCCGTTCATGTAAAGTGTACTCATGGCACTCTCATTGAAATTCTCGTATAAAGGCAACCCATTGTGTTAGATATGATTTCAAGGTTAATGGGTTTGTGTTTGGATTCTCTTTATCTTGACCTAACTTGCACTTTATCAAAGATAAAAAAGTTTACCATTCCCTGCACAAAGCGCCCCCCCCCCCCCCCCCCAACTCTTTTATCTCTAAATTTTTCATCTTTTTTTTTCTGTTTTTACGAGTTTTGACGTTTGCATGTTTGTTCAAATAAAATTGTGAATCAAACCAAAGACGTTTCATTATATTTAGCAATGAAGTGAACATAATAGTATAAAAGACTCATACGGTCGATCTCAATAAAAATTGAGAACCATACTTGTGATTAATTGTTATTATTTAATTAAAATCGGACCCTCAATTTAACCGAGGTTCTGCACTCTAATATAACACCATAGAGTGATTTTTTATTTTTTTTTCGTGGGGTCTTTGCTGAAAAGTAAAATGTTATGAAAGAACATAGAAAGAAACAAAATCAAATCCTTGATGATTGTGGTCTTGTAAATGATGCCCCCGTCTTTCACTAGGGTGGAAAGTTGGGGGGCAACCATCATGGCCCTCCATCCCTTTTGATTGAATCCATGTTATACGCTTCTACCTCTCTATTTAATTTTCCACCACACCACACCCCACCCCACCCACCCCACCCAAAATGAATAATATTGGCATGTGGATTTTAAATAATAAAAGTGGACAAGTTGTGGTTGAAACACATTTCAATGTCTTTGCCTCCTTTGTGTAAAAAGTTCAAAAGAAAATGAGAGGCACAACGCCAAGTATGGAATGGGCCTATATACTTGAGGACATTTTTATTTGTGCCTTCTCCAATATATTATGCCATTGGGTCCACTGTCACCGTCCATTTCACACTAACTGCGTGTTTAAAACGGTAATTTTGAATTCACTTTTGGTAGTAATTCAAGTTTTTATGTGCTTTAGTGGATGGATGGCGAAAGAATATGTCATTTTGTTCTTCGATGGTTCGAAGTCTACAAGTTCGATTGACAGAATTTCCTTTTTCAGATTATAATCCAGACATGTTTAAAAACAATTTTTACTTTTCAAAAGCTCTGTCAAATGAGTCATATATTCACTTTAATCGAGAGCAGGTAATTTAATCAAACTTAGAGTTGGTAGGTCGTGCAAATGGAGATTCCAATACAACAAAACGAATGGACGGTGCGAGTTTGACAATTATTCTCTCTCGTTCTTAAATTCCCCTTTACAAACTCATTCAACTATGAACAACCAAATTTAAGAACAAATCTTGCAATAAGTCCTAGATTTTTAATCTTACATGGTCACTATCGAATACATATGATGGGATGTACCATGTGGGTCTCATCGTCACGAGTGTGCAATTACGTCAATATCCACCACAATTACAATAAATATTGATAGTCAAACCTAATCTAATACTAAGTTGGATTTATTTTGATAATAACAATAATTTCTGTCCACTTTCTTTCTTTCTTTCTTTTTGTTGTTTTATATACGTGTGGGAGAACATAAATAAAATATAAAAGATCGGACAGAGCTGGTTGAAAATGATATAATTGAATGATTCCAAATGAGGGCAGAGTTCAAAAATAATTTTGTTTAATTGTTTTATAAGTTATTTAGTTCTTAATTCGACTCCATTATTTCACTTTAACATCTAATGGATGGCAAATGTCCTACGTTAACTATAAATAGCACATAATTATATGCGACTTTCGAATATTAACACATTTAGCCCATGTTTGGTTTAGATAAAAATTTGATTTTCAGTAGATTTTCATAAAACGTTGATAAAATGTATAGTTGAAAATTTGATAAGAGTTGAGATTCCATAAAATTTATGCTTTAAATAAATTTGGAAAAAAAATGTGTTTAAGAAATGGTGGCCAAACAGGACCTTAAAAACTCATAACATATCTAAGGGAGGCACCACCTAAGTCATGTCTTAGTGTCTTACTGTATTAATCGTTCCTTTTACATGATTATAGGGTTAAATCCGTCGATGACCACCCAAATTTATATTTAATATTTATTTGATATGGATTAAAATCAAATTTTTATAAAAGTTGATGAAATGTGTTGTTGAAAAGTTGTAGGACCCATGAAATATATGGTTATAATTAATTGTTGACTTTGACTTAAATTAAAATTTTAGTTTTAACTCGTACCAAACAGGGCTTAATGTCACCATGAACACCTAATTTAATGTTATTTCATCACGATCATCTAATTTCATACAACGTTGGCCACCCAATTTCGTATAATATTTCACGAGACCAAAATAAAAACTTGTTTAAAAAAAGTTACTTAGAAAAAAAAATAGAAAGTTATTTTCTAAAAACGCTCCTTAAAAAATAAAATAAAATATTATTTTTAAAAAACGTTTTTAAAATAAAAGAGAACATTTTTTTATTTTTAAAAAAAAGTGTTTTTATAATAATAAAAACTTCCTTCTAAAATTATTTTATATATAATGTAAAGTTATCATTTTTATAATTAGTGAAAAGGGTAAAAAACAAGTTGAACAGTCGTTATGAAACGTTATATGAAATTGGGTAGTCATGGCGACACTAACTATAAAGTTGGGTAACCATTGTGAAACAAGATCAAATTGAGTGGTCGTGATGACACTGAAAGTTGAGTCGTCATTGATGAATTTAACCTCGTGTGCTAAAATAATGGTACTTTCCTATTAATTCCCAACAAAAATAAAACCATTGCATATAACCATTTTTATTTAAGATTTTAAAGTATATTTAGTCCATATATGATTAAAAAACTGTGTCATATGAAATATGTGGTTATAATTAATTTTTGACTTGTGTTTAAGATTTTAACCTAACTTTTTAGTCGAACCCAAAGAAAACTTAGAGCTTGTTTGGGAGAGATTTTTGAGGGAAGAATTGATTTTGAATAGTGATATGATGGGAAATGTGAGGTTGAAAAAGAAAAAAAAATTATTGATGTGATGGAAAATATTATTTTATTGAAAAATGTGTGGTTGAAAATGAGAATTGATTTACTGTAAAAAAATTTAATTCCTCCCAAACAGTGCCTTAATTTTAACCAGACATTTAATGGAAAATACAGCCTTTCAATCAAATATTCTATCAATTTTTATTAAAATATATTCAAAATTTGATTTTTATCTAAACCTAACAAGAACTTAATATTTTAAAATATAGCCGAGAGTTATCACAACCTGAGCATAGCAATATAATTATTAAAAGCGAGTTTTACCACTAAACAAACAACCCGGCATTAACGTTTCGGTACGGGCAAAATTCACTGTTGGTTTAGCACGGGATAATTGATAAAGTTAAAGACTAATGCTATTCTTACGTGCGAATAGCACTAAATGAGGATTAAAACGTTAAGTGCTTGTTTGTTTCCCATTTTGGGAGAAAAATAGAGTTTTGAATAGTATTTTTTGGAAAATGTATGGTTGAAAAGTAAAGTAATTTTATTAGTTTGTGTATAGAATATTTTATTGAGTGAATATGTGGTGGAAATTATTTACTGTAGTAAATAATGTTTGATAAAATAGATGACAAATAGAGGCTAAATACTTCATGATTTTAATTAAAACTTCCTTAATAAAAGTAAACAAAGGAAAGGGTGGCCCCTGGAGTATAGTTCAGTGGTGCAAAGGACATGAGTGAGGTAGTTTCAGCTGACCTAGTAATCGCAATGTGAGAGTTCGATTTCTGCCTCTCACAAGGTATGAAATTGGACTTTTTGTGAGTACCAGTATGGTAACTTTTATACCCTAGTCTGATGAAGCACATTCCACGACTTACTTCCTTCACAATACTCTAGAGACTGGACGGTGTGTCACGGGCAGCAGCTTCACTTCAGCCCCGTGACGCTATCGCAGCCGCTGCACTTCGGCTGCACCTTGTAAATATTTCATTTAATTGTAAAATAGTTGATAATTAGAAAATTTTAGTATGATTCCTCGGCCAAAAGACGTCTACTCCCGTCTTTTGGGTTTTTGTTGCTAAGTCTATTATAGGGGGTATATGACTTTCAAACATCTTTCAAACTTTTCTAGTGTTCGCCCCCTGCACTAGCCATTGTAATTTCCTGCTTTCAGTCTATTGTAATTCCAAGCTTTCTAGCAATGATCAAGTTTATTTCAATGCATTTCAATTTCGTGTTGTAAGCTTTCTTTAAATTGTGATCAAGACTAATTTTGTCCCGAGACGGACCGAGAAAAGGCGGAAGGTAGTCTAGCGGAGCAGACTACTGCCGCACGGTGTCCCTTTCTGTGCTAAGAAGAAAGGTAACCCGTGAAAGTTGAGTATCGGTAGCCGGCGGCTCAAGACCCTCGATAAGAAAGCGATGGATACAATGGGAACCGGACACCACGGAGGTGGTGGATCCTCGAGAGGAGGACTACGAAACAGCATTTGGAGGCGCTTGAGGTGACAAACACTAGGTTGTGTTTTGCCATGGAGGGCCTCGGAGAAAAGGTCGAGGTGGCAGAGATGGAAACTCGGGAATTACGCATCCAACTGGATGAATACCAAGAAGCTTGCGCAGCTGTGACTGAAGCTGTTGCTATCATACCTGATCTACAAGATGATGTGGGAGCGTTGAGAGCTCAATTACTAGTTCTCCAAACCGCGGTTGGCAATGGGCAAGCCATCGCACAAGAGCCTGTGCATTGGCTCAGAATTCCAGATCCATGTACCTACGGAGGGACACGCGATGCTAAAGAAGTTGAGGACTTCTTGTTCGACATGGAACAATACTTTCTTGCGGCTTCGATCCAAGACGAAGCGAGAAAGGTTACTACAGCTACCATGTATCTATGTGGAGATGCAAAACTGTGGTGGCGGACGAAGTATGCTGATATTCAGGCCAACAGGGTCCGAATAGATACTTGGGAGCTTCTCAAGGAAGCAATCAGATCTCGATTTTCCCGGAGAATGTGGACTATCAGGCACGACGTGCGGCTGAGATACGAAACATACAAGCTCCATCAGGGAGTATGTGAAAGCCTTTTCCGGGCATATGCTGAATATTCGAGACATGTCGGAAAGGGACAAGCTATTCACCTTCATGGAAGGGTTGGCACCGTGGGCACGCACGGAACTTCAGAGACAGAAGGTCACTGATTTAAGCGTAGCTATTGGAGCTGCTGAATGCTTGAGTGACTATCAACCAGAATTGAGAGATGATCAATATTCGGGAAATAGTCAGTCTATCGGAGGTGGAAATAGACCTCATAGACCTAGCTCGAGCTCAAATGGGGGAGAGCGTTACTCTCGGAATAGGGGAGAACCCTATCAAGGCAACCGTCAGAGTAACTTCAGAGGAAGTCACAACGGGAGCAACAGTAACAACTGGAACAAAGGAAAAGCAACGGAGGGCAGATCTGATGTCGCTCCTAAATTGAAATGCTTTTTATGTGAAGGACCACATCGGGTGGCACAGTGTCCTCAGAAACGGATGGTGAACGCATATTACCAACAAGCAAGTGGCAGGACCAAATCGAAGCAAGGTACCCCACAAGCTAGTTGCCATAGTGAGACCAGTTCCGATGGGGATGAGGATGTAGTTGGTGCAATCTCACATCGGTGCAATACACTATTGCATCGAGCTACGAAAAGGGACGAAGGTCCCTCGAGAGAGCCGAAGATGGAAGAATCAAAGGCTTGCATTCGTAAGGCGAAAGGCCTAATGTACATTGATGTGAAGATCAATGGAAAGCCAATCAGGGCTATGGTAGATACTGGTGCAACCCACAACTACCTCGCAAGTGCCGAAGTGGATCGACTCGGACTTATTTTGGAGAAGAGCCACGGAAAGGTCAAAGCAATCAACTCCATTGCTCAACCAATAGCTGGAGTAGCCAAATCTGTCTTGCTCAAAGTTGGTCAGTTCGAGGGAAGGACTAACTTGTCTGCGGTTCAGATGGAAGATTTCAAGCTTATTTTGGGATTGGAATTTCTTCGGGATACTAAAACAGCGGTGTTGTCGTACCTCAATTCACTAATGATGATGGGTAGCAAACCGTGTGTCATCCCCACTCAAACTGGGAAAAGAGGCGAGAAGAGTATCTCGGCCATGCAATTTTGCAAGGGTTCCGAAAGTAATGAACTCTCACTTTTGTGCACTCTTAGATCAGAGGAGATCGAAGAGACGACTGGTCCTATTCCAAAGCATGTCAGAAAGAGTGTTGAGGAATTTAAGGACATCATATCGGATGAATTGCCAAGGAGGGCGATTGATCGCGGGATTGAACTTGATTCGGGTGCCAAACCTCCCAGCGAGGCACCATATTGGACGACTCAGCCGAAGCTTGAAGAGCTTCATGCAGGTCATCAGAAAAAGGCAGGTTTACTGGAGCCCCTTTCCGTCCCGAGTAGACCAGTCGAGAGTGGATCGATGGACTACATTGGTGGATTGCCGAAATTAGGAGATTTTGGCACTATCACGGTCAAGAGGGACCGTTTATCTAAAGATGGAACCGTTACCACAGCTCCTAAGTACACATCAGCTGAAGAGACAGCTCAACTCTTCTTCAAGCATATTGTCAAATACTGGGAACTGACTAAAGACATCGTCAGTGATCGGGATTCTCGGTTTACTGGCATATTTTGGACCGAGTTGTTCAAACTTCTTGGTTCAACTTTGAGCATGAATTCTAGTTTTCACCCACAATCAGACGGACAGACAAAGCACTTCAACTCCGTGCTGGAATACTATTTCAGGCACTCTATCTCTGCTCGGCATGAAGTTTAGGTAAAACTTTCGGATGTGGCCCGGATGTGTTTCAATGCTCAAGAGACCTCTTCGCTCAACAAGGGTCCTTTTGAGATTACTACTGGCCAGCAACCGTCCCTCCCTCATATTGCAGTCATCAAACAGAAACAGTACAAGAAGTCTGAAGATCTGAAGCGACTTGTGTTTAACTTGAAAAGATCAGAAATGAAGGTTGCTAAAAAGATTCTTGGCCATCGAGCTTCTAGGAATTATCTTCAAGAATACTTGGTCAAATGGAGCGGATTCAACAACGAGAAATACAACCAACGGCTCAGAGGACTTCGCCAAAGCAAATGGGGGAGAATGTCACGGGCAGCAGCTTCACTTCAGCCCCGTGACGCTATCGCAGCCGCTGCACTTCGGCTGCACCTTGTAAATATTTCATTTAATTGTAAAATAGTTGATAATTAGAAAATTTTAGTATGATTCCTCGGCCAAAAGACGTCTACTCCCGTCTTTTGGGTTTTTGTTGCTAAGTCTATTATAGGGGGTATATGACTTTCAAACATCTTTCAAGCTTTTCTAGTGTTCGCCCCCTGCACTAGCTATTGTAATTTCCTGCTTTCAGTCTATTGTAATTCCAAGCTTTCTAGCAATGATCAAGTTTATTTCAATGCATTTCAATTTCGTGTTGTAAGCTTTCTTTAAATTGTGATCAAGACTAATTTTGTCCCGAGACGGACCGAGAAAAGGCGGAAGGTAGTCTAGTGGAGCAGACTACTGCCGCACGATGTCCCTTTCTGTGCTAAGAAGAAAGGTAACCCGTGAAACGGTGGGACACACAATATTGGGGTTAACATTTTTTTTAACGAAGGAAAGGGTGAATCAGGAAATGCATGCCGGTCATAAAGCGACAGGCGGTCCTGATATAGTGGGCCCCTCTCAACTAAAGATCTTAATCTCTCTTTCTCAATTATTTTTGTGTCACCTCCTCATTAATGCTAACTTTGGCTTTTGTACACCGGGCCCTCTCGACAATTAAATTGATGAATTTGAAGACATATTTCTTCCAATATATAAAATGGGTGGGCGGTCTGATGGATAAATCACCTGTCGATTTTTTTAAATTGACGGACTAATCAATTGTGCCATAGAAACCGGGTGAATGTCAGAATTTTACGGATAAACACTCGTCAAAAATTTACCGACGATTATAGGAAAAAAAGTTAGAAAAGCCCGCCAAACAAAATCTGCCGTTACAACACCCAGAATATGATCCTATCACTAAACTTGTTACACTAGTTTAACCCTTTATGTTAGCCACCCAATTTAATCAAACTTATTTTCAAAACCATAAGTTTCGCTCGTAACAAGATCCTACAACACTTGTTGTCATTTCACAAATCTTGATTATACCAAACAAACAAGTTACGATGAACCATTCAAATCTCGGTATAATTTTAATTTTTTTTTATTTCTTTATAAAAAGAGTAGATAAGTTCTAGAGAGACAACTTTCTATTTTCTTCTTGAAAAAAAAAAATCCGAAATTCCTTTTTTTTTTGAAGAATCTTTAAGGTACATGCATCCCATTTGAGATTTCACTCAAACATGGTATAGTCCAAAGATCAAGCAAAACGTTTAGAATAAGAAAAGATAAATGAAGATACCACCTTTACTTCTCTATTCATTGACACACTTATCATTTCCCTCTCTGTACTCAACTCTATTATTACTATTATTTTAGGACATAAAATTGATTGATTGATGTTGTAACATCTTACCTCTTCAAACAATTTGACCAAGTTTTGCTTTCAAGTTACATAAAATTTATACTGTCATTCTTATCAAATCATTATTAATGTCGATTAGCATTTCTAGTTGTTCTCTCTATTTAAATTATAAAAATAAAAAATAATGGTGGATAAGCGTAAATAATTTTTGGATCACAACGATAATCGAGAAAGGAGATACCTATTAGATCAAATAAAGGGAGATCGAAAACACCCTTCTTTCAAAGAGAGGATGTGGAGGAAAAAAATACAGATATCATCTCTTAATAAATGAATAAAAAATAATCTGATCGATACATGGCACATAAGCTATAAGCATTAGCCAAACATGAATTAAACAACTTAGTCCTTATTTGGTGTTCATTTATAAATTATTTATAATAGGTTAAATCAGCTTTTATTAAAGGGTGATAAAGAAGAAGAAGGAGAAAAGAAATGAGTAGGTTTTTGAAAGTGCAAGTAAAATCAAATGAAATGGGTAGAAATTTGTGGCAGTGAAAACGACATTGTCAGTGCCAAATGCCAATCCACAGACCATCAATCAATTCAAATGGCCAAATATTCAACTCCAAATCTAAACAAGTGGCCTGCCCTAACCCTAATTGGCATCATTCCTATTTTAAAAATAGTAAAACATCTTGCCAACAAAACATCATCACAACACCATTATTATATGCATCTAATCTTGGTACTATGTCGTGCTCTCTCGACAATGACCATAGATAGGGTCACACACCCTCAACGACGTGCATAGTACGCGCCCGCATTAAAACGCCATCAACTCAACGCCTATCCCTCCGCCGTCGGTTATAGATACAGATTTTTCAGCATCAATCAATGAATTATTCAATGCTTTACGTTTCTTAGCTTTGATAAACGAAACTCAATTTTCATAAACTAAGCATTAAGCCTGTTTATTGGCCTTACAAATTTCAAAACATAATTTTGAATAATATATGAAAAATTTATGAATTTACGTATAAAATATAACAAAAATTAAATTAAGATAAAGGTTGTCCAACGGGAGCTAAATACTCTACTAAACCTAGTTATAATACTGAATTGTGTATTATCTGCACTTCTCCCCTCTTTTACTTTTAAGTAATTATAAATTGGTCATTGTTTGGGCCGTGGTAGCACTTAATCTCTGTGTGGAGAGCCTGTGTTGGAGGTTTTCCTCCATGTAACCGCTTTTAGCGCCTTCTATGAAATCTCTGATATTAAAAAAAAAAAGTAATTATAAATTATTTATAGCCTATATATAAATCTATTAAACTTATTTTTCGATTACAAATATTATCCATTTATAAATTAAACCCTTTCACGGAGGCTAAAGTTTTGGCCGGACGCCCAAAAAAAATATTTGATTCTCTTTTTTCCCTATTAAAACGCGACAACAGCGCGCAGGTCCACGTGTTTACCTTTACATTCACGCTTTTCACTTTCGTCCCCAAAGTTGATTTCATAGAGAGCTCTACGCGTCCAACAAATACGCTCTTCCATAACCTCGTGTGGGTCCCCCATAACACATTGTGCTAACATGCGCCGATATTGTGCTAACTTAAGTACCCGCCAAAACTCAAAACACAAAATCAACACTTACGAATACAAGGGAAAGGATCAAAATGTTGAAGGTTAAGATTAATTACAATTTACAGAGATAAATTAAATGAAAAAGATAAAGATTGGAACTAATAGTCTAAATCTTGTTATAGAGACGTTACTGATAGTGATAACTTTTTGCGATTTTTATTGAAATTGCCGAAAAGAGGATCTGAATTTCAGGAGGAAAGATTAACGTGAACACTAGCGGTTTTGGTGGAGTTACATATGGGGCAAGTATGGAGGAACGACCCGCACACAGTGCAGAGGCAGAGATGCCTGCACGGCAAAAGCAGCACACATGATTCCTCTTTCCCACACCGCCTGCACATCCTGTTCTTGTTACTCACTACAGTGTTGTCCACTCTCTTCGTACGCGCACCACCACCATTGGAATTGTTGACAAATTCCCGGGAGGAGAATTCCGGTAATACGAGCCGGTCGTTTTCGTCGAAGTTGCTGCCGCAGCATGACTGTGCGTCGTCGATCAACGCCGCGGCGGCATCGTCGACGCAGTGGCGTTGTTGCTGCTGTTGCTGTTCGTCCTTGACTTGAGTGAGGACTTTTTCGAGATGGCATCTCAAGGTCTTCGCTGTGGCTTCATTTGTTTGAGCCAAATCTCGCCATATCTGATTCTCCACGCATAGAGACTTCACTCGCTCTTCTAACGCCCAATTTAATTTCCCAATCTTCTCAACTTCTTCCTCTCTACATTTCAGTTTTTTCATTATGTTTTCTTCAACTGCCGCCGCTAATCTCTGAGAATATCTCGTTCGCGTACCTTCAATTTCCATCCTCACTTTATCCATCTGATAGAAACCAATATGTTAACCAACCGAGTAAATTAGAAACGAAAGTGAATATGAACCGACGGAATATGATCTTACATGTTGAGTAATAAAGCGATCAATTTCTGATTGCTGTTGTTGAATTTGAAAAGAAATATCTTCGCCGAGGAAAGTGATGGAACCGCAACTGTGATTTGCATTTTGATTGTGGGAAACGCTAGGGTATGATGAAAGCAGAGGATTGATTGCATCTCTTGAACGCTTTCTAGAAATAGGAAGGGCATACGTGAGACTACTGTCCGATTTCATTGTACCAGTCTTCGCCGGAGCCAAATCGCTAATCACTGAACCATACAAAGGAAGCACAGTCTGCGTCGCCGTCGTTGTAGCCACCGCTCCGTATGCCAACGGAGTACTGTACGTATTTCCATTGCCTTCAATAACATTCATCGCCATTTCTCTGGATTCATTCAAAAGCATAAATAATACATCAAGAAAGAACATGAAAACAGGAAAAAGAAATCAATAAAGTGAAAGTATTTACCTATTGCTAATAATCTGTGGAGGAAAAAGGCTGAGATGCCGAGCTTCAACAGCCATTAATATATATGGTGATTTCTTGGTCACTAAGGAGATGTTCCTATATGTATGATGTATCTGTATATTCTGTCTTTATATGTGTGTATATGATGTAATTGCGTGATTATCTTTGAAATCTTTGGCTTTGTGGGCTGGTGGAGAGAACAATGAATGGAAGAGAGGAAAATGGCATTCATAAATGGGAAAATGCAGGCCAAAATGGGTGGGGTTTATTAAGGGTTTGGTTTGGCTTTAAGGATAGAGAGAGAAAAAAGTTGGTGAAAAGAATTTTATTTTAGAGATAGAGCGAGAGAGATTTGTTTGTTTCTTTTGTTTTGTTTGTTGGAGTGATGGCGTTGGAGATATTTTCACCCTCGATTTTTGAATTCATGTTTTACTGTTTAATTGCAATAAAGATCTTTAGAATTTGATCATTATAATATTTATATTTTTAATTTTTTACATCGTATTTTTATCTTTAGTTTTCCATTAATTAATATATATTACCCTTGATGACAATTTTATTAAAAAAAATCCTTTAAAAAAGCACGGAAGGCTCATTTGCCTCACTTTTACTCTCTATCGTCTTTCTATATTTTCTACAAAAGTTTCGGGGTTGAATAGCAGTGGTATTGGGCTGATACCCATGAGCTGAGCTCAAGCTCGTTCAAGAACAAGCTCCTTTTTTTTTTTTTTTTTAACTTTTTTGTTGCTCAGCTCGTCGGACGAGCCTCCAGACCAAGTTTCGACGAGTCGAGCTGACAAGCTATTCGACATTTTTGTCACCCCTATGGTTGAATAGTTATTCCTTCACACATTACTCTCGTTCACATGTAGCCTTGCATATGTAGCATTTTGGTGTGCTATGTGCTATCATACTATGCTCGCTCGCTGTCAAATCAAATTAAAAAATTGTAGTCAAAAGGAGAGCAAACGATTCAATCTCGTAACTAAAACGACTTTCAAAGATTTATCTAACGAGTGGTTTGCTCTTCTGGGTCTAGTCATATTTTTATACAAGCAAAAGCATACAAAATACAAAGGTTTGATAAATTCGTTACCCTCTTTTCAAAACACTTTTTTAATATAAAAATGTCATCGTGAACAAAAATATTAATTAACGAAGGTCAAAAATAAGAACGTAACAAAATATTAGAAAATCAATCAGAAAGTAAATAAATTAATTGAAAATTGTTATTTTATTAAAAATATGATGAATCAAACAAAAATTATCGTGAATGTAACTTTCATTTCTCTTGAGATCGATTCAGTTAGAAAAATGCTACTCCATAATCCTTAAATTTTCTTGACTCGGTCGAAAACTCGAACGTCATTTGTAACCAACACAGATCTGGTAATTCCGTAATTTCACCCAAATATTAGGGGTGATTCTGGATTTTCATATTTGTCCTGATTCGATGACTAAGTTGAGCTTCACCACGTGTCGTACCATATACGACGTGGAGGGACACGTGGGAGGGATACCGACAGACATAGTGGGACCCATGTACGATGTCCTTTGCAGTGTATGCGTAGGGCAGTTTGTCCATTTTGAGGACAACTTATTACGTGCGTGCCGCATGGGAAACGCTCCCCTAGGTGATAATTATCCTCACACGTGGTTAAATTATTATCGTGTATTAATTTTTTTCACCTCCATAAAAAAGAAATAAATCAAATAATTAATAATATATTTAGTTTCGGGTCCATCTTGTTCAATTATTTTAAACGTATTTGAGTTAGGGGGAAAAACTTGGTCAGAATTAATTATTATTAAGTTGACAAATAAGAAGTATCTAACTTTTTGTAACTCGGTGGCATTATTCTTGCACCATCAATGATGATTGTATTAAATTTGATTTTAAAAAATTAATGAAATGAACAAATTCTTTTAAGGTAAAATGGATTCACTTCGCCAAATGCTTTTCTTTGGGAGAGTGGCACTTTCATCAAGTTATTGAGTGGTTGTTTTGTGAACTTATTTCACCTTCCTTCTCTATTCTTTTTAGATAAGTTCACTTTTTGTTAATCAATATTTAATTGATTATTTAGTTTAACGTACTAAGGGTTCGGTTGACATGATTTCTGATTTTGCTTCTATTTTTTTGTGAAAGAGTTTTTTTAGAAAAAGGTGGATACGATTTCTAATTTTGCTTCATGAAAAATGTCAGTTTTTCATCTAAGCCCCCGTTTGGGCCACCTTATTTTCTCATTATAATGAAAAATATAACAGTTATCCATCACATCAATATTTAAATTCAAATTTTGCTTCTGTTTTTTGAGAAATGATTTTTCTAGGATGTTTTTTATTACATTTATTTTTCATGGAAAATGTCAGTTTTTCACCTAAATTCCTACTTTGAAGTGTTCGATTGCTATTTTTTTTCAGAAAATATTTTTCAACTTTTAAAAATAGGCATAATTTTTCCTTTTTAAGGAAAACGTTTTCTTTGATGGGGAGTATGTTTTTGTTCTTTTCTATGATATATTTTTTCATTTCAATCAAACACATTCTTATATTCAAATAAAGTACTTATTGAAAATTATCTAAACGTATACAAAAGTACCTTTTTAGTTCAAGAGATAATTTTTTACTAAGCTCTACCAATCTACCTCTAAAATTATGAATTTATGTAGATAGACATAGAAGTGAAAAGAAAAAGAAAAAGAAGAAGAGACTTCTCAATGACAATTATTAATAGATAAAATAGTAATTGAGGTACCATTCTCCAAAAGGAAGGCATTTGGCAAAGTTATTCCGTTTATACTTTTTAAGTAATGAAAAAACAATGGCATATTTCCCTCGATGTATGCTACAAGAATTTGTTCCTTTCCTTGTTTGTTTTTGACAATTTTTAAGAAATCATTTTTTTTTCCAACTCCAATTACCTTTTAATGCACGCTACCATCCTCTATATGTTAATAATATGAAGAGTTCATAATTCTTACTTGTCAAGTTAATATTAATTATTTTTTATTAGTTCAAATATCACTAAGATGGTGAACTTGATATTAATTATTACTACGTTAAGAAAAAAATCTCTAGAATGGTTTTTTTTTTTTTTTCAATAAAGAAACAATACTATATAATTGAGACAAGAAAAAAAAAAGAAAAACCAGCCTATATAAATATGACGGAGGGAGTATGAGTAGTCGTCATTCTCCAACTCTACTTTCCAGTACAAAAATAAACAACTACGATATGTTTGGTATGTATAAATAAAGAGTACCTAAGTAGTAATCGAAAATAAAATGATAAAAATTGAATACATTATATTGTCTAGTACAAAATTATGTTATCTTCGAACCATGTACTTAATGTATGAAAATCAAAAATAAAATTCACTCATTAGACAAGTAAGCAATTGAAATTGACAAAATAAAATAAACCCTTTACCTAGAAGTATTAATATTTTATGAATTTAATTAACATTTTGCTTTCCCATGCTCCAAGCTTCTTTCTCTGTCCTGGTTATGCGTGTGTCGTGATGATACCACCAACCAATTCACGCCAAAGAAAGGCATATTAGACAACATATTTTGTGCTAGCTTGAAAAAGCTAAAAGAATTACTCTATTTAAAAGAATCAATAATTTTTAAATAATTTTTAAATCACACATTTCATCAATTTTTATTAAAATTTACTAAATTATTTTACTAGAAAAATGTGTAATTCGAGTAAATTTAAGAAAAATAATTTTCACTAACAAATGTTTGCTGTGTATGTATATATCTTTGTGTCTATCTACTAATCTATAGAGATTAGAGCATATATGAATTAACTTATTTGTTGGTATTCATTGAAATCTGAAAAGTATGTTGAATTATGCAGGGAGTTGTTGTTGGGTGCAACCTTGTTCAAGCCCCATGAATTGCGCTGTCACACTTTGGTTTTATCATCATAATGCCAAAGACGCAAAGTTCCTCAATAAAGCTCGCAAAGGACAAAGGGTCTACACACACACATATTCAATTGCTACATGAAAAATCATGTGACTTCTCTCTCTCTCTCTCTTTTCTTTTTTTTAATTAGCTGCACCTGCACTCAACAGACTCTTTATTACTGATCAATACAAATATTAATATAGTTTGAGTTACCACTGCCCTCCATGTCTCTAGATTTGCTTAATTTGCCATTTCACAACACTAGTGTCTTGTTACAAAAACCCAAAAATATAATCAATATCGATACGATTTCAATACAACAAGTTAAAAACGATGCGTTAAGCTCCCGTTTGGTGTACATTTTGGAAAAAGAATGCATTTTTACTGTTGATGTGATGGAAAATATTATTTTATTAAAAAATTTGTGGTTAAAAATGAGTAGAAGAATGAGAATAAAAAAAAATAATGTTGCTCAAACAGGGCCTAAGTATATAGATTTTAACAATGAAGGGTACAGAGTGAAGAAAAAAGCTTCACGTCAGCATACAATTAAACGAATTTACATATTCTACTTATAGTATGCTAGTCGAATAGCGCAAGACTTTCAAAATTCTTGCATCTACCATCTAGTCTAGTTTAAAATCTCAAATTGGTCAGCAATCCAATACCAATGGATATGTGGGAAGAAGATTCCTATTTCCTTAGGCAGATATATGAGTAGATGAAAGGCAAAGGCAGAAATGAATAGTGGGCAGGTAGGGTGGGTGGGTGGGTTCCCCAATACCAATGCCATTGGGGGAATTATTCATTCATCTCTTTCTTTTTCTGTACTCTATTATTTCTTCCATCAACTGCAACTTTTGTTTAACAACCACCCAAAAATCTAATGAGCAAAAAATGTAATTAAAGGAAAAAAAAAAAGTTGGTAATGGGTCTCATCACAAATGTGAAATCTTCATCGCATTGAATTATTGTAACAGAGTAATTTAATTCAAGATGCAATCACACTTTTCTCAGCCCAACTTGACAGAATCTTTTCCTCTTTTAAATTTATGTTATACAGTGAAGGGTGAGTCTCACAGATTCAAAGATTGATTTTCTCTGTTGAGGAAATGAATGAGATTCCCAATAAGAAAGTGGAGTGGGTATCCCATAAATTGACTGAAAATGAATGAGGCCACCAAGTAAAAAAAATAATGGTACATACAATAATCCAGAAATAGAAATGGAAGTCGACAACAAATTTAATTTTAGGGAAAATATATTTTGTAAAAGTGATTTTTTTTTTTAAATGCGTGATTAAAAATAAGAAAAAAATTTAAGTTTACGTGTAATATTATTCTATTTGATAGAGATAAATGCATTTTTACCTAAAATGGAACCCAAAAAAGAGCGAATTGTCCTCATTTATCTTTCTCGACGGTTTTTTTTATCCCTAATTTTGTTACATCTTGAAACATCATTTATCGTTAGTGAATAGGAAGTCAACACTTCAAATTTGACTTTGTTTGTATTATAATATGTTGACATCTTCGAGTTTGATAATAAGATATGTTATGTTGAAGTGTTTAAAATTATTGGAGCGGGAAGGGGACACAAAATCTCAACTCAAAATTACAAGAACAATGGATGAGCAATGATCAAACCTTCTTAAATGTTGAAATATTCATCGGGTTTTGAAGATTTGTTATAAAACTCGTACATGAACTTAAACATGGAGAAAATTGTAAGGAATTAATCTACTTCACGCAACATGTTAACTTTTTAAGATGACGCCCAAATTTCTAAGTTTAGCCATCAGTTCAATTGAAAACTACTCGTCTGACTCTTTACATTCATCGACAGTGGTCCCATTTCTTCTCCCAAATACTTACTCACACATATAACATTATCGATAACTCTAAATGCATGTTACACCTACTCAAATTAGGTCAAGTTAGCACGTCAATGGTGAAGTTGTCATTCACTCAAACGAAAGAAGAATCATTGTAATTTGACATAAGAAAAAAAATAAATCCAAATTCGATGGTTTTCAATTTCTCATAAAATAAATCAGCAATTAACCTTTAAAAAAAATTCAAAATCAGAACTAAAAGCAAGTTGATTGGAAAAAAAAAAAAGTCTATACACGCTTCCATGAATAATCTAGAAATAACTATTGACAAAGTGTAAAATTGAATTTTGACGACAGAGATATTTAAATTAGTATAATTAACACTTGAAAATTGCAATAATAAAATGACGACCTTCTCGGTAAAAATAAATAAATGAATGAAATATGAAAGGATGATTATTTATTTATTTATTTCATTTCAAACTAGGATGGCAAAGGGACAAGGAATCCTCAACTTAATCGAGGATGGAGCTAAGAAGTTAGCTCAATTCAGGGAGGATTGGAGACGGCGATCATAGTCATCGTAGTCATACATAAAATAAATAAGCAAGGAAAGACTGCCTAAGCGAGAATATGATGGGAATGAAACGAGAAAATCTTGGAGGAAAATGGGATTCCGTGTTGGACAAATTCATTCCTATTTCAACTTTCTTTAAGCAAATTCTTGTAAAAAAAATTAATGAAAATTTCCAATTTTGGTTATCGAAAAAGAAGGCAAGAAGTGGGAGAAAACCTTATTCTTTCACAAAAATGGGTGTTGGAAGTAGTTAATGAGATATGTTGGTTCCATGGGGGGTCAGTGTCAGCCTGGTTGGCCATCATTATTTCTTATATTGGAAAGATACCGTACTTTGTATTCACCTCCTTAACTTTACATTTAAATAAATACCTGCCACAATTCTGACCGTTGTGAAGGAAAGAGGGAAACTG
This sequence comes from Fraxinus americana, assembly GCA_035079005.1. Taxonomy (NCBI): domain Eukaryota; kingdom Viridiplantae; phylum Streptophyta; class Magnoliopsida; order Lamiales; family Oleaceae; genus Fraxinus; species Fraxinus americana. Next base: position 9,933,780 of record CM068707.1, on the reverse strand, counting down.
CAGTATTCACGGGTTACCGGGCCCCACTTGAACCCATATGAACCGAGCCTCGATAAATGAAACCACTTTGTTTTTTTAGCTATTGAGTAAATTTTTATTTCCGTCGACTTGGAAGTGTTAAACGGGTTGTTTTAGGGTTCGACCCACTTTCTTTGGTGGGCCACAACCCAATTTGGGCTCAGTGTTGGGGTTAACCTCCAATTTTACTGAGTGTAAATTACATCGGAGAAATTTGGCTAATTTTTTAATTTATTGTATGCATGATAATTTCATTTATTTCGATGGAGAGAAGGTCTGCCTTTTTATATGTCTACATCTAGAGGGGAGATGTAAGAAAATTATTAACCTGACCCTTAGCTCAAATATTATATTTGGTTATTTACTAAAATCGCCCTTAAGAGGGGAATTGTGGATTGTTAGTGTAGACAATTTAGAAGGATCTTAGAGTATCTAAGATTGGGCCAGAAGGGTCTCGGCACTATAACATCAGACTGAGGAGGAATATCGGGATTAGAAATTGATAGAAAAGTAAGGATATGGACTTGTGTGATACACTATACTAGACTTTTCAAGATTATAGTTCAAAAATCAAATAATAAGTTTATTTAATCGTAAATAAGGTGTTAATTTAACAATTAATAATAATATATTCAACCCCATCATATTCTAATCCAATTTAATCCCAAGTCCTAAAATTCATTTCTCTCCATCTTATCTTCTGTCACTCTCTCTACCTAACCCACACCTCCTGCTCCTTCGCATCCACTGCCGGAGACCACCGTCGAACTCACAACAACAGTCGCTCACCACAGAGTCGTGACTAATAACAGCTCTCTTAGGCTGAAGCCGCTATTAAATGCTGATTGCTGGAGATTTGATTTGAGTGTCGTCGCCCTTACAGATTGCACTGCCTCTCACTGGAGAAGATTTGTACCGTCATCTCACTAAAAGTAAGGAAGCGGAATGTCGTCTGAGATCAATGATTTCGCTGCACGACTACGACTTCTCTCCGATCTATACCATCAATGTAGAGCTTGCATCGTCGCCGATTGAGAGTTTTGAGTTTTGCTACTGAAGAATGATGATGGTGGTAGTTTGCTACATTTGGTGGTGTTTTTGATTTGTTGGTTTTTGAAGTGGTGGTGGTTTTCATCTTTTGGTGTTGGGGTTGTTTTTGTTGGAAATGGATATGATGGTAGCTATTTTGTTGGCGGCGGCGAGGGGGGTGGTCACAAGTGGCCGTGCTGGTGGTGTCGGTACATGACCAATTATTTGGTGTATGTGATCAACTATTTGATTAATTGTTACCAAATATTTAATTGTGACCTAAAAATTCGATAATTTGTAACTAATTAATTTGGAAATTTGTGATCGACAAATAAATTGTGATATATAATTTTTTTTATATGTGATATCATGAAATATATATATATTTTAAAATCAGAACTGCCATGAAATTCTCAAGTATGGATTATACTATTAAAAAATTGATACTAAAAATCACCCAAAACTGAATTATTCATGAACGTCCGTCCCATACATTAAAATACCCACAATGGGTACCCATAACTCCTATCCGGGCCTTAAAAGGTACAGAACAGAGAACATTTAGCGACAATAGAATTGAAGAAAAAGTGTCTGCATGCGTGAGAAAGAGAGAAAATTATATATAATAAAGGGGCGTTTGTGTTGTACGTTTATTTCTAGCTTTTTGTAAGAAAAATTGTGAGGGTATTGTATAGTTTGGTTTACTTAGTTAAGGAAGGTTGTTTCTCCCATGGTTGTCGATGATTTTCCAAGTGAAAGTTATTAGTTCGGCCCTAAAATCACCTAACAGGTGAATAATACGAAATTAAACTTACCAATTAAAAGCAACAACTCACTTTTTAATTGTTCTAAATGTTTAGTCAATCAAACCAATTTTATCATATGTTGAATTGCTATAATAATAATAATTAAAGTAATAAATAATTTGATGATGGAGAAAACCTTCAATTGGGTAAAAACACCGAGACCAAGTCAGTAGTTTTTATTATAGACAATAAGAATTTACAGTATGATCTAACCTAAAAAATTCACTAGATTCGCTGATCTAATTCCTATAATCTTCAAGACCTACTGGAACGTGCTCCACTCACATTAGAATTGTCGATCTCATGTGGATCACCAAGAACGATTTGTTCTTGTATTTTTGTTGTGCTTCTTGTCCAAATTTCCTAAATTTTCAGCAACCTCTGAAAGCTATTGAGAAAGAACCGTCATGATGATATCTAGAAATTTGGTGTTTTGGATTATATAAATTTGATGTTTTCCCCAAATTTGTGGTTGATTAATCTCAAAAGTCAAAAGGTTAATCTCAATATTTGGATGTGTTCTTGGATCTTTGAATGATGTTATGAAGATGTAAAACAATGATAAACCATTCACCAAAAATGTACTGGGCATTGTATATTTATAATGGGATGTGTTTAGATAGTATATGATAGATAGAACTCTTAAAAAATGCAAATTAGAGTTTCTCGGAAAATACCGTCGTTCGAGCGACAGGCGAGCGAGAAATGTGTACCTTGAGCGAGGGCATGCAACAATGATTTTCCTTTGCATGCTCGAGCATCAACCAGATGACGGGCTAACGTAAATTCAGTGACTCTTTCTCCTTATTCCATATTCTAACCCAAAGACTCCTAAATCATCTATACAACTCTCTAAAAGATTCATTGACTTTTACAACTCTTTTATAACAATCTTATTCTTTTATAATAATTTGTTTGTCTAAAGAATCGTCAATACAACATAAATCCTAACAATCTCCCCTTTTTACATTTTGTGACAAAACTATATAACGTAAGTCAAAGATGTAAAAACAAACGAATATACCCAGACTCAAACTGAATGTCTATCTCTTGCATTTCTTGAAACATGATTCTTGAAATCAACAACTCAAATACCAAGTGTAAAAGCACGTGATATATGAAATGTAATAATTAAAACAAACTATTATAAATATGCTAGCTAGATTGAGAAGCAATACTAATATTAATCAAAACATTAAGTTAAATATTAATATCACAAAATATCAAAACTCAAAAAAATTAAGTACTAAAAAAAATAAAACTCCAAATACTATCATCTCCTCCTTATTGCAAACTCTTCAAAATTAAAATTAAAATGCAACGTGCCATGACTAAAATTAAATTACTAAATTAAAATGTGCCACTAACTCGCCAAAATTAAAATTAAAATGCAACATGTTGTAACTAAAAATAAATTACAAAATTAAAATGTGTCATTCTCCCTCTTTTCGTTACAAATGCCGAAGGGAACTATAATAACAATATATAATAACTCAAAGATGCAGTTGATAGCATGCACAAGTATGATCACTTCTCAGTAAACTTTTCCACATACTCAGTTCAAGTCTAAATTGAGGAAATTGTATAAGTGACTCATTTGCGTTAAACACCACTAATTCCTTATGATCAAGACACCTAGGCTTTATACATCCCAACACCACAATTGAAACAAGTAGGAATAAACCTAGATACAAAGTTATGTAGTCACTGATATCTATTCCTAGGTCAGTAGGTCTACGCTATCAAGTAGGCATTTGTCCTACGATACTCTTGTTCTTGAGTTCAGGATTAGGAACATACATAGTCTGGTTGGTGGCAGGGATAAAAATGGTTTTGCAAGTACTTGCCCTATTATGATCGGTCTGCTTATATCCTAGACCTCCCTTGTTCCCAACAGGCTTGTTCAACCCCAAAAGACTGTCCAGTTTTTTAGATCCAGTAGAGAAAGCAAGAAGTTGAGACCTGGAATATTCAAGTTCACTTAGAATGTTCTCAACCTGTATTTCTAATTTATCATTTTCAACGGTCCGCTCACTAATTCTCCTAGAGGACTTCTCTAGTTCACCTGTAAGATCTTTAATCTTAGACTTTAGGAATTAATTCACAGTATCTAGTTTATTGAGACATAAGGTAGACTCCTGAATGTCAGCTATAAGTTTCTCTCTAACTAACTCAAGTTCATTGACCTTATTAAGCATGGCTTTATTCACATTCTTAATTTTAAGACTCTCTTCAAATAATTTTTGATAAACCTTACGAATCTCTTCCTCATTTTTAGAATCTTCTTTAAATTGCTCACCACTCTTTACTTCCTCAACCTTCTCACTGTCCTTATTAGATTCACTTTTAATCCTACCAGTGAAGGCCATAAACTTCCCACTCTCCTCATGTGTAGACATCTCACTTTGATTATCCGAGCGAGACTCGTCATCAGTGAGAGTTACATTTATAACTTTACCCTGATTTCTCTTACCATTAAGGCACTTACTTCTATAGTGGCCAAAACCTTGACACTTATAACATCTCACAAATTTAGATATCTTTCTAGACTCACTGGAATCACCTTTATGTCTCTCTTTAGTCTTCTTCTTATTTCTAAACATTTTTGTAAGACTCTTAATAAAGTAGGCTATTTCTTCATTATTAAGTGATTCCGAAGAATCGTACTTTATTACCTAACATTGTTCAAGGCTATAAACTTATTCTTCTTAGGTTGAAATATGTTGAGTTCATAAATTTGGAGAGATTTAACCAATTCTTCAATCTTAACAATATCTAGATCCTTGCTCTCCTCAACAACCGTAACTTTAGGCCTAAATCTTTCAGGTAAGGATCTTAGAATTTTTCTGACAATCTTAGACTTAAGAATTCTCTCACCTATGTTAAAATTAGAATTAACTATATCATTCAAACTCGCATAAAAGTCATAGAAGCTCTCATCATTCTTCATCCTAATCTCTTCAAACCTAATGGTTAACATCTGTAACTTAAAATTCTTAACAGCCCAAGTTCCCTCATGTGTGGTCTGTAAAATATCTCAAACCTCTTTAGCGAACTCACACATAGACACACGCCTAAATTCTTCAGGTTATACAATCATAAATAGAGCATGAAGCCCTTTACTATTCCAATTACACTTATCTAAATCTTTCTTAGACTAAGTTAAAATATCAGTAAGGGTAACTACATATGCAACTATGATAGATGGGGCGGTCCAACCATTCACTACGCCCATCCATCAATTTCAGGAAGACTCCCATTCTAAATTTTCAATAGGCATAGTTACTGACATCAAAATATGGCAGGACAGACAATGAACTACTTATCTAGAAAATAGGGTTAGGAATCGAATTTGAACTCTGATACCACTTGAAAGTTACTAGTTCGACCTTAAAATCACCTAATAGGTGAATAATGCGGAACTAAACTTACCATTTAAAAGTAACAAGTCACTTTTAAATTATTGTAGATGTTTAGTCAATCAAGTCAATTTTACCATATGTTGAATTGCCACAATAATAAAACATGAGTTGATGATGGAGAAAATCTTTAATTGAGTAAAAATTCTGGGACCAAGCTAGTATTTTCTACTATAGACAATAAGAGCTTATAGTATGATCCAGTCTAGAAAACGTACTAGACTCACCGATCTAATTCTTGCAATCTCCAAGACCCGCTGTAATGTGTTTTACTCACACTCGCTCCCGAACTTCTAGAATTGTCTATCTCTTGTGGATGTCCAAGTACGCCTTGTTTTTATACTCTTCCTGTGCTTCTGGTCCAACGTCCCTCAATTTCAAGTAACCTCTGAAAGGTATTGAGAAAGTACATTCTTGATGATATCTAGGAAGTACGTGTTTTTGATTATATGAATTTGATATTTTTCTCAAACTTGTGGTTGATTAATCTCAAAAATCAAAAGGTTAATCTCAATATTTGAATGTGTTCTTGGATCTTGGAATGATATTATGAAGATATAAAACAATGATCAACCACTCACCAAAAACGTACTGGACATTATAATAGGAGATGTTTAGGTAGTGTAAGATAGATAGAACTCTTGAAAAACACAAACTAGGGTTTCTCGAAGAACACCGTCGCTCGAGCGTCTGGCTAGCAGCAGGATGCAAGACGTTTGTCGCTCGAGCGAGAAGCGGACGTCAATGATTCTGTTTTGGACGATCGAGCATTAGCCGGGCGACATGCTAACATAAATTCGGCGACTCTTTCTCCTTGTTCCATACTCGAATTCAAAGACTCATAATTCATCTATATTACCATTCAAAAGACTCATTGACTTTTACAATTCTTTTATAACAATCCTGTTGTTTTATAATAATTCTTTTGTCTAAAGAATTGTCAATACAACATAAATCCTAACACCAAGTCAGAATTAATTGATATTTTTCTCTTATGTACTCTTTTTTTTTTGTTTTTCGTTTTCATTATATTTTGTGAGATTGTTTCCCAATAGCGATATCAGAGTCCAATGCTCAAACTCCTGAATATTGCATCGGAGATTATGGTAATTACAATGTTTGAGGTGGAGCGGTGTGACGTGAAGAAAAAATTAATATTTGGTGGAGTACCGTTCTAGTGTTACAGGAACTTTATAAGGCTCTGCAAAGTTAGAAGCCAAAAGGGGTGAAAGATATACATTAGGAAGAATTGAGAGACCAAGACAGTCAGTACCATAAGAAAATTTGTATATGTCTAAATCCCCGACATATAATTTATATTTGAAAAACAATTATATGAATTGAGATAGATGAGGATAAGGATTTTATGGATCAAATAAATTTAATGAGTGGTGGACTTTTCCCTCGTGGGAAAGGGCCCCTCTTTGGAATTGGTTTCTTCGTGACTGATTTGCTCCATGCCGATGTCAAGATTGAAGATGAAGATAAGACGATAATTTTGTTGACTTCCTTGCCTAGTATGAAATATTGGTGATCAATTTATTAGTTGAAAAATCTACATTAATGGAGAATGAGGTTTCGATTACTTTGTGATAGACAACCAACAATAAAAAGCCACTGGTAGGTGAATGGAGACAAACTTCTTTTGGAAATTTCTAATAGTAGGGGTAGTAGAGGTGAATCGCGAGGAAGAAATTATAGTCAGATTGATGATCATTCTCAATCTCGTATTAGGATAGGCATGAAGTGTTGTTACCACCACAAGAAGGAACACAATATAAGAAAATGTGAGAAATTGACAAATCATCTTGAAGTAAAGAAAAATCAAGCGTCTAAAGAAGTTTCAGAGAATGCGATTGTAGTCGAAGATGATATTTCACGTGTTGCTGATTAAAAGTCCAGCTAGCTCTTGTATATGAATTCTAGATATTTTTATCATATATGCCTCCACAATGACTGGTTTGAGGCCAAACTATAAGTCATTGATGAGCATAATGCTTTTATAACTGATGATTAAAAACTTAAATTAAGGGTTCAGGTGCTGTGAAGGTGAAGATGTTGGATGGAGTGGTGAGACAATTTGCATATTCCAAATTTGAGGCGAAGTTTGATACCATTAGGAGAATTGGACATGTAAAGTTATGAATATATTGACAGAGCTGGTGAAATATCTGTAAAGAAAAATTCATTAGAGATAATGCAATGGAAAAAGGTTGAAGATGTGTACAAACTAATTAGGAAGACACTTTCAGATGGAGCTGCCATGTCGAAGTCACACCAAGGAAAGTCTTCTAGTATTTTTGTCAAGGATAGTGAAGTGGCCAAGACGGTTCTACTAATGACAAGAAGAGTGAAGATCAAAGTTCGAAGATGTCAAAATGTAGAGTGAAATTCGATGAATTTTTTAATTCAATTCATGTCTACTAAAATTTATTAGACTATAGTGGCACCTACCAGTAAAAATATATGAACCATGTATAGTGTCAGGGGATTTTGTACTGATACACACTTTGCAGATTTTCATTGGTAATTTAAAAAAAAAACTGCCAATCAGGGGATTGAAATCCAAAATGTATAAAGACGTGTTGTGGTTTGAATAATTTGAGTCGATGACGGGGATTGTTGAATTTGGCTCATAATTTTGCTAAAGTCAAGTCACCAACTAGCGATTTGATTAAAATGTGCGATCATCCATGCTAGTTTAAACAAGTGGAGCGGTCACGTCGGATATGGGCTTGGGTTTAATTAATGCCCAAAGTCAATGCATTTATTAAGGAAAAGAAAAGGAAAATTACAAAAAAATAGGTGTATAATTTACACCAATTCAAAAATAGGGTTGGAAGTTTAATTATTCAAAAATCAGGTATTTTATTTTATATATCAAACATAAATCTATCCAAACCCTAAAATAATTTATTTCTCTCGACTCTCACCATTTCTCTCGACTCTCTCCACTGCCCGCCGCCTCCACCTGCTTCTCCTCCTGCTACTCCTCCCTTCTCCCACCCCCTCTCCCTAGAAGCGTCGAGGAGCTGTTGCTGTTCACAGCAGCGTCGCTGGCAGCAGCGCCTCGACGCTGCTGTGAATCGCATCAGCGGCCAGCGTCGCAACGCTGCTGTGAACAGCAGCAGTGCCTCAACGCTGCTGGTGTGTGGGTCGGCTATGTGTGGGTTGACTGTGTTGGTGGATGGTCTGTGGGTGTTGGACACATCTGTCGTTAGTGTGTGGCTGTGTTGGCGGATCTGTTTGTTGGTGGTTTGGGCTGATCTGTTGTTGTTTGGGTGGTGTTGTATTGTGTGCGATGGTGATGGCTGTGGTGGTGTGGTGATTTGTTGGCAGTGACTTTGTTGTTGGTAATGTTGTAGTGATGTGGCAGTGGTGGCGGGTTAGGGTGGTTGCAAGTGGACGTAGTGGCAGTGGTGGAGGATTGGGTGATTTTGGTTTTCTGTGACTAAAAATATAATCTGTGACCTTAAAATTCTATAATTTGTGACTAAAAATATAATCTGTGACCAACCATTTTTTTATCTATGACCTAAAAATTATATAATCTGTGACAATAAAAAAATTCGTGACCAATTAATTTGGAAATCTGTGACTGCATGATCTATAAATTTTGATCTGTGATCAACTAATTTTGAAATCTGTGATCTATAAAAATTTTGAACTGTGAACGTAAATTGCAAATCTGGAATAATTGTCGAAATCAGAGCAGTCGCCGAAACGATCGCCGGAGAAGAGTGGTGGTCGGAATGGTCGCTGGAATAGTCTCCGGAGCGGTATGAGTGGTGCATGTGGGATGTGTTAATTATATTATATATTTAATAATAAATTGGTTTAATAATTTATTATTTCATAAATAAAAAATAAAAAAAAACCATATTTTTGAATTTTCAAACTATAAACCTGATTTTTGAATTGGTGTAAAGTATATACCTTGTTTATGAATTTTTCTCAAAAGAAAACACAATTGAATTAGGTTTACTAATTTCCTATAAATTGTTAAATACCCATCAATACATTTAAATAAAGGTGCACGACATTGAGAACATTTAACCACCACAAAAATTGAAGAAAAAGTCTGCTTGCGTAAGAGTTGAAGAGAGAAATATAGAAAACAATCGTAACAACTTAGGGCCGTTTGATTTGTATTTTAATTTTGAGTTTTAAAAATTGAGTTCATTTTTAATTTTTTGTGTTTGGAATCTGTATTAAAATTATTAAAAATGCATTTCGTTTATTATTCTGAAAAATGGTTTCTCAAAATAGAAAAATAAAAAACACGTTTGGTTTGAAATTTTGAAAAACTATTATCCTACATTTTATTACATGAAATTTGATTATTTAGTAAAAAAAAAAAACAATTTTATATTAATATATTATCAATTAATATATACATTCAAAAGTTGGTAAATCTTACATTTTTTTTTTTGGCTACAAAAATAAAATAAAAACAAATAATAAATTTAGTTAGCAAAAGATAGGCAATAAAAAATAAAAATTAATGATCTGGACTAAGAATTTTTATCTACGTTCATTTAAATATATTTTTTAGATTTTTTTTAATGCAAATAACCATTAGGAGTTTGAACTATTTTTATTTTTTAGAATTTCATAATTTTATTTTTCTAGAATGTTTTTTCTTAGAATTTTAGATTTTTTTTTCAAAAATTTTGGTTTTTTTTATAGAATTTATCAAATATTTATTTTTCAAAATTTTAATTTTAGAATTTCATAATTTTTATAAAAAATAATTTAGTTTTTAGATTTTTTGTAAATAAAAGTTTATCTAAAAGTTTATTTCTCATATTTTAAATGTTTTTAGACTTTTCACTGAAAATACATAAAACATCAAAAATATATTTTGAGTTTTACGTTATAACCATGGTTATTAGACCTGACTCAAACATCGATCCGGACAAGCTGCTAGGTCTCGAATTACTGGTTAAACCGGTGGGTTATTGTATAAAAATCTATAAAAAAAAATTAAAGTATAAAAAGTTTTTAGGCAAAATTATATGTTTTAAAATTATTATTCATTAATTATTTAGGTCTATAAAATAAAGTAAAATGTTTTACCAAAATTTTTATAAAAATACTTTTAAAAAACATATATATGATTCATTGGATACATATAAATTATTGAAAAAAAAAATTGAAGTATTCTACAACTCCAATTGATTAATTGTTTTACTTGGAGGTCCAAGGTTCAATTCCTTGGACCCCAAAAATTTTAAAAGGTGATTTACAAAATTGGTAAATCGACTGGATTAACTCGGTCAAAATAGTCGATTAACTCAGTCAAAGTTGTTTTTGATCGACTCATGTGTATTTCTATTAAATTAATCAACTCGGCTCGGGTCACCGATTTTCTAGCTCGATCGGCTAGACCGGGCCGGGTTTTATAACTATGGACATAAGTTTTAACATATTTTCGTAAAATATCAGACCAAACAAGTTTTTGGGAGTTTTGCAAAATTGAAAATAGAAAACAGCAAACCAAATGCACCCTTATTTGTACAATACATTTATTTCTTTGAACTTTTTGTAGTAGAAGTTTTTGAACACCTTGATTTCTATACATGTGACGTGATTAACAAACCTCAATTCTTCTCATGTCCACGCATATGACTCCTACACACTTAGACGGATCATTAGAAGCACGTAGCTTTCTAGTTTCTTCGAATGTATGGGAAGGTGACCGTGAACACTCCAACCGTCATGTCAATCAATTTGTATAGATATATTTGGGTGTTGGCTGGATGGAAGACGTGGGTTATGTTGGTGTACAGACAAATAGGTTTACAAGAGAACAATGATTACTAGGTTCAGGGGCATTAAATAATTATGAAAAGTAGCCACCTTGCAACCTAGGCTTGACATATGAAAATTAGATTAACAAGTTGACTTGATAGGATGTATGCTGCATAAATGTCACATTAATCAATTGTAGAAGTTATCGTAAAGAGGATCTTTTGAGGGAGGTAATTCCATGTGCTCAAAGCTTATTTGCATCCGGTTAGTGCTGCATCAAGTCGTATTGCCTTATTTATGCCATAACGGGTTCGACCTCTATATGTGGTTCGATGAAGCGTATCACTTAAAATACCTAAGGGCCTTGAATAGGTCAGGTAGGATAGTGGTGGGAAGTGTGGGCCTAAATCGCTTATTGCATGACTACCAGTGACTATTTCTTCGAGCCACGTAATAAGTAAGTGTGATGCCATCACACGATAACGTTGAGATTAACCACACATCATGCTCAAGCTCCGCATCAATCATTCATCTACCACTAGGCAACCCCTCGAGCCTTGATGCCAATTAGATCACATTGGGACAAGGCACACCACGTTGGATTTGGGAGCCACTCATCACGTACTGCGACAAACTCACCCCAATCGTGGAATACTAATAAACATCACCATTTTGAGGCTATATTACTACTACTACACATCAACTACTTTGAGACAATTCAACTATGACTATTCCGCTCAATGCAATGGATCTCTTTATTCAAGATAGAATACCTCTCTAACATGTTACATCTGACCTAACCTGGATTGACATGAGGTATCCTAGTCTCAATAGGATAATCTTTCCAAAATTCTACACATGGACTCCCTTAACTCATTACTCAAATATGTTATTCATAAACAATTTAACACATAACTTCAATTTTCTATTGCTCCTGCTGATCAAAGGAACGATGAGGACACTTCTTAGCCTACATCAAGAACCTGAAGGTCAACAAATAAAGGTCAAGCCATTCCATATTAAATCGAGGTTGAGCCTACCAATTCATGCTCATTTGTTCAAGGTCTTGCTCTCTCCTCTTACATTCCAAGCTAAGCATAGTTAGGAATGATATTTGGTAACAATATATATGATAGTAAGTCCTTTTAATTAAAAACTAAAAAGTCGAGCTAATTTTTATGTGCTATGAGACTATTTTGGAAAAGTTCCTATTTCATTTAGAACATTTTTTTATTTTTCAATATTTATAAATTTGTCTAATACGGTGTAGCACCAAATGTCTTGTTAAAAATAAAGACGACAAAGTCCGCCTTAATACAATCCCCTTTAATCCTACCCCTTTTATTCTTATTGCGGTGTATCTGAGATGATAATTCAAAATTGTTGTTTTTGCATTGTTTTATGATCCCAACAACTTGATACACATGCGACTCAAACAATTTGAAAGTCTTAAACAAAATGTCGAGTATCCTTTTCAAGAATAATAACGAAAAATCAATAGAACAAATCACTTAGGCGAATTTCGTCAATACCATCGACGGGATTATTTATGGAGATTATGACGAAAATTATGTATGTTGATCATTTAGACATAAGTATTGACCGTTGATAATGTACTTTATCACCACACGATCCATCTATAATACTAATACCGTTGACCTAAAAAATGCGTCAACAGAATCTTGATCACCAGCCCTATGCGTGGACATAACCTGCACATTAGAACACCCTGTTAGGAGGCAAGGCCGCCGGTCAAGAAAAAGGTCCGCGACTATTTGCACTCCAATGGTCAAATCAACTGTCGAACAAAAAATAATATGGGTGCCGAGACGAAAAATGAGGTTTTTGGCTAGAGTTAGAATTTCATACCTTATTGTTAATGAAACTCACATATATATAAAAAAAGGTAAATGTGCTAGAAGTTAATGGCTCGAGTCCATAATGCAATTGTTTAATTAAAATAGACATAATCAATTGAATAGTCGATGACGAGTTGACATATGGGACCTCATCTGTCTGAGCATGCCATATAATTTATGCATATAACAATAGTCTCCCGAATATAAATCGTACGTGGGTCGAACTTTGAAATATAAGTTTTCAAGTTGACAAGGAGTTACAGATTGTGTTGGAAATATGAACAACTCGAGTAAGTAAGGGCTATTAAGCCTATTGAAAATAAAAAATCAGAAAAAAAATGTTATCCACTAACAGGACTGATCTCAGCCCAGACGAAGCTGAAGATAGAATGTTCTGGTCCCTTGAAAGAAGTGGTTGGTTTAGCTTTCGTAGTTGCTACAGAATGATCTATAATTACATTGGACAACAGCAAGCTGGCTCATCAGAGGGCTCAACTGAGAAACTACTGTGGAAACATTTGTCGAAGATGATAGTGCCGCATAAGGTAAAGATTTTTGTGTGGAGAGCATGCAAAGATGGGCTACCCACAACTTTAAATCTGGAGAAAAAACATATCATAAGACTGAATATTTGCAGTCTATGTAATTCAGAAACTGAGGACTTGAACCATGCTGTGATAAATTGCAAAATGCTCGGAGGGGTTTGGAATAATTTCTTCCCTGAACTGGTCAACAATAACTGCAGACGAATCAAGGATAAGGCACTTGCTTTATGTGAGAATAATGAAGTATCAAAGCTGGACACTTTCTTCATGCTGCTTTGGAGTTTTTGGTTCAGAAGGAATAAATATGTGCACGAGCAACTTTGGCTGGATCCAAGAAAGATAGCTGATAATGCTTTGGGTATGTTAGAGAGCTTCAATAAAGCAAGGAAGACAAATTGTGCTCAGATCCGAAAACATTTCAAATGGACACCACCAGATTTAAACTTTCTGAAATTAAATGTAGATGGGGCAACATTTCAAGAACTGGAGAAAGCTAGAATAGGGGCTGTATTAAGAGATTCTTTCGGTAAGGTAATTATGGCAATGTCCAAGATTGAAATAAGGGTCGAAGAGAGTGAAGCGATCGAATTGCTGGCCATTTTTAGAGGTTTGCAGCTATGTGTCAATATGGGAATCCAAAACCTTTTGGTAGAAAGTGACAGCAAGTTGGTTGTTGAAGCACTTCAAACAGAAAGAATGCTTAACTCTTCTTTAGGAGTGTTGTACCAGGAAGTGAAACATTTAGCCACCCAATTTGTTAACTGCAAATATTCCCACATCTACAGGGAATGTAATATGGTGGCTCATAAGCTAGCTAGGCATGCTAAATTGGTTGATGATATTTGTGTTTGGTTGGATAGTATTCCAGACTGTGTTTCTCAAGTTATTTGGCTTGATAATCGTCTATAATCGGTATATCCGTTTGATTAATGAATGTTCTCTTCATATAAAAAAAATAAAAAATAAAATGCAGTAATCATATTTTACAAAGCAATCCTCTAAGAGTAATGCTAATTAGTCCCAGTGGGATTACAACCCCAGTCTAGGTGACGTTAATGTGACATTAAATGATCGGTGAAATTCATTTAATTTCATCTTTTATTCAACCTATCATTTAACGTAACCTAAATTGGGATTGTAACCCCAGTAGAACTACAAAACATTATTCATCATTTAATGGTCTTCTGAAACCCACCCAACATCGGTATTCGAATTGATTGAGTCAACTCGATGGAGCGAGTTTTCCTTACTGAGTTTTGCGTAGATTTTTGCCCGTAGGTCCCTACCAGACTCCACTCTTTCCATTACTGGTTCGTCTTCAACGGTGGTTTCCAAAAGATCGAACACACTGGGTTCGGACCGATTTCGAGTCTAAACCGGAGTTGACGGCAAACACCAGAATCCGGGTCCAGCCGTTTGGTCAATCATCTTGTAAGGGGTCTTCATCAGCATCTCGCCGTCATGGATTTAGTATTGCTCCATTATTGCAGAAACTCGCCGTTATCAGCTTCTGAGTATTTATGTAGAAGGCTTTTTTGGGTGGATATAATTGGTGAAATTTGAAACTTTGTTGGCAGAACTAGAAATGATTCCAATAAATTTGGATTGAAGGCTGTTTTAGTGCATATAATTGGTGAAAATTGAAAACTCGGTACTAGAAATGGTTCCAATAAAATTGGAGGGGCTTTTTCCAAAATAGCCGGGTATAATAGATCCATTTGGGTTTTTGTAGAAAAGTCTATTTTACCCTTAATGATATATAATTTGTTTATTGCAAGTATATCCTTTCTTTATGGATGGTTTTAACAATTGATATATTATATTTCTATATTTTCAATTCTATCTATCAATTCTATCATTTGATCTATAAGATTAGCATAATCTTTAATCTTTCTTTCATATTCTTTGATAAGTTTAATATATTCCTCATTCGTTCTATTTCTATTTTCTAGTTGAGTTTTAATATTTTTTATTTTTCCTAACATCCTTTCTAACAAGTTATTTAATCCTTTAGCTGTATATCCAGACATATTTATCTTATGTTTCTTCTTTCTTGGTTTTTATCATTTAATTTTCTTCTAATTTGAAATATATCCGAATAACTTTTAAAATATTCTTTTAATTTTTTATCAAATTTTTCAAGTTCTAATATGTTTCCATCTTCTTCTAATTGGATACATATTTCAGTAGTATATTTCATTTCATTTCTCATTTTTTCTAACAAATTATCTAATCCTTTTACAGTGTATCCTGGCATATCAATTATCAACTGATAATAAAGCATACATCAAACAACATCATATATAATCCCTGCGATTCTTTCCAGATATAAGGAGAATTCTATCTAATTTTAACAAAACTAATAGTTTTACCTTAGTTTTGATCTCTGATTTATCTTCTTAGAATAGAGTGACCTTCAAGCTCCTGGATCTGCAAACTATTCCTTCAATGGCTTCCTGCCTACAAGGATCATTGCTATTCCAGTTTATGCTCTCACTGTATCTTTTCTAAGGATTCAAAACTATAGATCTTAAATAAGGAAAACTCTTCTTTTGTTAAAGTAAGAGAGAAATTCTTCCTTTCAATCTATCAAGAATCTATGGGAAGAGTAGTTTAAAGACTCATATCTGTTTAAGAGGATTGGAATATGAATGATAATATCAAAGTATTTTTGATATCGAAAGATTTGGTACAAGATCAACAGAATATTTGGCTTTCTCACAAGTTGAGTGCTCAAATTCTTCTTTCCAATTCGTTCTGTTTTTCTCTAAGCCCGAAGGCCTCTATTTATACATCTAATTGAGGCAAAATTATTGGCCTCTTACATCATTGCATTCGTCATATATCACTAAACTATTAGTGCTTTGAAATTAAGAACATCCTGGTCCCTCCATTAGAGTCACATCTTCTTTATATCCTTGTCTTGGTATGCAGCTGGCTTCCTTTAATCACATCTTCCTTATCTCTTTGGAATCTGCTTTTTGATTTTGCTGGCAAGTGGGGCACTCTCTGGCTTCACATGCTCTTTGTAAGGTAGATATGCATCCTGGCATCTGATGTGTGTCAAATTTGTTGATATAATCTCTAAGTACTTCGGATTTTTGCATTCCATCATTTGTAAGTAGAGTATATCCTTCATATTGGCATAAACATCTAAATCTTTTCGTATAAAGATTTTTAGCCATATTATAGAGAACTTTGTATCCAAGAACTCTTCGGTTCTTCATCCATGCTCTGGTAAATTTTGGTACTGGTTTGTTAATTACTCCCATATCCATAGCAAAATTCCATCCAACATATCCAATTGTAATAATATGTTCTGCTGGATAGAATATTCCTCCATCTATTTCTGGACTAAGGGTATAAAATTTTAAATATATGGATCTTCCCTGAGCATACTTGGAAACTTCAGATTTGAATATATCATCAAACTTTTCAAGTTCTTTAAAATTTTTATCTGGATAAATTAGATCCAAATATCCATAGTCAGCCATCAATTTTACCATTGTTGGTTCAGATCCTTTCATCATTATTATCCTTCGGTAAATATAATCAGTTGCTTTTAATTCATACATCATTCTAGTAACCATCTTGTATTCGTCTTCTTTTGGAGACAAAGGGATTTCATCTTCCTCATCTGGTTGGATCCTGATAGATTTAGAATGTCTTTCATTGATAATAATTTTTTTGGGACTTTGAATAGTAATATCCTTTTTTGGTCCACTACTGCTTCCGCTTGGTAGATCACTCCGTATTTGTACTTGTTTGGTATTAACCTGTTGGTATCCAATAGTATCTTTGGTATCTTTAGTATCTGGTGATCTTAATTGAGCTTTAATAGCTTCAATTTGATCAATAATATCATTTGTAACTTTCATATGTGATGAACTTATATCCATCATAATTTTAACATTATGTTGTAATATTTCGTTCATCTGGTCCATCCCATATTTGATATCTTCAGCTTCATCCTTGGCATAAAGAGCCATGGCTTTAAGCTCATCTAGTATCTTTATGGTGTTATCCATCTGCAAATTCAATATTTCTGCTTAAAAAATCTGCAAGAAAATTGTTAATCCCCTTAATATGGATAATTTCCTATATTGAGGTTCCATTGGTAATTTATTCCTGACTAATCCTGCAACTTGAGAATTATCAGTTTCAACAATGAATTTCTTAGATAATAAGAATAATGAAAACTTTTTTATTCCTCTAATAATTGCTAATAATTCTTTTTCATATGTGGTATAATTTATTTCTGCTTGGTTAAAGGTTCCACTTGAATATCTACAAATTTCATTTAAATCTGTTTTTAATATTGCTGCCCAATATTTATCTGAGGCATCAGTATTAACGATTAAATTATCTTTTTCATCTGGTAGTCTAAGTTTTGGTAAATTTTTACATTCTTCTTTTAATAATTTAACTATTTCTGTATGTTCATTATTCCATCCCTTAATATTTGTTTTTCTTAATAAAACCTGTATCTTATGTCTCTTTTTTGAAAGATTTTCAATAAATCCTTCAGCATAGTTTAAACATCCTAAGAATTTTTGTATTTGTTCTTTAGATTCTAATTTGTTTGGAAAACTACTTATCTTTTTAGATATATGAGTTTGTAATTTAATTCCTCTATTATCTATTGTTAATCCTAGGAAATCAATTTCTTATTTTTCTATAATAGCTTTCTTTTTAGAAAGGACAATTCCTTCCTTTTTATATTCATTTATGAATTGTATTAAATGATTCATATGTTCTTCTTTATTATTGGAACATATCAATATATCATCTACATATACTATTAGAAATTTATTAAATTTTCTAAATATATCATCCATTCTTCTTTGATATATTTGAGGTGCATTTTTCAATCCAAAAGGCATAACTAACCATTCATATTTGCCTTGGGGTGTACTAAAGGCTGTATATTGTATACTATCTTCTTCCATTTTTATCTGCCAAAATCCTGATTTGCAATCAAATTTAGAATAGTATTGTTTTCCTTTTGCAAGGTTTATTAAGACTTCTTTATTTGGTAAAAAGTATCCATCAAATCTAGTATATTTATTTAATTCCTTGTAATTTATAACCATTCTGGTTTTTCCTCTAACTTGCTCAGAATGTTTCATAACCATAAAGGCTGGACTACTATGGGGTCCATTACTTGGTCTAATAAGTTTTTGTTCTAGTAATTCTTTTATTTGAACATTGAATTCTTGTGTATCTTGTATAGTATATCTCATTGGTCTTACTCTTATAATCACATTTTCTATTAATTCTATTTTTGCTTTTGGATGATATGGTTTCCAAAATATTAATGGGTTTTCTCCATAAACTTTTTCTAATTGTTCTATAATTTTTTCTATACTTGTTTCTACTCCTGTTTTTAAGACTTTTTTATACGTTATTCTTTTATTTCTTATTTCATTTTGTATAATTGGTTTTTTCTCCCATCTTTCACCACGTTGGGCTGGCTGAACTCTGTATGGTTTAAATTCTCTTGGTATTTTTAATAATTGGCCACAAGGGGTTTGTAACATGATCATATAATTATTTTGTTTATAATATTGGAACTGTTGTATAAAGTCGTTTCCTAATAATATATCACATTCTAACTTATCATAACTATATATTTTATTAATTATTATTTGCTTACTTCCAAGTATTATACTAATCTTATCAGCACTATTTATTATCTGGGTTTCTTCTCCTGTAACTCCTGTTATTTTTATTTTACTTTTATTTTCCCATGTCTTAATTAAGAAGTTTTTAAATATAGTTATATCACTTCCTGTGTCTATTAAGGCACAAGTTGTTATATCTGTTTCTATAATAGTAACTTGTATATATACTGCTAATGGAAAGCTTATTTGATTATTCATCTTTGTTACATAATATATTTTGTCCTTTATGAAATATATATAATCCTTCCCTTTTTATACTATAATCTTCAAATCCATTTAAGAAACTCATTCCTAATAATATATGAGGGTTAATATTCATGCTTTCATCTATATAACATGGCACTATCAGGTCAATTCCTCCTATTTTTATAGGTACTTTAACTTCTAATTCTGTAGTATGTATTTTTCCATCAAAATTTACATATCTATATGGTTCTTTTTTATAAGGTTCTAAACCTTTATTTCTTATTGAAGCTATATGGCATTCACTAGCTCCTGTATCTATCAATATATTTGATCCTAATATTATTTCTCTTCCATTGAAATATTCTCCATTTATTTTCATATTTCCTATATTCCTATGTAGTTTCATTTCTCTTGTATGACTATTTTCTCCTAATAATCTAGGTATTCTAAGACTTGATGATCTTCTGATTAGTTTTCCATCTTTGAATATTATATTTTTATCGGGGTATTCTTCTTCCCTAAATTCTATTATATCAGGTTTATCTGTTGATATCCTAAATTCATAATCCTTTGGGATCAAATTTATCTGTTTATTTGGTTCTATGATTTTACTAATATCTTTACATTCCTTATGAACTTCTATATATGGTTTTTTAGAATAAATATTCCCATAATTAGAATTAGTAATTGTATATAAAGCTCTATATTCAATAGTCATAATTTGATCTTCTGGTTGCATTATATCATTCCTATGTAATTTAAAATGCAATCCTAAGATTTCATTAAAGTTTTTATCTTTTAAAGAAATACAATATTTTGGGTAACAAGTAAATATTAACTTCTTATATGCTAAATTTTCTTCTATAGTTCCTAAATGACTATCTCTTAAATTTAGTATTCTTCCATCATGTAGACTCACTGTTAAGGGTGAATCTATTCCTTCTCTAAATAAGGATTTAAACATTATCTGTATTCCTGCTAAGTAAACATATTGAATCTTTTCACTTTGTTTTTTTATTAATTTTTGATAATAATTCATCAACTGTATTCTTTGTTAAAAGATTTAGTTTATGTGTTCCTTGAGTTGTTCTAACATCTATAGTTTTTTCAATCTTATGGTATTCATTTATAACTATTTTTTCTCTTTTCCATATTTTATCAAAGATTTCCCATTTTCCTACTTTCAAATCTAAAGATAATTTTTGTAATTTTCTGAATTTATGATTATCAAAAGTTATTTTTAATCCATATCCTTCTATTCCTTCGTATTCTTGTGTTTCTATATTATCCTTTTCTATTTCTTCAATCTCTTTATTCGGATTCTGATTCATTTTCTTCTGATTCTGTTTCACTTACAAATACTTCTTGATCGTAGTATTGTTCAATATCAGATATTTCACTTAATTCATCTTCTATTTCCAAATATTCCTTTTGTAATATTCTTACTTTCTTTTTATTACAATCTGGACTTATATGTCCTATCTCTCCGCAATTCCAACATTTGCATTGACTTTTATCTTTTTTATTATAGGTTTTATTCTTTTGTTGTTTATTTGGATTAAATCTTCTCTTATAGTATCTTCTCTTAGGCTTTGTATATTTCTTTCTAAAATTTCTGAATTTTGTAAATCTTTTATTTTTATGTTTTCTTTTAATATTTTTCTTTTCAGGATAACATCCCCATTGTGTAGGTTTTTCCATATCCTCACAACATATCCTTATTAACTTTCCTGATCTTTTTAATAATTGTCTTTGTTGACATATATATGCAAGTCTATCAAATAGAAATTTTATCCTTGATCCTAAGGATCTTGGTATTCCTATATTATCTTTTATATATTTTTCAAATTCTATTTTAAAATATATTCCCCATGTTCCAGGTAATTTAGTATAATACATATCTAAATATACTTCCTGATTTTCATTACTATAAAATTGTATATAGTAATAATTTTTAAATTCACAAGTGTATTCTTTTATTTTACACATATCACAAATTGTTAAATTTATTAATTTTATTCTAGCATCATCTTTTTCTCTTTTTGCTTCATCTTGAAAATTTCTAATCCATTCTTCCCCTAAAAATTCATTTGCAATATATGCTACTAATCTTTCTATTCCTTCTTTATCTGATTTTATTATCTCTGTTTGTATGTTTCTTTTCATTAATAATCTAGTATCATCATTAACACATTCCCACCAATTTCTTACATTTCCTTCAAATGATGCTATTAAATAATCTATTCTTCTATCTGTACTTTCCCAAGTATCATCTTTGTTATATAAAAAGAATAGTATCATTGAATCTGCCCAAGTTAGTAAGGCTTTCTTTGTATCTATTTTACAATCTAAATCTAATTTTGTTCCTCCATGGTTAATTGGTTTATCATAATTATCATTTAGTTCAAATCTATCTCTATATTTATTTCCTTTAGATGGTTGTCTATTTATTATTTTATCATAGAATTGTTTATAAGGTTTATTATATATAGGTGCATAACTTTCATCTGGATCAATTTTTTGATTAGAGGTTTCTGCTGGGGTAGGTCCTCCTCCAGTATTCATTAAAACTTGGTATTCATCTATATTTTCTAAACTTAATTGATCAAAGTTTTCTATTAGTAAATCTAATTCTTCATTCATCTTTTTCTTCTTGAATTTCTTCTATAGTTTTTCTTTTCTCTAATGTTTTCTTATAATTTTCTTCTTCTTCTATTATTTTTGGTAAAATATCTTTTCTAAAATAATCATCCATACTACCTGCTTCTATTACTAAGTTTTCTTGTTTTATATGCTTTTTTCCTATCCTAGACATTTCTTTTTCTATAAGTTTTTTATCTATTTTCTTGTCTTGACATTTATTATTTTCTTTTAATTCTCTAATTTCCATTTTTAATATATTTAATTCTTCTTTTATTTCATTCCTTAAATTTTGTACATCAGTTATCAACATTTTTATTAATGTTTTTAAATCTTCCATATGATTATCTTTTCTTTGATTGGTTGACATAGTATATTCTGTATTCAGTATCTTTGTAATCTTTTATAATCTTATCATACTTTTGTTTTTTATTTTCATCAGTTGTAAGTCTTTTTAATTCTTCAAAATAATTTGCTCTTTCCTTATATTTTTCCTATTTTATATATTCAATATTTGTTTTTCTTGATATTTTGTTAAATCTCCAGGGGTTAATAATTCGTCTAATATTATATGATTAATTATTTTTATTATTTTTAAATTTTTATTCAAATTATTTTCCATTTTAATAATTAGGTCTTACTTTTGATTGACTTAGATAGAATAGTTGACATTTAATATTTTTTGATTCTATTGCTTTCTTATTAAATAAGAATTTTTCATATTCTGAAGTTGGAAGTTTTGTTAGATTTTTATAATATCTAGCTTTTATTCTAAATTTTTCTTGTTTTAATTTTAATATTTGATTTTCTTGACTATTTGTTAATCTTTGTTCTGGCATATTTATTATTTGTTGATTTAATTTTTGTACTGAATTATAATCTCTATCAAGTTTTTCTGTAAATTTTTCTATATTAAATATTATCTTATCATGAAAATTCATTATTTAATGATAATTCTTGTATTTTTTCTTTACAATGTAGTATGATTTTTTCTCTTTCAATTTCTTTACCAATTTTTTCATATACGTATTCATCTATTATAGTTCCTATTATTAGTTTATCTAATATTTGCTCTCTTATTTCTCTAGGTAATTCTTTAACTATAATTAATGTTATCATTTTTAATTTTTTAGGAAATGGTTCAATTATATAATTTCCTTGCTCATCTTCTAACATATAATATCAGTCTGTTTTGGTAATTGTTACTTTTTTAGTCATATTTTCTTATTTCTCTTTCGATTAAATCATACATATGTTTTTCATAGGTTTCTAATATCATTTCACAAGTATACATATCTTTTACAATATCTAGTTTTATTTTTTCAATTATAAATTGTTTTATTTCTATAGGTAATTTTTCAAGTAATTTTAATGTAATTGTTACACTTTTATTATTTAATATTGGTTTTATAATTATTATGTTGAAATCTTCTCTTATTATATGATATCTATTACCTAAATCTTCAATTTTCATTATTTTTAATAATTTTGTTTTTATTTAAATTGTAGTATTTTTATGATTTTTATAAATCTTATAAATCTTATGTAGGTCTTTTATGGCTCTATGGCTCTGATACCAAACGAGGGGGTGCTACTATGAGCGAACAAAAATCTAAAAATCTAATAAACTTTAAAATCTAATAATCTGTAAAAAATGGGTCTTATAATGTTTCTAATAAATTTTCAAAATCTAATAACATCTGAGAATTTATAATTTCAAGATCTGTTATTATATCTACATTTGGATTAAAAGGTATCTCGTATTTAGAAATATTCTTTTTCCTTTTTTCTAATTTATCTATAATATCTTGTATATCTTTTATTATTATAGATCTTACTATTCTTTTAGCAAAATTTTCTATCATATTTTCTTTAAAACATCTTAATATTTTTTGAGATGCATTTAATTGTTCTTGATATCCAATCTTATCAAATTCATTTTCAACTTCAATTTCCTTTTTATCTTTAACTATCTTTTTAATTTTATATGGTCCTCTTTTAGTTCTAGGTTTTCTATAATTTTTATTATTCATTTTAAAATATAAGACTTGTTTGTATTCTTTTCTTATGTTGAAAGCTTTAGTTGCAATTATTGTTTTTAAGGGTATTTTAGGTAGTTTATATGGTTGAATAGTGAAATGGGGTATTTTGGAAAGGCTATTGGTTTATTTTGGGTATTTTCAATAATTTCCCAAAATTGGATTGAATCATTTGTGTCGAGGAAGAAGATGAAGGGTGGGTTGGAGCGGGGATTTTTGTTTTAATTTTAATTATTTTATACGGAATAATATAAAATTACCTTTTTACCCTCTAATATTTGGAAAGAAAATAAATTTTAAAAGATTTAGAATCGTGGGTGATACATATTAAAAAATTAGATATAATTTGTAAAAAAATAAAAAGTTTGGGTACTGAAAGTGAAATTATTAATTTTAATTTTGACATTTTTACTATTTTAACAGTAGGGAATATTTCGAACAAACCGTTTCAAAGATGGATGTTTTTTGCGATTTTCAGTTAATAGGAATGTATGTCTAACGTGAATAAATTTGCGGGGAGTTTTCTGATATTAACCCATAAAATAAATATGGAGTTTTTCATTAGTCAAACTTGGAAAAGTAAATGCAGACGTGAATTTCCTATGCCGTATCCTGACGACTAACCAATTAGAAATGTTGAAATTATCTACGTTAGTTCTTGGAAGGTTGATAGGCCGTGTCCCATTGTTTCTAGATGTACACGTTTGCCTTGCATCACAATGGAATTTTTCAAAGTGCGTTACGACCGCCTGTATGAACTCCAAACGCAGAGACTTGGACACTATATATACACACACCATCATAAGAAATATCAAATTATATCGAAGTTCACACACCATCATAAGAAATATCAAATTATATCAAAGTTCGAGTTTCACACTAGATTTGAAGAGCTATGAACAAATACGATCAACACGAAGCTTCTGGTAAGCATTACGTCAACTTAGTTTTCATCGTTATCTTACGCAAATGTCAAGAACAAGCTCGATTCCATGAGGATTGTTTTAGTTTCTAATGGTCGTTCTACCCTGATAATTATACTTTGTATCCAGCACCACCAACTTCATATCCTCCGGGAACGCAAGGAAATCTTGATGGCCCATATGTGATGGCACCTCCACCAATGGGTTATCCTACGAAGGATGGTGATAATAGAGGGAATGCCCCTGTAGAGACGACGAACAGAGATGGCTTCTTGAAAGGATGGTAAGATTTCTGATTCTCGACTTTGATAATCGATAGCCAGTCTATCTTAGAATTAACCAAGTTTCCTAATTTTGCAACAATGTTCTTACACAGTCTTGCCGGTCTTTGCTGCTGCTGTTGCCTGGACATTTGCTTCTGATGACAACAGAAGACTATTCTTTCCTTATTTGCGCTATGTAATACCTGTTTTTTTCTACATAGAGCAGAGTTAATTTATTTGTAGTGTGTAGTAAGCTGATTGTTCATTTCATTGTTTTATATAAGTAATACATTTAAAATAATATGTTTTTTCTACATAGACACGAGTAAATCCGTTCTCTAAAAGGCTCCAGCAATTAGGTTGCAGTTCTTGTACAGCTTCTCATCGAACATGATTATAAAAAATGGTGTAACTTGGAGTCTCTTTCTATAACGTAGAGCAGCTAGAGCTCGTGTTCGAATTGGGATCTCCAGATTTACATTCAATCATCAAATTCAACGAGAAAATTTAAGATGTTTATGATGCAAGAAACATCTGGGATACTAAAAGTCCCTCTTGGGTTTAAAAACGGGAGCAGGATTAATATAAGAGACCTGCTAACTTCTTTGAACAGACTGCCTGGCCAACCCTGGGAACCGCCCACTTCCAACCCGAAGCATCACACCAACCCACCACCGACCCCAAAATCACACAACTCAAGTCCCTCAAAGCAATAATATCTCAAGATCAGCACATATCATTATCAGGCAATATAAATCCAAATTTAGAGAGAGATGGTAGAGTTTCCACACAAACACAAACGATACCTGTCAAACTTGGCTGAATGGGTTGTACTACACGTACATAATTATTTACCAACATATGATATGATAACATTTAATTGGTTCAAAATTTCATCAATCAAATAACTTCTACACTTACATTTCGATACCTCATCATTACGTAAAACATTATGTAAATAGTTATGTATAAGAAGTATTTTCAAACCATAATGTGATAAAAACAAATTTTACAGATGAACGCATTATATCCATACAGGTTCTTAAAAAGTAATGTTTTGGTGCAATAATTCATAAATTATAATCTGACAAAAATTGCATACATAATATCCAATGTGATTAGGTAAAATGGTAATCTGAATCTCTCAGTAAAACCGAGATATGTAACATGAGAATGCTACAATATGATTAAATGCAATATCCTCAACTACTGCTTCAATTTCTAACTATAGAACTTATCATTTGACGTGCTCAAAATATTAAACAGATCAAGGATGTTGGAATTTTATTGAAACTTAAACTTTATAAATTTGTCAAGATCTTCATGTCAAACCATCAAGAAACTGAATTAATGCAGAACATACCTTAATCAATTGATTTCTAACTTGAATAATGAATCTTGAATCCTGCTGTAAATCTTCAATTTGGTTGCTTCAGACCTCTTTCTTAATTTCTGATTGTAGGTTTACAGATCTTTCTTTTCATATGTTTTCTCTTGTATTCTTGTGTTGATGGGATTGCACAAAGAATGAAAAATCACATATGAATTGGGGACCATAACAATTTATATAGTTCCATATGTATTAGGTCCATCGTCAAATACAAACCCTAATGGATCCGATCTCTACACATATAGTCCGACCCACACTCTATTTAGATGCCCAAAACCCAATTACTTAATTCCTTATTAGATCACTTTAATTTTGGACTTAAGTTTAAGATAGCATTTATACACAATTAATTACATATGTCGGCCCACATAGCAAATTAAATAATTTTCCCAACAATCTCCCACTTGGGCCACATATCTTCTATATATTAAAAGTGGCTATGTAACGGAATTTCTTATTTTTAATGGAAAAACTAACGGAATTTGTTATTTTAACGGACTATGTAACGGAATTTCTTGTTTTAAATAGGCAGTTGCACCTTCTTTCAGTGTTTTTATCATAACTTTGTATTCCGATATCCAATTGAAGCGATTCAAAATGCGTTGGAAAGCTAACTCATCTGGCTACAACTTTGATTCAGACATCATTCTCCAATTTGATCACTTGCTATGCCAAAAATAGGTCTCAATATGAGACTAAAACATCGGAGTATAACTTTTCGGTTGGAAATTGATTTGTGATCATCTTTTGACTAAATTTGATTTCATTGACGTCTTCTTTTATCCAATTGACTCCGAGCACTCTCAAATCTTCATCGTGAGGTTCGACACAACTTTTAATTATTTACATTTTAGTCCCCGAATTTTGGATCTCTTATAATTTAGCCCTTTCTCCAAATTTGTCAACTTTTGCTTATTTTTTTCGATCTCACCAACTTATATCACAACATCAAAATCACACATCTAATTATTTATCAATTACATAAACATTACATCATTAATTATTTAATTAACCAAAAAAATTACATCTTTATTAATAAAAAATTAATTCTTAAACAAAACTATTAAATATAAACTACGCAAACGTGCATTGCACGTTACTTGCACCTAGTGTTACCTTATAAATGTGTGTAACCTTATGAGCTCAAACCTTTTGTTATCATAATCAAAAGCATCTCCGAACAATCTCATCCATTGATTATATCAACATAGGATCAAAGTGGTATTTGTTATAAATATCATAACTAAACTCATCAATGACCATGTACATCAATACAATCAAATGACATAGATCAAGTGTGAATGTGTAGCATGGAAATTACATATAATGTAATCTAAACATCCCTATTTCCAACTGGTCCTACCTTATTCCTTAATACCTTATGAGATCAACCATAAACTTTAATCAGAGTGGAACTGAATTGAATACTTTATTTCTGAACTAATCTGAAGTAAACTTGAATGTGCACAACCAAAATTATGTGTCAAAAGACAACATCCAAAATACAAACTCCCACTAAATTGGCATATCATCAAAAGATGCAACACCCATGTGAGCTTTATGCTCATGAAAGACCTTGGGTGGTAGCCATTTAGTAAATGGATCCATGATTATAGAGTTTGTCCTTATATGCTTTATAGAAATCTAACCACTCTAAATTCTTTTCTTGACAATTAGAAACTTAATGTTTATAAACTTTGACATCGTCATGTTCCTATTGGAATACAAGACTATTATTGTCACAAAATAATTTAAGTGGTCTTTTATTTCCATTCAAAATATGCAGCCTAATGATAATATTTTATAATCAAATTCCATAATCAAAATCAGAATATCCAATGATCTCCAATTGGTCTGATTTTCCTGAATGTGATCATGTAATCATTTGTTCTCTATAGATACCGAATAACCTGATGGCTGCTTTCCAAATTTCCATATCAAAGTCAATTAAATATCTGCCTAACATTCTAACAATGAATGCTATATCCGGATGTGTACAAACTCGAGTATACATTAAATTCTCAATTGCTAAAGCACAGAAAATTTGATGTATATCTTTTTCCTTTAAATCTATCCTTGGGGCATTAATTGAGACTAAAGTTGTCTCCCTTAATTGTAGGGGTATCACTTGATCTGCATTTCAAATCTTTTAAGAACCTTATCGATACAATCCTTTTGTGATAATCCAAAAATACACCAAAAACAATTCTTATGTATCTATATCCTTAATGCAAAAGAGGTATCACAAAGATTTGCTTACTCCCACTGATCTGTGATATCCACAATTATCAACTGAATTCATCTCAAAAACCAAATGAGATAATTATTTGATAAAATTGTGATACCATTTCGGGAAACCAGCTTAAACCCATAGATGGATTTTTTTAATTTGTAAACCATCTAATGTAACTTAAGATCAAAATATGTCACAGATGTCATAATTGTCCTAAAAGAATTTTCATAGAAACCAAAGAAAAATCTCTTTATACATGGCATCAATCCACTCTTTAGAATTATTCCTTTGCATATGTTGATGAAAGTTGATTGATAAGTTCTTCTTTCGTCAATCTATGTATCCTTATTTTCTTAGAGAAAGACTGTAAAGTTATCTAGAATTGTCTTTCTTCTTTTATAGTGGATTTCTTTAATGACATTTGTTCTTGAGGTTGTTAAGTTTGTTTTTCTAGAACAATCTCTTGATTGTGTATGGGGGATTTTGTAATATCATCTTGATCCGAAATTGCTTCTTGAACAATATCTGAATCAAGAATTTGTCACTAAACCAAATCATTGTCAATTGCAACAGAAAGAATATATATATATATATATATATATATATATATATATACAGAAATGATCTAATGAGCACCGGTGCTCATCTTATCCTAAGCACCAATGAGTTGGCACATTAATTCATTGGTGAATTGGAACTCACAAAATCTTTATCCACCAATGAATTAATGTGCCAACTCATCGGTGCTTAGGATAAGATGAGCACCGGTGCTCATTAGATCATTTCTGTATATATATATTCTTCATCCAAGACAAAATTATAACCTTATCTCCTCTCACAAACTCTACATCCTCAAGAAATCGAACATTTCCCGTTTCGAAAATTGACCTGATAGTGAGACGTTTAAAAATTTATAACCCCTTAACAATTACTTGGAACTTTGTTGAGAACTTAAACTGCAGTCTTTAGTGCTTATACCTAGAAAGATCCTGATGTACTGTGGGTAGATTCCACATCCTTCTAGGAATATTCCAAAAGGCCTAAACGTTGTTCTCCTGATTCGTCATATCTTTCATAGTATTTACCACTATGGTAAGATTTGACTTGTTAAATTCTTTTACTGAGTCGATTTTTTAACTCAATCTTGTATGCCTTGAACATGTCTAGTATTTGAGATTTCGCATAGATGAAATATAGGTAGACATTTTGAGAAAAATTCGTCTATGAACATAATAAATAATTATTGACCATTCCAAGAAGGCGAAGGGAATGATCCACAGATATCCGTATAAATTAGTTCTAAGACGTCCGAAATCCTATTGACATCTAATCTCGTAATGTTTGTTTGTTTCCCTTAATATAATTTACACAAACACTTAAGTCTGAAAATATCAAGGAAATCAAGAATTCTTTCTGATACAAATTTTTCCATTCTCTTTTGAGAGATGTGACCTAATCGTTTGTGACATTACAAATCAAAATTTTCATTGATTAATTTATGTTCAATACCACGTGAATCCATATATAATGTTTCTTTATGAGAGGCAACCATATTAAACAAATATAGATTATCGTAATTGAATAAAGAACTGACACCCATAATATTTGAATTAAGAAAAAGAGCAAACTGACTATTTTTAATTGAACAAGAGTAACCAAATTTGTCCAATATAGAAATAGAAATCGAATTCCTTCCAAAAAGACGGTACCGTAAATGTCTCTTTCAAATTCAAATAATAATCAATTTTTAATGATAACCTAAATTCCCTATAGCCTCAACCTTAACTGATTTGCCATCGCCCCAAATAAATGAATCTTTCAGCATCAATTGATTTTGGCAGCTTAGACAACCCCGCATAGACACACTTATGTGAGTGGTGGTACCGAAACTTATCCACCAAGTGTGTTTAGGTATTGGCACTAAATTTACCTCAAAACAAATCAAAGTGAGAAATGTACTTTGCTTTACACGCTAAGCGTGATATTTAGTACAGTCTCTCTTTATATATCATAAATTTTCACAAAAGTTACAGCTAAAATTTATTTCGCTGTTTATTGTGAATCGAACCGGATGCAGCTTTCTTATTCTTTCTTTTCTTGAACTTGTCCTTAGCGGTACTAGCCAAGTGAGCACTTTCAGTCATTTCTTACTTCAGCTTTTTTTCTTCTTGCACACAATATGAAATAAGCTCATTTAGAGTTCATTTATCCCTTTGACAGTTATAACTGACCTTGAATTGTGTAGGAAGAGAAATTAAAACCAGATGCATGAGCAAATCATCAGATAGCTCAAGTTTTATGGCCTTTAATTTTGAAGTAATATGAGACATCTCCATAATGTACTCCCAAATATTTCCTTTACTTTTATTCCTTAGTGAAACTAGGTTTTCCAAAAAGTGTATTAGTTTCAGCTTTATCGCTCTTTGCAAAGCGTTTTTTTCAATTTCAGCAAGAAATTCATTGGCAGCAGTTACCTTATCGGACACAGCGCCCCTGAATGATTCTAGAATACCACACTTCATGATCATAAGACTCATGCGGTTTGAACAATCCCACTTATCAAAGTCCCTGTTTTTATCAACAGAACCTTTATACGTAAGTGTAGAGGGTTGTTTTGTCCTTAACACAAGGCCTAAGTCCATGCAGCTAAGAACGATCAAAACGTTCTCTTTTCAGTCCTTAAAGTTGGTTCCATTTAGCACATGAATGTAGTTGATGTTGACAGATATTGTGGAAATTGATGGATTAACTGAATAGCGAACTAATACTTAATTAACATGTTCACATAAAAATTCGTATTAAACAATTAATCAATTCAAATAATGGTAAACTCCATCACAAGAGACCGATCACAGCATTGATATTTAGTCTTTGGATAGGAATACCAATTTGTAAGTGGTACTCTTGGTGTAGTAATCAAATATTGATAACAAACTATGTCAAACAATAAACCTATCTTTGAACCGATTTATTGTTCACATAAAACAAAACCTTATAATTATCACATATTTATTACCACAGGTATGTAAATAATTCGGCCAAATATTAACCTTCATTTGGGCAGGTCAATACCTGCATGAATTACGTACACACAACCTTTCTAATATTCCATATAAATTAATCTAGGCAAGAGAGGTCACTTTAGTGATATGTTGCTTCAATTAATTCATTGAGGAAAATTAGTAATCCAAAAGAAATACCAAAATTTGAATTATAATTATTAATCATTAATTCTTTTATTTTATTTCGAATCTTTAGGGGCCTAGGGTTAATAATTCAGAATTTTAGGGACCAAAAAAATAATTAACTAGAACTTTATGGGTCAAAAATTAATTATTGGAAACTTTGGGAGTCAAAAATTAATTATTCAAAATTTTAAGGATCCAAATTAATTATTGAAAAACTTTAGGAGTCAAAAATTAATTATTCAAAACTTTAGGGGCCAAAATTTTAAAATTTAAAACCTTTGGGGCCAATTAGAACAAAATCAAAAACTTTGAGACTTTAAATGCAGAATCAGAACTTTAAATGGCCCAAAACTAATTAATTTTAAAACTCCAAGGGCTGAATTGTTAAAAACTCATAACGTTAAGGCCAAACTTGAATGAACTTTAAACTTTAGGGGCTAAATAACCAAAGTTGTAAACTGTATGGGCTTAAACATTAAAATTAAAACTTTAATGGCCCAAAATTAATTAATTTTGAAACTTGAGGGACTGAATTATTAAACCCAAAACTTTGAAGGCCCAATTGGATGACTTTTTAACCTTAGGGGGCTGAAACACCAAAACCTTAAACTTAAGGGGCTGAAACTTTAAAATTAAACCCTAATTTGAAATTGTAACAAAGGACCTCAAAACTTCAAATTTTCAACCTAAGCCGTCGCTCCCAAAATTCATCCAAAACCCTAAAAAAAAAAAATTAGTTTAAGAAGAACATGGGAACGGTCTCGCCGGCTCTGCCCCCCAAAATCCGGATGAGCGCTTGCCGGCGCTGCTGCACGCAGTAGCAGCGACGTCGCTGTTGCTGAAATCTACAGCGGCATCGCCGCTGCCAAAGAACTACAGCAGCTCGCAACGGCGACGCCCGTTGCACAAAAAGTCATCGCTGCAGATACCAATAACAGACCGGTGCTGCTGGTAGCAGCAGCACCGGCTGCTGTTACAAACTCCTACAACAGCGCCGCCCACAATTTGTTTTTTTTTTTAAACTGAAATCTTTAATAATATGCCGAAAATATTTTCAAATTTAACAAACCTTAAATCCGAAATCATTAAATTTGAAAACCATAAAATTATACAAGAACCAAATTAAAAATTTCGATTCCCAATGATTTAACATGAATAGGCTCTGATACCATTTGTTGAAACTTTATTGAAACTTAAACTTTATAAACTTGCCAAGATCTTCATGTCAAACCATCAAGAAACTCGAAACATACCTTAATCAATTGATTTCTGACTTGAATAATGAATCTTCATCTGTAAATCTTCAATTCAGTTGCTTCAAACCTCCTTCTTGATTCCTCATTGTGGGTTTATGGATCTTCCTCTTCATATGTTTTTTCATGTATTCTTGTGTTGATGTGATTGCACAAAGAATGAGAAAATCACATATTAATTGGGGACCAAAACCCTTTATATAGTTCCATATGTATTCGGCCTATCGTCAAATACAAACCCTAATGGATCCATTCTCTACACATATAGTCCGGCCACACTCTATTTAGATGCCCAAAGCCCAATTACTTAATTCATTATTAGATCACTTTAATTTTGGACTTAACTTTAAGATAGCATTTATACACAATTAATTACATATGTTGACCTACATGACAAATTAAATAATTTTCCCAACAAAGGAGTCACAGGGTATTTCCCAAACGTGATCTCACATAGAAAATCACTGTAAAATCACATATATCGACATTCACAGGAGGAAAAAGAAGAAGAAAATGAGAAGGCCAAGGGCAAATTTGTACGGAAAAACGAGAAGGTTATTGCGATACTATTATCCAATTATCCTTCACACAAAATTAGGCACATGATTAGGCAAAGTAAAATTAAAACCTTAAATCCTAACCAAATAGTTACAATAAGAATCATCAAACTGTGCTAAAACCAATTATGGAAATGATACTAGAGAAAAAGCCATTCATATCCTCAACCAAAATATATTTAACATCAATTTTTATCAAAAGTAATCTCATTTAATCCTTGAACAAAAACCACATAACATCATCAGTCAAGAAACCTAAGTAATATAATCCAAGTTAAATGTGATCGTTATTCATATAATTCGCCTTAAAACCTGAGCTTAGAGAAAAACCACCTACTCTTGCCAGTCTTAAACCTCTCCTCGAATTGTGCCAACCAGAACAAGATTACCAAAAGCACCAGATATCAAAAGAATTGGGCTCAGATTATTGTACCTTTCTGTATCATGGTGGCCTCACAGAACCCTAACCCCAATTGGCACGGTAAAGTTGCATCAATGGACCGTTAAACCTTCACCAAAAGACCCTAAACTTCTTCTTTCAAACAAAATCACAAAGATTCACTCAAGAATGCATCCAAACACTCAAGAACATGTCCAGCCACAGGTTGCAGACAAAGTAGAAGACGAACAGAAGCAACAAGAAAAAAGAAAAACCTAGCCTCACTCAGAAGTAGAGGTGTCAAGACGGACGGGCCGGCCAAACCTGTGAAAATCGGCCTGGATTGACCCGGGATCGCTGACCGACCCGTGACCCGAGCAGGCGGTTCACGAGTCAAGGATGTGTGACCCGCGAGTTTCGCGAGTTGCACCTTCACGGGTCGCGGCTAACCCGCTAGCCCGTGAAAAAAAAATTAAAAATTTGAAGGGAGGGAGGAGAGACAGCTAGCTTGCTGCAGCCTGGGATGTACTTAAATTATAAATTATAATAAAAGTATGTGCCAACTTAGTTGGGATATACTTATGCTATAAAGATTTGATAATAGTAATTAGAAATGTATTTACTTGTTATTTGTTTAAATTAAAGTTAACTTTACAAAGTTATAAATAATTCATGTAACATTAAATTTGAATTTTATGTAAACATTTCTTGGTATAAATATGAATTTATCATTTTGTTCAATTCTTAGTCTACATTTAACAAAAAAATATTTTTCACTATAAATATGAAAAACTCTATATTTTTATAATTTTATTTATACAATAATAACGAACAAATCCGAATAAATCGCGACATGCGCAACCCGTGACCCGCATGGGCTCGACCCGATGGCTTAGCAGGTGTGTTTGGGTTGTGGTCCAAAATTTGTGGGCCGACCCGGAACCCGTAGCGGGCAGACTTTTTTTCACGCGGACCGTTACCGGGCTCATATGTTGGCAGACCGACTCAGCCCGGACCAGCTGAATTGACACCTCTACTCAGAAATGAGACGTTTAGAATCAATAGAAAAAACCCCCCAATGTGTTATATTTATATTATTTAGCACAACTGTTAATCTTAGATCAAGATCAATGGCCCATAACAACTAGCACTTAATCCATTTCATCCACAACTAAAGTTGCTATTTAGAAATGCGACTTGGACCATTTACTGGGTTGGTTCATGAGGCCATACACATGAAATTATCAAGCAATAGATTTCTTACCAACTGGACCAATTAGGCACAATTATCATCATAGCCCAGGGAGAATAATTGGACAATAATTAGCATCACATCCCAACAATTCTCCACCTTGACACCAATGGTATAACAAAACACAATAATTAGACAAACGCTTCAGCCCAACCATTTCATCTTGTATCATCATCAGCAGCAGCACTCAG
The DNA here is from genome assembly GCA_035079005.1 of Fraxinus americana. Taxonomy (NCBI): domain Eukaryota; kingdom Viridiplantae; phylum Streptophyta; class Magnoliopsida; order Lamiales; family Oleaceae; genus Fraxinus; species Fraxinus americana. Next base: position 9,898,172 of record CM068707.1, on the reverse strand, counting down.
TACATGTAAGCACTAGTTAAATAGTATCAATGTTCAACAATTTTAAACAGGATCTAAATTAGTTAAGGAGTAGTACCTTTGTCCTCATATCAGATGAGTTAAATTCTATAGGGATTTTCTTAAGTAATACAAATTCATTTGCAATTATGTCTCTCATAAAATGTAGCCTAACATCAATGTGCTTAGTTCTTTTATGAAAAGCAGAGATTTTACATAAATAAATTGCACTTTGACTGTCACAATAAACAACTACAGGATAAGTAAGTTCATTTTTTGTTATTCAGCATACCTTTAAGCCATAATGCTTTTATTTTTTTTTCCTTATGGCTTCAATAACAACAGCATCTCAACTTTAATAGTAGATAAAACAACAATAGATCGAAGTTGAGATTTCCAACTCACACACGTTCCTCACAGATTAAACATCTAAGTTGTAGACTTTCTATTAACACCATTATCAACATAATCAGAATTTACAGAATCCTTAAGAACAACCCCATCTTTACATGCTTTAAAACATGAACCCAAATTTGAATTTAACTAAGTAACAATTTTAATGCAGTCCAATGTTCTGAGCTATGATTGGCCACAAATATACTCAAGTTACTTATAACACATGCAAAATTGGGTCTAGTGCATACCATAGTATACATAATTGAACTTACAACATTTGAATAATGCACATTTTTCATATATTTTCTATTAGTGTCATCAATAGAACACTGATATTTGCTTAATTTGAAATGATTGGCAAAGGGTAAAGTTACAGATTTTGAATTATGCATAACAAATTTTGATAACACCTTTTAAACATATGAAGTTTATTTCAAAAGTAAAATATGTTTAGGTTATTTTTCATAATGTCCATACCTAAAATTCTTTTAGCATGTCCTAAATCTTCCATTTCAAATTCATTACTTAAAGATCTTTTTATTTTGTTTATGCTAGTCATGTTATCACCAATTAATAATATACCATCAACATAAAGCAAAAAAATAAATATTTATTTTTCTTAAAGTACAAACAGTGATCACAAGCACTCATAACAAGACCAACAGAGGTAATGAAGTTATCAAATATTTTGTACTACTGCCCATGTGATATTTTAAAGACATACAAAGATATTTTTAACAAGCAAAACAAGATTATGTTTCTTTTTATCTATAAATCGTTGAGGTTGATTGATATAAATCACCTCATCAAGGTTCACATACAGAAATGCAATTTTAACATCCATTTGATCAAGTTTAAGTTCAAAATGGGCCATTAAAGCAAGCATTCTTCTAATAATTGTATACTTCACAGTAGGAGATTTATTATTATTATTATTATTATTATTATTATTATTATTATTATTATTATTATTATTATTAACACCTTATTTTTGGGTAAAGCTTTTAGCTACAAGTCTAGTCTTAAATCTAAAAGATTTTTTCTCAGAATTGTCCTCCTTAATACTGTAAATCCACTTGTAGTCTACACAGGATTTATCTGCAGGTTTAGACACTAACACCGAGGGTTGATTTTTTATTAAGGAATCCATTTCCTCATTCATAGCACTCTACCCCTCTTTAGATTGTTTACTACACACACCCTCCTTATATGACTTTGGCTCCTTAAAAGCTAAGTCTAGATACGATAAAACAGCAAGGGAAACAAAATCTTTATGTGTAGATGGTTCTCTTGTTTCCCTCCTACTTCTATCCTTAGTCAAGTGATAATTTTCTATTGGGCCTCATCACCATCTTGAACTCGAATCTCACTCCCCTCTATTTCACTAGAATCAGAGGTATTCTCTAATTCCCCTTCTCCTTCAACCCGATCATTTATTTCAAGATCATGTGCAAGGCCAAACTCAACATACAAGTTTTCATATCCCCTAAGCCTTTTTTTTTCTCTTTTTGACTCAAACAAGGCATATCAGATTAATTGAATATCACTAATGATTTTAAAACCTCATAGGCTCCTCACCCATAATATGTACCCTTTAACCCCTTCGGAATATCCCAAAAAAACACATTTCTCAGACCTTGGTTCAAGTTTCCCAACATTTTGATGAGAAAAGACTCAACAACCAAAAGTTCTCATCAAATAACAGTCAGCATGTTTACCATTTCATATCTCTGCAGGTGTTTTACCATCTAAGGCAATAAAAGGAGTCCTATGGATTATGATGAAGCTGTCATAACTTCATCCCATAAGGTTTTAGGAACCCCAGAACTAATCATCATGTATCTACATTTATCTAGAATGGTCTTATTCATTATTTTAGCAACTACATTTTGTTGAGGAGTATATGAGACAATTTTATGTATAGAAATTCCATTTTGTTTTCAAAATTGGTCAAAAACAGAGTTGGACAATTCTAGACCATTATCAGTTTTTAAAATCTTAAGTGGCCGTCCTCTTTGTATTTTCGTTTTGTGTTTTGAGTTTTGAATTCATTTTGTGTTTTCTGTTTTGAGTGTCTGTTTTGGAATTGCTGAAAACTCGTTCTCTTTGTCATTCTGAAAAACTGTTTCTGAAAATAGAAAACTTGAAAACGCGTTTACTTTGAAATTTTGAGAATCTTTTTTTTTTATAATATTTTATTCAATAAATTTTAATAGTTTAATGTTAATTGATTAATTTTGCTATAATTTTGCTTTTAATAACATTTTTTTATCGTCATGATTACATTTTCAATAGCATTCGTTTTACATCATAGCTTTTAAATATTTATAGCATTTATTGAATATATGTAATGTTTTTTATAGCATTTTTATTATAATAATGTATACATATTACATAGCATACCTCATTCCTTAATTATCAAACGTAAATATTCAATCCCATTATGTTTTGGACTAAAAAAATTTAAACAACAATAACCAAGCCAATAATAAATTCCAAACAACCATCAATATTATTTTGTAGTGATTTACAAATGTAGCTGCTCAATAGAGAAATCTAATAGAATACATGCTTGAAAATGATATAAACACAATGAAATAGAATGATATCATTCTAGTTCTTCAAAATGAAATTTCTTGAACTCTTGCAACTTGTTTGGAGAACACATCCATCAAATCAATGATGCATTTAAATCTGAAAATTAATAAAGTCATACAACTTGTTAGATTTTAAAATAACATAAAGTAAAAAAAAAAATTCAAAACTCCAATTAGTGACCGAAGATAATAGGGTATAAAATTTGACCTTGTTATCTATGTTGTTTACTCTCGCAAATGTGTCATCATCACCCTTCATAATATACTTGGAAGACGCTGCTTTAACCTGCAAGGCACCAAACCTTAATCCAGATACGGAAACAATCTCAATCCTCACTTCCCAATTAATCCAATACTCGCCCCACATTCACAGATGGCAACAGTTTTCAAGATGACGAGGTCGTAGTTGTCCATGTATGGCACTATGACAATGTCACCAAAGAACTCAGCTTCGTTTTTTAATTCCACATTCAGAAATTATTTCAAGAGTCTTCAAATCAAGAATTCATGTAGAAAGTAGAAACAATATTGCATTTTAATATCCAGCCAATTAAAGCCATAACAAATCAGCTGGAGTTGTCAATTATAGAAGCAATAATTTACAATCTAACAAAAAGCACTTGTCCAAATTCCAAACATAAGAAAAGAACCGTCCCAGGAAAGACTGATTCATCTACGAAAAGTTATAGAGAAGCTAGGCAATGACAAATCAATGATGTAAATCAAGACAAGCAGCATGATAAGCCATCTTGAAAGTTATAAACAGAACCGATGTGATAGCGATTGTTGAGGTCCAAGCTTTACAAAGAATGGAACTAAGCACAATTATGAACACACTGGTCCTATATAGTAAAGAACATGGACAATGCGGATTCATACATATAATATGTTTCATAAAAGCACACCAAATATACACCACCAAACCCAGAAAGGAGAAGACGCCGGCCAAGCTTCCGAACAAACCGCCACTCCATCCAACGCACACCAAATATACACCACCAAACCCACCACAACAAACCAAAAAAACACCGACAAAACAACAGAAAGAAAAAGGAAAACACCCACCATCACGAGGAAAACCGAGATTGGGACCAAAACCATCGCCAGTTGCAGGAGATCCCGAAACTGACCAAGGGTTCCCAAACCCTCTGCAGATCCAGCAAAAACCTCATCGCGACTGGCAGGGCTGCGACGCAGCCTCTGCCCCACCTGGGTCACTAACCCACTCCAAACCCACCACCTCTACAGACCAAGGCCCGTGAGGGGCAAACTAGAATTTTGCAAAGAAAATCTAGTAAGAAAACCTCACCTGCGAGAGAGAGGACACTGCAGTCTATTTCTTTGCAAACTTAACTAAGAATTTGCTCGAGGAATTGTTGAATGGCGTTGGGCATGTTGGTTTTTAGAAACAAGGAGATTGAGGAGGGGGGATGGAGGGTTTGGGGGCGGAGGACGACAGCAGAGGGGAGGATGAAGAGGAGAGTGGGAGTAAAAAAAAAAAATCCCCTATAGTGAATTACAGGAAAATGGACTCGAACTCACGACCTGTAAGAAATGGGAGCCTTTCCCAACTAAGCTGGCACACTGTTTTTTAAAAAAGCCATTTTCCGTGTTTTTGAAGTTTTTCGGTAGTTTGAACTGAAAATTCCAAAACGACTTTTTCGTCATTTTCCGTTTTCTTTGTTAAATTTTAACTCATTTTCAGAAACTTGTTTTCGAAAACGCTAAAGAGAACGCATTTTCACTGTTTTGAAAAATCGAAAACAGAAAACGGCTTGAAAACTCCAAAGAGAACGGCACCTAATCTTCTTACCAATCTGATTTTCTATTAAAGTTTTCTAAGTTTTAAATTTCCCGAAAATGTCATATTTCTGTTTTAATAAGAACACCTACACTTTTCTTGAAAAATGATCAATCAAGGAGAGAAAATATTTATTTTCCCCTTAAGTGACAAAACAGATGAATGCCCTCAAAGGTCAGAGTGTATATACTCAGATAGAAGTGGATTTGTGCTTCCTAGTGTTAAAGTAGAGTCCATGTTGCTAGCCGAAGGTACAATGTTAACATAAGGGAACTTTTGAGATAGAATCCTTTCCCCTTTTGTGAAGAATATGCAACCTCTTTCACCCACATGGGCCAATCTATTGTGCCACTTTAAAGTGGCATCAATTTCAATAGTAGAGGCCTCAGCAGTGTGATCAATAATAGCTTCAGCCTTAGTGACATAAATCCCATTTCTCTTATTGCTTTTAAACATGACAAGTGATCGATCTTAACATGTCATTTCCAAGCTTTCCTTGCAGTCCTATGCCATCTAAATCTGCCATTGAAATCAAGTTTCTATTCAAGTCATAGTGGCTTAACTGGTTCATCACTAATTGAATTTTAAGTTTAGTTCCTGACTTTTAATCGAAGTTTAAAATATTACTTCAAGGTCACTGAAATTTTAAGAATAAAAGTTTATGCATCATTCATTCTCATTTCATTTGTTGAGTTCAACAAAAATGTCTACGTGGTAGATAAATTTACACGTGACGCACAATAGACGTTAAATTACCCTAATTAGTTGTCATCTCACAAAAAAAAAAATGAAATTTAAAAAACGATTTTTGGCTTTTTGTCATCTTTATCATTACACAATGAGAACATTTTGTTGTACACTATTTTTTGAAAACGTGTTTTGAAATCAATATTTTGGTGAGTTTACAATTGATTAGGATATTGTAAATATCACAGGGTGAATTTCTCACAAAGGCAATTGTGTTAATTTTAATGAACAAAATTATAAAGAGTGATGAATGGGAACATTTTTAAAGTCCAATAACCTTGAAAATTTTAAAATTCGGTTGAAGTCATGGACACAATCTATAGTTCAATTGGTGATTAAGAAATTAAATCCAGTAATATTGTATGGACAATCTTGTTAGCAAAAGTATTCGGTGCTAAAAGTGGAAGTCTTGCGAATATGGCCCATTTAGTCCGATAAGCTAACAAAGTTCAACCCATAAAGTAACCCGGATCAGATATTTATCACAGAAGTGGATTACGAGAAGCTTTGCTTTCAGCCGAAGAGAGACAATCTTGCATTCCCTCCCAAACTCTGCTAGAACAGGATAAATACATTGATTTATTCAATGTTCTAATCAATTCCGAATTAATAGACACAAATGTTAATCTGCTACAGCTCTCCTTCTTGCACCGGAAATCTCATTTCCGGCAGCCTGTTCCCGCGAGAATGCAAGCTCTCCTTAAAACCCAAAAAAATTTCTTTGTTTGATTTTAATGGGTGTGATTCCTTGCAAATGGTTAGCTCTCAGAGGTCCATGTTTTCTTGTATGGCTGTTGGCTCGGTAATAATTCATTCCTCTCCACATGTACACGTTCTCTGTGAAGAAAGCACTTTTATGTATGAAATTTTGTATGTTTACTTGTGATATAATCTTAGAACTCTGGGATTTTTTTCTTGTTTTGGTTGCTCTACTGAATGAATGATTATGTTTTATTGAATATGTGCTGAAACTTGAAGATATATCAGAGCTTGTGTGGAATAATACTTTGAAATTATATGTAGATGTGCTCCAAAGTGTTAAAGAATAGCGGTGTTCAGTAAAATATGTATAAGAACATTTTAGTTGGAAAGTAATAAGAATACTTAAAGTATATATAACTTAACTAATCTTTTGTGTGTGAAAAATAAAATAAAAAGGATAGATATAAATAAGAGTTAAAGATCATAGACATGATAGACAAAGTTCCTTACTTTGAAGGGCCAAGGCTTCCTTAGAGAATGTGAATGTAAATTCAGTAAAAAATGCCCATTAATGTTTTGGTTGCCATGCTTTTAGTCATAACCTAATCACCTGTAACATAAGCCTTTGTATGCCATTTCCTTCAGATACACTTTGTCCTTGATCATAAACAAAGATGCCCAAATTGTTTATAAAGCAACATCTTTGCAGAATGTGAGTGAAGATACAGATGATATGTACGATGACTTGTTCAAGAAGTACGGGAAGGTGGTCTTTAGAAGAAATGACCAAAAGTCTGCTAGTGCAGAGGTCGATGATGATGCTGAATGTTTAGCCTGTAAGCTATTTCCATCTGTGCCTTGCAGTGATGTACAAAACATTGTGCTTTTCGTTAAACTTTCTACTAAATTATATTATGCACAGTGTACAACTGGCAATCTGTTTTTCTTTCTATAATCCTGTTACATTTATTGAGAACAAAAATGCTGCAATATTGTCACATTGACAACCTTATTGGTACTGCTAGGTTATTATCTATTCTAGGAGAATTTGAATGTACTAGAGCTCTTGTAGGTTGGATGTATTAGAGCTTGTCCTGCATCAGTTAAGTGTCACCTGCTGAAGTAGTACGTGGACTTAGGTGGTATTGCCATTGCTTATTCGTTTTTGAGGTTATATCGTTCTCTTATGAGGAAGAGGCTAGGAGAGACAGGAACCTTTAGGATCTATGCAAATATATACAGAAGGAGGTGGAATTTGCAATCCTTAGAGCATCTTCAATGGTGGTGTAAAATATAGATTTAGATCTTCAAAGTGGCCGGAAACCTCTCTAATGGAGAGATGCTTGCATATTCCAGCAGAAAATATAAATTTACATCTTTTTTTTACATCTACAATAGGCAAAAAGTTGATTTAAATCTTCACATTGGAGCAGAATTTGGATTTAAATCCATAGGGATTTAAATGAGGATGCAAAAGTGGTTTTGGAGATACCAATTTACACCCAATTTTACACCACCACTGGAGATTCTCTTAGTTCTTGGTCCCTACTCTAATGCAGCCGGCTTCTGCTGTTTAGCTCATAATACACGATATTATCCATTTCTGCATTCAATTTGATGAGTTATTTTATTATTCAATGTTGAAGTCTCTTAGTAACTTTTTGGTAGTGAATCTTGATTGTTTCATGGGACCTCAATTTTCCTCTCATTTTTTAGTTTTGCTGTTATTTGTTTGTACTTTGTTTAGTTTACCGTTTTGGTACTCAATCTTGATTTTTATTATTGGGATATAAGTTTTCCTAATGTCTTGAGGTTTTTCTGTAAATTCTTGGGTTAATTTCTTTCTTGTATCAGCTGTTTTTGTTAAAAAATAGTTCAATTAAGGTTCGTTACCCCCTTTTCACCTTTCTCAGACAAACAAAGATTGGAATCTCTCTTTTAACTTCTCTCAAGGTAAAAATTGAAGAGATTATATTTCATGGTGGTGTATAACGAATTCATTGATTGTTCTCTATGCAGTTGCTGTGGCATTGGCTAAGGTTGCAAGTGATGTCAAAGCTGCAGATATTAGAGTTCTTTTTGTGAAGCCTCTTGTTTACTGGACTCGGTTCTTTATCATTGCCACAGCATTTTCACGACCCCAAATTGATGCCATCGGGTGAAGTAGCTATTTTTGCATATTTTTCTTAAGTTTGACGGTTTGGTTATTCATTGCTACGTAAATTTCTTTGCATTTAGCCAAAAGGGATAAGTGTAGAACGAATATTAGTGAATGATTAGTTTAATTTATGTCCTCTAGGACCAGAATACGAGATCTAGCTGAAAAAAAGTATGGGAGAACCTCAACGGGGGATTCTAAGCCTAACTCATGGACACTATTGGACTTCGGTAAGTGTTTCTTCCATGAAAATAATCTAAAACAATTAAGAATGGGGTGTATGAACATCAAAAGAATTAATTGTGCCAAATTAGTTGAGACAATAAATACAATACAATATTGGTGTTTTTGCCCCATGTTTGCAAATTAAAACCTGTCGGTGACGTATGGGAAAAGATAGCTTTTGCATTATTCTATGAATGGTTTTGCTACACTTACATCATTGGTTTACAACTTTGTTTACATTCCATGATACGGCACACAATTTTGTCATTGACTTCAACAACACTTAAAACAATCGATGACCTCGATTTTGCCACATCACACCACAACTAGTTTAATCCTTCTATGAAATGTGTGAACTATGGTTTCTGCAAGATTTTTAATGATAAGTTCAATGTACTTGTGTACTTATTCAGGTGATGTAGTGGTGCATATATTTCTTCCTCAACAAAGGACTTTCTACAACTTGGAAGAGTTCTATGGCAATGCGAAACAGATTGAGCTACCTTTCGAAAACCAACAATCATTTCACAGTTGAATATGCTGCTTAAGCGTCATTCAATTCTCAATATTATATTTAAAATGACTGCCAAATCAAGAAGCAGTGGCATCATCTTCCTTCCATGATGTCCCTTTGACATCAGAATCGCCATGGCAGAGTTGCCCAGATTTCTTGCAACACCTGTTTTGTTGTATTATTTGGATCTGAAATCAGGCATTTCATAAACATTGAGATGCTAATAGTGTAGCATGACAGTTGTTTATTGTAATAACCAGGTTTCAGTTTCGCAAAAGAAGAAGAAAAAAATGTCATCACTCTATAGTTAAACCAGCGCTGGAAATCATTGATTTTATGAGTGCTCTTGAGACCAAAAGTATAAAGTATCGACACTAAAGGCAATCGGCATATGTCATTGAGTACGGAAAATTCGATTTAGATGTTTGTTCACTCAAAATCATGTAAAATTACGTTTACAGCAACTTTTAGAATATTAACGAGATGAATATATGAGCAGCCTCAACAATTTCAAATAAAAAGCGTCATTTCCATTTGCAACTGTAAACCAACAGTGAGTCCTAAGCCCCACGAGGGGGAGAACTGCTGCTGCTGCTATTACTTGGGTTTCTTTCTCTCGTGGGCCTGAGATGACAATTCCAAAATAATCATGTTACTACCAACAAGCAATAATAAGTACCCATCTATTCAATAAAATGCCAAAACATTAGAGGAACACAATTAAAACGAACAAGAATTAACTTTAACAACTAACACTTTTGGCATCGTTCATGATTTTAACCTCCGTGTAAGTTTTTAACACAAGGCATTGACAATGTTCATAAAAATGAATCTCACTCTTAGTGAATGACACAGAAAACCCACCTTCTAGGACTGATGTGTAGGAATTAAAACAATAATGTTTACCGTCATAAGATCGTTCATGTTGGATCATCAAGAACTAATTAATCAAAAGTGGAAGCGTACCTGGATCAGACATGATTATCGCAATGAATAAGTCCTGCGGTTTTAGTCTTCCAGATCAACACGTCGTTTCTTAATTTCTCTCTGAAGATGGGAGTCAGAATAGAATGAACAGAACGTGTGATCCGGGGACCATAACCTTATATTTATACTGATTGCCCATTGACCTAATCCGACCAATCATGGAATTAGGAATATGCCCGGTCTCTACACATATGAGCCCATACTTTAATTAGATGCTTCAAAACCCAAAATACCAAAACCTTATTAGATCACTTTAAATGGGCTTAACCGAAATTGATAACCTTTAATTTAATACACAATATGTCACATATAAGCCCACATGTTTGATTAAAAATCCTTACAATCTCCCACTTGGTCTATATGTGTTACCTTATATTTGTACATTAAATATAACTTTATGAGTACTCAGAATTTTGCTATCATTACCGAATGCATCCCCAAACAATCCGGTCCATCAATCACATCAACATAGGATCAAAGCGGCTTTCGCTACTTATATCGTAACTAAACCCATCAATGGTCACGTATATTGACATAACTGAATGACATGGATCAAACATGGATGTGTAGCATGGAAATTTCATGTGATGTGATCTTAATATGCCTATTTCCAACTGGTCCACCTTAATACCTTAGTGAGATCATTTTCAAATGAGTTCAGAGATAATAAACCAAAAATTTTATAACTGAAAATAACTTTAACCATAAACCATATCCAAAATGACAGTATATGTGTCTAATATGAAAAGCACAGAAATACAAACTCCCACTGAAACTAGATATCTTCAAGAGATATTACACCCATATGAGCAGTATGCTCACGAAAGACCTTGGGTATCAATCCCTTAGTAAGCGGATTCGCAACCATGGACTTTGTCCCGATGTGCTCTATTGACACATGTCCACTCTGAACTCTTTCTTTAACTGCAGGAACTTGATCTCTATATGCTTTGACTTCGTCGAGCTCCTGTTGTTATTGGAATACAGTACTGCTGATTTATTGTCACAAAATAACTTTAGTGGTCTTTCTATATTATCCACAATGCGCAGCCCAGTGACAAAATTTCGCAGCCATATTCCATGATTTGATGCCTCATAACATGCTACAAACTCCGCTGCCATGGTGGAAATAGCTATGAGTGTTTGCTTAGCACTCTTCCAGGATATAGCACCTCCAGCAAGTATGAAGATATAGCCTGAAGTGGATCTCCTACTATCTTGGCATCCCGTGAAATCGGAATCAGAATAACCGATGATCTCCAACTGATCCGATCTCCTGTATGTGAGCATGTAGTCCTTTGTTCTCTGTAAATACCGCATGACCCGTTTGGCTGCTTTCCAATGATCCATTCCAGGGTTACTTAAATATCTCCCTAACATCCCAACAATGTACGCTATATCCGGACGCGTACAAACCTGAGCATACATCAGACTCCCTACAGCTGAAGAATAGGGAATCTTCTGCATTTCTTTAATTTTCAAATCATTTTTGGGGCATTGACTTAAACTGAACTTGTCTCCTTTAGCCACAGGGGTGTCACCTAGTTTACAATCTTGCATGCCATATCTTTTAAGTATCTTTTTGATATAACTCTTTTGTGATAATCCTAGAATACCCCGAGAATGATTCCGGTGTATCTGAATTCCTAATACAAAATAGGCGTCACCATGATCTTTCATCTCAAAATTCCTTGCTAGAAATCTCTTGGTTTCGTGCAGTAAATCTATATCGTTGCTGGCAAGCAATATGTCGTCCATATATAAAACCAGAAAAATATACTTACTCCCACTGAACTTGTCGTATATACAGTCATCTACCAAATTCATCTCAAAACCATACGAGATGATCACTTGATGAAACTTGTAATACCATTGACGAGAGGCATGTTTGAGTCCATAGATAGATTTCTTTTGTTTACAAACCATTTGCTTTGCATCATCCGACACAAAGTTTTCTGGTTGTACCATATAGATTGTTTCATCAATGTCACCATTGAGAAACGCTGTCTTAACATCCATCTGATGTAACTCAAGATCGAAATGCGCTACCAATGCCATTATAATCCTGAAAGAGTCTTTCGAAAAAATCGGAGAGAAAGTCTCTTTATAATCGATGCCTTCTTTCTGTGTAAAGCCGTTTGCGACAAGACGAGCCTTATACCTCTCCACATTACCTTTCGAATCACTCTTAGTCTTAAATATCCATTTGCAACCAATGGGTTTCACACCTTCAGGCAATGGAACAAGGTCCCATACGTCATTGTCCTTCATGGACGTTATCTCTTCATTCATAGCATCGAGCCACTTTTGAGAGTTAGAACTTTCCATGGCTTGACGGAAGTTGATCGGATCATCTTCCACCACTCCAATGTCAACTTCATGTTTTTGGAGAAATACGATGTAATCATCTGGAACCGCACTTCTCCTCTCTCTAGTGGACCTTCTTAATGACATTAGTTCTTGAGGCTGTAGAGTTTGTTCTTCTGGAACAAGTTGTTGACTTTCAGAAGGAGATATAATGACATTGTCTTGATCCGGAGTTGCTTCTTGAACAATGTCAGGAATAGAAACCTGATCTCGATCATTATCAATGGCAATTAGAGGAATTTCAACATATTTCTCATCAAAGACAAAGTCTGTAATCCTTTCTCCCCCCGCAAACTTAACATCCTCAAAGAACCGTGCATTTCCTGTCTCGAAAATTGCCTTAGTTGTGGGATCATAAAACTTGTAACCCCTGGACCTTTCAGAATATCCAATAAAATAACAACTGATAGTCCTTGCGTCCAGTTTCTTTTCATTTAGCCTATAGGGCCTTGCCTTAGCTGGACATCCCCAAATGTGTAAGTGCTTCAAACTAGGCATTTTACCCGTCCAAAGCTCATAAGGGATTTTATCAGTAGCCTTAGTTGGAACTCTGTTGAGTATATACGCTGCGGTCTTTAATGCTTCACCCCAGAGTGATTCTGGCAAGGTAGAATGAGCAATCATACTCCTCACCATGTCCTTAAGCGTTCTATTTCGTCTTTCAGCAACACCATTCATAGTGGGCGAACCCGGCATAGTGTACTGTGGGACGATACCGCATTCCTCTAGGAATTTAGCAAAAGGTTCTAGACGTTATTCACCTGGACCGTCATATCTGCCATAGTATTCACCACCACGGTCAGATCTGACGCTTTTAATCCTTTTGCCAAGTTGGTTTTCAACTTCAGCTTTATAGTTTTTGAACACGTCCAGTGACTGTGATTTTTCATGAATGAGATATATATAGCCATATCTTGAAAAGTTTTCTATGAACGTTATAAAGTATTGTTGACCATTCCAAGAAGCCATAAGGAATGGTCCACAAATGTCCGTATGTATAAGTTCTAAGACGTCCAAAGTCCTGTTGGCTTGAAATCTCCTTTTGTCGGTTTGTTTTCCCTTTATACAGTTAACACACATATCATAATCTGTAAAGTCAAGGGGATCGAGAATTTTGTTAGACATAAGTCTCTCAATTCTCCTCTTGGAGATGTGACCTAATCTCTTCTGCCATAACGAGGCTGAATTCTTACAGGTTAATTTTCGCTTTACACCTCTAGTACTTACATGCAAAGATTCATTAAAAGAAGTAATTGTATCAATCAAATAAAGATTATCGTAACCTAATAAAGAATCGGAACCAACCAATTTTGAATCATGAAACAAACTAAATATTCCATTCCCGAATGAACAAGAATAACCATATTTGTCCAAAGCAGAAATAGAAATCAAATTCCGTCGAAAAGACGATACAATAAATGTCTCATCAAGATCCAAATAAAATCCAGTCTTTAACAATAATCTAAATTTTCCTATTGCTTCTACTTCCACCGTCTTGCCGTCGTCAATGTAGATGTATCTTTCACCATCACTTGGTTTTCGGCAACTCAGGCAACCCTACATAGATACACTGGTGTGAGTTGTTGCACCAGAATCTATCCACCATGTGTATCTAGGTACCAAAGTTAAATTAACCTCAGAATAAACCAAATTAAGAAGAATACCTCTCTTGCCACGCCATGCGTGAAAGTTGATACAATTCTTCTTCCTATGACCTACAGCTCCACAGAAGAAACAACCACCCTCAGTTGGTTCCTTATGCTGTTTCTTTTGTGATATTGTACTCGCAGCTTCCTTATCAGCTTTCCTTTTCTTATTCCTTTTGTCCTTAGAGGTTGTGGCTAAATGAGCACTTTCTGTCTGTCATGCTTCAATCTTTCCTCTTCCTGGACACAATGTGAGATGAGCTCATTAAGGGATCATGGGTCCTTTTGACAATTATAACTCACCTTCAATTCACTGAATTGTGCCGGAAGGGATATCAAAACCAAGTGCACTAATAAACCTTCAGACATATCCATCTTGAGTGCCTTCAGTTTTGAAGCAATATGAGACATTTCCATAATGTACTCCCGTATGTTTCCTTTCCCTTTGTACCTCATTGAGATAAGATTTGCCAAAAGTGTACTAGTTTCAGCCTTTTCATTCTTGGCAAACCTTTTCTCAAGATCCTCAAGGAAACTCTTAGTTGTATTCACCTTATCGGACATAGTGCCCCGAAATGCTTCTGGAATAGCACGCTTCATGACCATCAAGCTTATGCGGTTAGATCGTTCCCACTTTTCCATCTCCCTCTTGTCATCAGAGGTACTCTTATCAGTAAGTGTAGTAGGTTGATCGACCCGTAAAGCAAGATCCAGATCCATGACTCCGAGAACAATCATTACGTTCTCTCGCCATGCCTTAAAGTTGGTGCCATTAAGCATTAGAATAGAATTGATGTTAGCGGAGATATTAGCAACAGAACCTGAAACTGAAATTGGAGAACGATTAAGTTGAAGAGCTTACATTCCTTAATATGCAAATATTAATTTCAAATAGTGGTAGGGCCCATCACAAGATACCTAGCACAACATCAATACTTAGTCTTTGGACAGAAATATTGATTTGTAAGTGATACTCTTGTTGTAGTGATCAAATATTGACAATAAAGAAACATGTCAATCAATAAACCTGTCTTTGGACCGATCCATTGATCACACGTTAAACCAAATAATCGCCACATATTTATCACCACAAGTGTATATGCAATTCGGCCAAATACTGACCTTCATTTGGGCCAATCAAGTATTCGCATGAATAACACACATAAAAACACCTTTTAATATTCTAAGTAGATCAATTTCCACAAGAGAGGTTGCTTTGACAACATGTTGCTTTAATTAATTCACTTTCGAATATTATATCTCTCAAAAGAGTCCTTTGTACCAAAATTTGAAAAAAGGAATCACCAATTTTGCATATTTGAGTAATTTTGAAACTTTAGGGACCTTTAGGCTAATAATTTAGAATTTAAGGGATCAAAAATTAATTATCCAGAACTTTAGGAGGTCAATAATTAATTATTGGAATCTTTAGGAGTCAAAATTTAATTATGCAAAACTTTAGGGATCCAAAAATTAATTATTTAAAACTTCAGGGGCCAATTTAAATTAATTATGAACTTTTAGGGGCTTAATTGCAAATTTCAAAACTTTAATGACCCAAATTAATTAATTTTTTAAACCTTAGGTACTGAATTATTAAACCCGAAACTTTAAATGGTCCAATTGAGTGAATTATAACCTTAGGGGCTTAAATAACCAAAGTTATAAACTTAAGGGGCTGAGGCTGTAAATACTAAACCCTAATTGTAAATTGCAAATAAGGGCCCAAACACTTCAAATTTCCAGCTCATACCCCCGCCTCCAAATCCACCCAAACCCTAACCCTTAAAAAAAAAAAATTAATTTATTTAAGGAATAGAAACTGCCGCCGCCCCCAAACTCGAAAGCGGCGACTCATCGTCCGGATTCAGGCAGATGGCGTCTCTCGTCACAGCTTTATGCAAAGAATAGTAGTCGTCATTGCTGCCCGGATCTGCGTAGCATCGGTTTATGCAAGTTTCGGCATTGCTTTCAGCGCCGATCGTCAGCCGATCACTAGGTACGCGATTCCAGCGCCGTCCCACTAATTTTTTTTTTTTTTTTAAAAAAAAAAACTCAAATCTGAAATTCCAAAATTTTAACCAAATAATTTTCAAATCTAACAAAACTAAATCCGATATTGTTAAATTTGAAAATAATGAAATTATTACAAGAACGAAATTAAAATTTCGATTCTCAATGATTCAACATGAAGAGGCTCTGATACCACTTGTAGGAATTAAAACAATAATGTTTACCGTCATAAGATCGTTCATGTTGGATCATCAAGAACAAATTTACCAAAAGCGGAAGCATACCTGGATCAGACATGATTATCACAATGAATAAGTCCTGCGGTTTTAGTCTTCCAGATCAACACGTTGTTCCTTAATTTCTCTCTGAAGATGGGAGTTAGAATAGAATGAACAGAACGTGTGATCCGGGGACCATAACCGTATATTTATACTGATTGCCCATTGACCTAATCCGACCCATCATGGAATTAGGAATAGGCCCGGTCTCTACACATATGAGCCTATACTTTAATTAGATGCTTCAAAACCCAAAATACCGAAACCTTATTAGATCACTTTAAATGGGCTTAACCGAAATTGATAGCCTTTAATTTAATACACAATATTTCACATATAAGCCCACTTGTTTGATTAAAAATCCTTACATGATGCTCCTTGATACTCTCCGTGGTGCCTGCACAATCTTTATAAATAAAGTTGCATTTGATACTAATTTTTTACATACGAAGATATGAGAAAGAAAAATACTCTGCATGGGCTAGGTGATGACGAGTAGGATGAAGATCGACCATGTCTCGTAGGTGGTCCACGCCCTCTGTTAAAGTTGAATTCATCCCATGCAAGAGTAAATGACAACATACTGAGACTTAATACATGAACCCCATACTAAAAATAATAAAAACGAGAAAATCAAAAAGGAAAACACAGGCAAATCAGTATAAGCATGTGTAGAAACATGACACTGTACTGTGTTTATCTGTATCAGTGCATAACAATTTTCAATATTGCTTCTAAAACCATCAGAATAAACTTTTCCTCCAAATGGAGTGGTATCAAATTGAAAAGGTCAAAACAATAATAGATGTCAGGCAGGAAAATATGACAAAAATTCTTTCGATTACCTTCTTGGAGATAACAATCTTGACCTTGGACGAGCTGGCCTCCTAACAAGAGATCGACTGCGTCGCCAATTAACTGGAGACGTTCATGATGGACTTAGAGCTCGTGGTGGAGAACTAAACACATAAAAGCTGTAATTATATAGGGCAGTCAAATATAACACATTAGCTTGCAGTACAGGGATGGATCCAACACCCGATTACAGACTGGGCTAATACGTAAAAGAAAAAAAATTTACACGTGATTTTTTTTTTTTACATAAATTTTTTTTCTAACTAAAATTGCAGTATTCATTATAACACACGATGGATTTCAGTAAATCTGCTTCAATAAATAGAACATTCTATACATAATATATATAATGTTAGGATTGGTACCACTTGTTGTGACACAATCACCAGATTGAGATGTTGAAGTTATATGGCAAAATAATAAAGTATTTGATTAACAACAAAAGAATAAAACAAGACAAAAATATGGAAGAGGAATTAGGAAATTTTATTGCATAAGAGTAATGGAGAAGAGTGAAAAATATTACAATGATCTAATAATTTTAGTAATCTATTTTCTCACATGTAATTATGTTACTAAATTGTATAGGAGAGCCAAGTATTTATAGGAAACATGTAGGGGATGTCCAAGACCTCTTGGTAGAGTTGTTGATGAAGTAGAATACCCAAAATACGAATTCAAAACAAAGTAGGAAACAAAAAGCGAAAAAATCCCGAAACATGTTACTGTAGCAGCGCTCAGGCTCTAGGTTTCGGGTTAATATTCTAAAACATGCTTTCAAAGTGTTTTTTCCATTACAAACTCTTCTTCAAGTCTAATATCAATTTCCAACTCCTAATGGTCTTCCAAAATAGAACTTCAACTTGATATAGGACTCCAATAGCATTCCAAAGTTGCATTCTTCTTGATGTTCACTACAATTAGAATTCTTCAATACTTCAAACAAGGAATTCGGGTCAAACCCAAATTCTAACAATCTCCACCTTGACATGAATTCTATCAAGGAATGAACTGACTTCTTCAACAATAATCAAAAAATTAATTTCTCCAACCGAATACAAAATATTCCATCCCTTCCAATGAATCCAAGCACTACTCTGCAGAATTATCTCAGATTCCAAAAATCATAATGATTTTATAATTTACCAAAATGGGTGGTAACACACCCTAAAATAGAATCAATACCAAATGCTTTTACAGAAAACTCCTTGCTAGATTGTACATCTTCTACTCCACTTAAAGCATGCTCCACAATTAACATCCACATACCTTGATCCACTGGGTCTAACTCTAGCAACTGAATACAATGGCACCGCAGGTGATGGTGGCAAAGCGGTATTATCCATGTATTCAAAACTCCACTGAGTTGTATTATTCAAATATGACCATTTATGAGCTCCTAAAGGTATTGTACCAAACTGAATGTCCACCACGGTACTGAAACTGTGTTGATTGACTCTTCCAACTTCTGCACGACTCTGCAAGATGTATAATTGAGACCTTTTCTATCCCTCCAATATAACATGGATACCCTTACAAACCTTCAAAACTCCACATCCACCTCCACCAAATAACTCATAACCTTTTGAATCAAGGATAGATAACGAGATGAGATTCTTCTTCAAATATGGAACATGTTGAACCTAGTCAAGTGTTCTAATTGTCCCATTCAAAAGCTTCAATCTGACTGTACCAATTCCAGCAACCCAAGAAGATGTGTTGTTTCCCATAACCACGACACCTTTGGAAACAGTTTCATATGTAGCAAACAAGTCCTTATTAGGACCCATATGAAACACGCATGCTGAATCCAGAATCCAATCATCATCTAATTTAGACGTGATGTCAGAAACAGCTAAGAGCTCTCCATCACCTACAACGTTCTCTGCGATGTCTGTTTCGCCTGAAGTATCTAAATGTCTACTTGCAGCCATCTTTTCTTTATTCTGCATCTTGTAGCAATCCTTCTTTAAGTGCTCCTTCTTTTTGCAGTAGTTACAAATTTGATTACTAAACTTAGTTTTCGATCTGCCCCTTCTAGAATCATCATGAGCAATCAAGCCTTCTCCATCTCTGGCCTCAGGAACCAAATGCTTCATCTTCTCTTTTGAAAACAAAGCATCATAAACCTCCTCAATGGTAAGAGTATCACGATTACATAAGATCGTGTCTCTAAATGAAGAAAGCGAAAGGGACAACGAGTATAATGGGACAAGGCCAAATCTTCTTCATCATACTTAACTTCCAATGTTTCTAAATCAACAACGATCTCCTTAAATACAGCAAAGTGATCTTCCAACGATCCTACTTATGTCATGCGATGAGAGTATAATCACTGCTTGAGTTGCAATTTGCTTGTAAAACTTTGGTCATGCATAATTGCTCCAACTTCAACCACAAAGCAGCTGCTGACATCTCCTTCAAAACGTCCTGAAGAATGGAATTTGTTAAATGAAGATGAATGTGAGAAACTGCCTTTTTATCTTTTCGTAATTTCTTTTCCGCGGTCAAAGTTGCTGGCATCTTGTCAACACCCAGTAATGCACCATTTAAATGCAGATGTGCGAGTACTGTACGCATCTTAACCTGCCATAGCGAAATTTATACTTCACGGTAGCCATCACAAATAGAAACTTCAAACAAATAAAAAAACCCTAGCGATGCGGAATTGCTGAACCTGGGCTCTGATACCACTTGTTAGGATTGGTACCACTTGTTGTAACACCAATCACCGGATTGAGATGTTGAAGTGATATGGCAAAGTAATAAAGTATTTGATCAAAAAAAAAAAGAATAAAAGAAGACAAGAATATGGTAGATGAATTATGAGATTTTATTGCATCAAGAGTAATGGAGAAGAGAGAAAAATATTACAATGATCCTATAATTCTAGTAATCTATTTTCTCACATGTAATTGTGTTACTAAATTGTTTAGGAGAGACAAGTATTTATAGGGAACATGTAGGGGACGTCCAAGATCTCTTGGTAGACTTGTTGATGAAGTAGAATACCCAAAATCCGAGTCCAAAACGAAATAAGAAACAAAAAAGGGAAAAATCCCGAAACAGGTTACGATACTGTAGCAGCGCTCAGGCGCTAGGTTTCAGGTTAATATTTCAAAACATGCTTTCAAAGTGTTTTTCTCCATACCAAACTCTTCTTCGAGTCTAATATCAATTTTCAACTCCCAATGGGCTTCTAAAATAGAACTTCAACTTGATATAGGACTTCAATGGCATTCAAAAATTGAATTCTTCAATATTTCAAACAAGGAATTCGGGTCAAACCCAAATTCTAACATACAAGAACATAAAATGGATATACTACAAAAAGGTTATCAAAATAATAAATAATTTAACTTACCGTCGCCTAGGAGGATGTGGAGAACGACATCGAATTAAAATCCCACGTATCCTTCTGGGAGATGCTCTTTCAAGATTAGTCTAATCAAATTAGTCTAAACAACATAGTTACAAAGTAAACAATGATTAGGGGAGGATAACATTTCAAATTACTACAGCCTGAGGGGTGATTTGAACGACCTCTAACAGGGGATGTCGACCTTCTCCTAGGAGAAGATTCTCATCGAGAAGGAAAATCAGCTCGATGCTGGAGAGAAGATTCTGCATGTTGACGTAGTAGAGAGCCTGGCTCCCGTCTTGGAGATCCTCTCCGTCCTACAAGAGATCTCTTCCGAGGTGGAGAAAGGGGTTTTAGATGTGGCGATACTGCTGTTATGAAGAAAATTTGTTAAAACAAAGCAAAGAAAATTGTTTCTTATTGCCCAAAAAAATGTGTACCTTCTCGCTGCCGATTTATTCCATCTTTGTCAGCATCTGCAGCAATATTATCAGCTTTTGGGGTATATTTCTTGGACATAGTGGCAACACCTTTAGAAGGCGAAATAGCCTTCCTCCTTTCAGGTAGCGTGAACTTGGCTCGAACAACTTTCCCATCTACTTGAGCATGTATACTACCGGTAGAGCTTATAAATTTTGCAAGACAGAAGACATTGATGACCATTTCAATTATGCTTGTTGACAAAATCATACCGCATCCATATATAACTAGGCTTTCTCAGCCTCAATCCTACTCTTGAACTCAACATATGCAAATCATTTGGGAATGTTAACCTGCAACAGAGAAACAACCTAAATTAGAATGAAACTAATATTGATTTTGACCACCAACATATGAAGTGGAGATAAACAACTTACCACATGATCAATTGCCAGCCTCACATTCACAACTTCACCAAAATTACCTATATAACAGGTAGAAAAAAATTAAGTCAATTAAAGCCCAGTCTTGGCATAAAGAAATGAGCTATTAGCAATAGTTTCTTATGAATACACGTCAATTGATCTGCAGTCAAATTTAATAGCTTGAAGATTTATTTGCAGGTACTTCCGCATAAAAATGGTAACAAATTGCACTCAATAATAGATTTAAAAGAAAGTACTATGACATACCAAATATTTCCTTTAAATGGTTTTCATTCACATTCCTACAGAGCTTGTCAATAAGAAGCACCAAAGATTCACACTTATATTGATTTATGATGGTTGGACTTGGTGGATGATCTAGATAGGTTCGAGAAGTATCTATGGGGAAAGTTATCATTTGAATACACGAAAAATGTATTCAAACGTGAAATGGGAGGTAAATTGAAAAATCAGATGTCGAAGGAGAGTTACGTTGTCGGTATTCGTTGCATGGCTTTCCCCTCGCTATAATGGTATGAACGAACCATAAACTTGACTTGTATTATTTTATATATATTTGTGTTGTGAGATAATAATGTTTATTTTACAATAGATTTGGACATTCGAGATGATTTCAACATTGGGAATGAAGTTTGATACGAAATATCCGGATACAATTCCAAGAATGGTAGCTTGGAAAATGTCGAAGAGGTTAGCGTCTGCAGCCATTGATAATGTATTAAAATTGAAAGAGGTAAATTGCCATTTTTTTAAAATTTTTAATGGAACAAATTGTGAAATTAGCTTAGGGAATGACTAATGATTTGCACGATTTAATATTTGCAATAGGAGGTTCATTCTAAATTGATTCCCACTGAACTCGAACTCGATAAGGACTAGTGGAAAGAGTAGACACTGATCGTGGTAGAAAATGAGAGTGCTTCACACCATTTTGAAAGAGATGGTGCTGAGCATGATGCCAAGCCAATACAACTTTAATGATTTTAAATAATATTACACAAGACTTCAGTTTATATTAACTAGTTCTTTTGTGCAGATTATGAACGAGGTCCTATACAGATATAAAAAAGGGCTTTCAAATTTTATAATTTATTCTGACAATATTACAACCTTAAGTTTCAATACCAACTGCTAGGCTTGTACAAGTGGATCGGACATGACCAGTTTTCACACACCTACTGCACTTACGAGGCGTACGCGTCTCTTCGGCTGATATTTTTTTCTTTTTTGCTAGTCGCTCACCCTGTCTTTGTGCCAATGGTGAAAATACTTCTCTAGCCATCATGTTTGAGAATTCTCCATTCGACCTCATTTAGCAAAGGGTATACAAATGCAAAATATGCTTGCTTCCAACAAACCGTAGCATAAAAAGGGCTAAATATGTTATAGCCATCACCTCCTTTAAACCTTACTGCAACAATTGTATGCACACATGGGAACTTGTCAAAATCAAATTTTCTACACGTACACATCTTTTCACCCAAGTCCATAAAGTGGTGTTCTAGATTGTCACCAACTTGATAAATGTTCGAAAATACCTAAATGACCTCCAACCCATTTGACTCATTATATTTCATGCACATCTTTTTCTCTAAAGGTGGCGTGAGGAGGGTCGCACATTTTTTTAATTTCAACATCTCTTTCATAAAACCACATTTGCAGTGTCTCTCGAATGTATTCAATTAAACCAACTATGGAAATTCTCGAACACTCTTTAACAAGCTATTTAGAGATTCTGCATTATTCGTAGTCATGATATTGTAACGCATCCTAGTAAAATGTGCTCTAACCCAATAATGGAAATCTTTTTCTAATAGGTACTCTTTAATGCCCTTCTTTTTACTGCACAGAGCTGCCATGTTGGACTCAAATTCTGTTACATTATAAGCCTCCGATGCTGTCCTAAATAAAGTTGCAAGATAACTCCATGGAAAATTTATCTTCAAGTTCTTTTGCAGGTGATATGTACAATTACCATGATGAACAAATTGAAAAATATTTCTAACTCCATTTTTAATACATGTTACACGGTCAGATATAATCATAAGTTCATCTGTATCACCTATTATCAGTGTTCTAAAAGGCGGCTTAATGCGTCGTCTAAGCATGCCTAGGCGCAAGGCGCCGTCAAAAAGCATCATGTTCAAGATATGCGTGTAAAAATACGGTCAACACAAGCGTTGACCACTAAAACACACACAAAGGAGCGATAATGCACGCAAAGGCGAGCATTTTTTAATTTTTTTTAGTTTCTTTTTATTTTACCATTTACTAAATTTACTAATTATGCATAATACAAATATAAACTCCAACTTCCAACCCATCAAGTGATAGGCCCATGAAGTAAATGAAAATAAAAGGATTGTTGGCCCATTTATTTATAGGCAAAATTTCTTAGCCTTCATCCATAGGATTCCGATGTGGGATACTTTGGCTGTGTTACTGTGCAAGCAACCACAGCATCCTTCATTTTCCACCCTCCTCCTCTTCTTCTTCTTGATTGAAAGTAGACGGCATCCTTCTTCATTTTCCATCCTTCATTATCCACCCTCCTGTAAATTCAAGAAAAATGGTTGGAGTTCCTTTCTGAATCAGAAGAAGTTGGTTGCAGGGGATTCAATTGTATTTTTTAGGGCAGAAAATGGGGTTCTTTGGATTGGAATTCGAAGAGCCAAGCGCGGTGTTGGCTTTGGTAGGCATGAGACCCCATCTGGGTGGAACTCTAGTGGTGCTGGAAATTTAGGGGGATTTTCAGCCTTTCTGAAGGAAGATGAAAACAAGCTGATGAATAGAGGTGGTAATAATGGGAATCTAATGGAGAGGGGGAGAGTCAAGCCTGAATCGGTTTTCAATGCCACACTTCTTGCTACCAGTGGCCAACCTTTTGAGGTGGTTTATTACCCATGTGCAAGGACACAAGAGTTTTGTGTGAAGGTGTCATCCGTGAGAGCGTCTATGAGGATCCAGTGGTGCCCTGGAATGAGGTTCAAGATGGCTTTTGAAACTGAGGATTCCTCTCGTATTAGCTGGTTTATGGGAACTATAGCTTTTGTTCATGTTGCTGACCCCGTTTGCTGGCCTAATTTAGTTTTAACTTTTAAGTTTTGTGTTTGCGTGTTGCCTAAATATCTTGTTTATTTTGATTTGTTAATGTTGGTAACTTGGTTTGTCAAATTTTTTTATGCATCTTGTTGACTGGTTGTTAATGGTGGTTTGTCAAATTTGCGATGTAAGTTCTCAAGGTTCAAGTTTCAACTATTTTGGTCAGCTAAATTTCAATTAAAATGAAAAAGGTCCTTCAATTAAAATGAAAAATTTGAAATTAACCCTTTTTTTTATGATATAGTAAAAAATCTATTTTTTATATAAAAATATATTTAATATCTTAAAAATAATTAAAATAATATTAAAAATACGAAACGCATTATGGCGCTTATTTTTCGCATTGACACGCCTAAACTCGTGATTCTTGATTCTCGATCTCGAGCCTCGCAACGCATTACGCATTTTAGAACATTGCCTATTATTAACCGTAACTTTTGAAAGAACCAAGTTCAGGATTCATCATTCTCCGAATCAGCTACTCCCTATGCGAGTGGAAATATTTGAAAATTTGTATCCTGACAAGTTGCTATTAGTAGGGGACTACGAATAGAGTACCTTTCATTCTCAATGTCAAGAATGTACCATCTACAGAAATTACCCTTCGCATTGAGTTGAGTAATCCATGTATACTTGGTCCCAAAGCCATAAAAAGTATTTGAAGCGTCAATCATCTGTAGTATGAATGAACGTCGATGTACCAGGATTTTGCATCTCCAAAACATGACAATATGGTGCTAATTTCGCATAATTCTCACGGGGTTTTCCATTGATCAGTCCACAAGCAAAATGTTTAGACATATACGCTTTAGTATAGCTTATAATTATGCCGAAAACTCCCGACGAATGTCTTTAATGATGTCATGTGGTCTGTAAACTCAGTTGACAACTTGATACTTAGGGGCGATGTGGTTTCCAATAATCATATATGAAGCATGCGTCTTTGCGACGAACACTTATTGAGCAAGAGTGATGACCATTGTGCTTTTGAACTTCGAAAATAAAACTTTCTACAATCTTGGTTGCTCACAAGCGTCACTTGCAATTTTTATCAATGCAAATAATTGTATAATTGCTCTTATTTGACTTCTTAACTTTGTATTCAAAGTGACACTTCACAGCCAACAACTGCAATTTGGATATTAGATCATATTTTGATGGAAACAACTGGTTGACTTGCACATTTTGATTTTTCGGAATTCTCACTAATGTTCCACAACGGACTGAACTTAGAGTTACAAATACAATCTGACTACATGGTTCATCCATGTGTAACTCCACATTATTGTCGTCTAGTACAAGAGAATTATTTTCGCCATCTACTCTTCAGGGACTATCTTTATTTACGTCAAAATCATTACAATCTACAAATATTTCATCAACATTGTCATGGTTATCATCGCTGTCTATTCGAACATGTTCCTCTTAGCTGTTCATATTTGCAATTTGTTCTCCATCCTCTATTGGTAATAAATGTCATTCATCATCAAACTCTTCTTGATTTTCAACTTCATTCAAAAGGGTTACATAAAGAAAAGTTTTTCTACAAACAGTTACAAACCACTTTACATTGTTGTCACAATCAATGATGGTCGGAGCAGCTGGAACTGTAGACATTATAGAGACGAGAGCTGAAATCTCTATTTTGTACAGTCTTTTTATCATTCAACACCTCTTTGACTTTATCATCCAATTCCACATAAGAAATTATTTTCGCAACAAGAATAGACATTGTTTTCCCTTTGTCATTCCCTGCATATTTCCATGTCCATGCACCTTCAATTGAATACTCGTATTCAATTGGATAACAAACTGATATCCATAATATATCCGCAATGTCCATAACTATAATTCAACATAAAAATTTCATCAAATTTCAAACATTTTACAGTACTGATAATGATATGTATATCGTTATGGATTGTAGAAAACGATATTTAAGTCGTTATGCACAGAAGAAAATCAAATGTAATTTTTACTGTAGAACAATGAAAAGAATAGCCAAACATGCATTTACCAAATTACATTTCACTCCAACTAATACAAATAAGAGGTAGTAAGAAAAAAGGTTGGGAAGTAACCCATATCAAATTTCTAATTTAATGATAAAATGAATTCAAAATTATTGTTGACAAATGAACACCATACACATATATACAACAACATAAAGAAATGATTCAAAAAAATGGAGAAAGAAAATAATCCAAATATTGAAAATTTATATTACCCTCTTCTTCTCCAAATGCCTAACAAGAATGTTGCAAGATTTTATTACTCACTTCAACCAAATGAGTGTTCATAGGAATGAGAATATAGAGCTTATTGTTTCATTATGTACAGAAAATGAAGATAAGAAAATGAAAAGTGGTTGCATACCTATAGAGCCGATTTCTGTAGAAAAAAATGGAAGTAAAATTCAGTTAGAGTTAAATGGAAAATTAAATGGGATTTATGACAATAATGTCTTTTTGTATACAAAGATATTTTTTCATTTACAAATTGTATTTTTCATTTTTCGTATATATAGGTCTTCTAACTAAAAAACATGGATGTTGGACTTTTTAAATAAATGTTTGATTTGACCAAGCTTTTAAAATGAAATCCCCCTATAAACCCTAACCAGAGAGAGAAATTAAATTGAAATTGAACGGTTAATAAGTAAAGATTTTGGGAAGTTGGCCTCTAATATTGCAAGAGTTGGGCTTTAGTATTAGGCCGAACTGCAAAATTGAACCCGTGTAGTCCCTTTTTAAATAAAAATAGGGCCATAATAAATTTTTAAGAAAAAAGCAAGGTAAAATAAATAATTCTGAGATCAAGAGGGAATTCGACCCCAAAAATCCTACATCCTGCAGTTCTCCGTCACGATTATCTAATTATTTTAAAAAAAAAAAACAATCTAAACTTATTTAAAATTACCTTAGCACAAATGCGCAATCTTTTTATGCACAAACACGAACCAATTACTCAAACCTATTAGACAACTCCCAAATTACCCTAGAATTTACCCTATTCCCGTCTATCTACGTCATCTCTACTAGCTCAAGTAGTAAGAGTAAAGTATTATCATGTTAGTGACTTGGGTTCTAATCTTATTTGAAGTGGTAGGAATGATACGAGGAAGCTTTTGGGCCAACGAGCTCATTCCTCCATCCCTATCTCGTTCCCACTTCCGTCCTCTGAAATTTCCCCTCCTCATCCTCGCTTATGCAGGGCCAGAGTGGAGAACCCACAATTCTCTTTTAACGCTTGCTTTATTTTTTATTTCTCATTTTATATATATTAAAAAAATGGCATCCTTGGAAAAAAATTTAGACCTTGTTTGAGCTCTATTTTGGAGGGAAAATGTATTTTGAAATAATATTTTTTTGGAGAATGTGTGGATAAAAAATAATGCAAAATTTTTTTAATTTACGAGTAAAATTATTTTATTAAATAATGTGTGATTGAATATAAATTTTGGAAAAAATGAGACTCAAACGTTTGCGTATTATTATATAAAGGTTTTTGGGGGCACGAACCCTGATCCCCATTCCCACCTAGTCCTAGAAGTGTCAATAAGGGTGGTTCGAGCCAGGCCGGGCCGGCCCGTTAACATATGAGCCCGGTAATGGTCCGCATGAAAAAAAGCTCACCCGCTACAGGTTCCGGGCCGGTTCCGGGTCGACCCACAAATTTTGGACTACAACCTAAGCCCGCCCTCTGACCCATCCAGGTTGAGTCCATGCGGGTCACGGGTCGCAATTTGTTCCGATTTGGACCATATTATTGTATAAATAAAATTAAAAAAAATATAGAATTTTTCATATTTATAGTAAAAAATATATATTTTTTTAAATGTAAACTAAGAATTGAATAAAATGATAAATTCATATTTATACCAAGAAATGTTTACGTAGAATTCAAATTTAATATTACATGAATTATTTATAACTTTGTAAAATTAAATTTAATTTAAACAAATAACAACTAAATGCATTTATAATATTTATAGCATGAGTACAACGGCTCTCTCCCCCCTTTTTTTCAAATTTTTTTTTTTTTTTAAAATTTTACGGGTCAGTGGGTTAACCGCGGCCCGTAAAGATGCAACCCGCGAATCCCGCAGGTCACGCCTTCTTGACCCGTGAACCGCCGGCTCGAGTCACGGGTCGGCCCGCGGTCCCTAGTTGATCCGGGCCAATTTTTACGGGTCGACCGACTGTCCGTCTTGACACCTCTACTTAGTCCCCTCGGAGCAAACTTCTCTGTCTTGCTCTTTTACCTTTTAAGATTCAAAGCAAATAAATTAGCTTGACAATAAAATCAAGTTACTTTCGATTAAAGTTCCTTTTTCATTACAAGCGAACAATTTTTTGATGATACTTTCTTGTTCGTTATTATTATTATTTTTTTTTTTTTGACAAATTTAATTTTTTGAATCAATTTTATAATAAAAATTCGGAGAATTTTTTTTTTTATGAAAATTTTTAAACATAAAAAATGCGACTATGGTCGGTCCCATTCCCATACCGCCCAACCTCATTAAGAGGCAAGTTGTCTGCAGGATCGAATCGCTGGGATCTTTGCCAAGCTATCCAAATACGTTAAAGAGAGGCAATATAGCATATTAGAATAATGCACATTTCAGCATTTTTTGATCTGCCTCAGCTTGAGAGGCAAGAGAGACAACATATCTGTAGTACCACTTTACGATAGACAATTTGTATCAGACTTTCTTATGAATCTTATCTCAAGTTACAGGTTTCACTCAAGGTTCCTTTGAAGGAAAAAGGAAGAAATGAGAAAATTTGTCATGGTTCTTCCACTCTCGGTATTATAGGCTCTGATCGTCTCCTCTTGGGCTCGTTTTCGCCCAGTTGCAAGGAAAATAGAATGTCTTCATCAGAAGCATTCCTCAATATAGAGAGATTACCAGATATCAGTCTTTCTTGTTGATCATCTCGATGAATTATGGACTGCCCATTAAAGCTTGGTATGAACTGATGTTCAACACTTTGACCCAGGTTTACACCTTCTTCCAAATCAAA
Organism: Fraxinus americana; assembly: GCA_035079005.1. Classification (NCBI taxonomy): domain Eukaryota; kingdom Viridiplantae; phylum Streptophyta; class Magnoliopsida; order Lamiales; family Oleaceae; genus Fraxinus; species Fraxinus americana. Next base: position 9,868,530 of record CM068707.1, on the reverse strand, counting down.
TGTTGTTTCCACTGGCGATGAGTTTATATCCGGACCACCTGCACCATCTTCCAAGGGAATATGTTGTATATGAAGACCCAAAGGCTCGGATATATCCTTAGGAAGCATTACATCCGGAGGTGAGGAGTCCCCAGTGTTAGAGCCAACCACTGTCATGGAAGCAGTTCTCTGTTCTTGAACTGCAACTATAAATCCACAGATATAAATACAATCAAAATGCTATCTATATCCATTATGACAAATTTAACCTGAATTGTACTACAGCAAGATGCTATGTAAAGTGAATGTTTGGTATACAGTTCCAGACCATAATAGACATGATTTAGATTCTTTTCGTTCTTAATATTGTGAATTACTGTCTAATTACTTTACCACACGTCATAAGAGCACAAGCCAAACATGTAGATACAAAATAAAATCATACAACTCGGGCAAAATATATCCAAGGATTTACATTAATCTACGTACCTTTCAGACCTTCATTTGTAGTGATCAGATCGAGTTCAAGGAAATTGAGCAGCCGCCCAAGATCAACTCCGCTAGTCCAGTTCTCTGGAGGCTGGCCAACTTTCAGTTTAAGCCGGCCCCTATTTGCAGTCCCACCCCAGATTATCCCAATTGGACGTGGCTTTTCTCCATTTTCACCCTTCAAAACGATAAGACTTCCACTATCTCCTTCAAGGTCAAAAGTTTGTTGGTTCTCGCCAACGACAAGAAAATCAGTCAAGAAGCATATCCCTTTTTCATCATTGTACTCAAGAGCATATGCCAATACAGTTCCTGTGGTCAAACCAGAACTTCTTCCGACTTTCATTACTTGCTTTCCAATGAGACTGTCAATTGGAGATTGCAAGTCAATTTTTTTAACATTTCCAATCTCTCCTATCCCTTTCACGGATGTAGTTACAGCAGTCATGTCAAAATCATCAGTGAAAGGGATAAAGGCACCATCTGCTCTCACAAAGGTCTCTGCAAGTGAAAAGAATTATTAGGAGATTGCAATCACTCCATGAATAAAATATTTAGCTAATTAGCCTCTCGACTCGAAAGGACATGTATTGGGGAAGACATTAAAGAGGGAGAAACGAGAGGCAAAATGGTGTTTGGGGGGGGGGGGGGGGGGGGAACAATGTTCTAATATCTATATTGTCGAATATTGAATTGACATCTATGGGCAGTGCTGCATCTAGTTCAACTATTCATCATCTCACCAAGAGAATGCCAACATCTGGCACTACCTACTTCTTGATCACCAAATATACTGAAAACAACTGACCTGGATTTATGCCAGCAAATATTCCATACCAGAGGTCATCTCTGATGAATGAAGTTGCTCTTTCAACTGCACCAAGGTAAACACCAGGTCCAAGTGTTGGCGGTAAAGGATGAAACATCTTTTGATTAGGATAATCTAAATCAACAGCAACATGTCGATTTGTCAGGAAACCAACTTGTCGATTGCCTGTTTGGCTCCTCACTATAGCACCTAAGGTCCCGTAGTTTTCTTGGTTTGCAACCTGACATTTGCAGGTAGAATGCAGTGATACTGTAAAGAATTATCTGATGGAAAGTAATTCTAAGTAATTCCTAAAAAATTTCTAAAAGAAATGGCCAATGGGTGAGTGTGATAATTTGTTTATAATATGATCATGCTATGGCCACTTTACAATAATGTGTCTTTGCCAAGTTAAAAAGAAAACCTACTTTAATTGCCTTCTTAGGAGATACCGTAAAGAGGTTAAATTTTCTGGGCAAAATGAGTTCTACAGTGGACAGTTTGAAGATGACCATAAATGTGCATAGATTGCTAACTCAGTCAGAAGAAGATAACTCTGAACACGTGTTGAATGATTTGGAAAACCCTTAATCTTATTCCTTTTCATAAACGGGGTACATACATATGTATACATGTAGAGGATATTTCTCTAAAGGAAATAATCCTATCTAACAAGGAAGTAATTCTAGACTTATACACTTTCGATATAAATCATATTTACTCCTAAATTAATGCACACAGTTCACAACACTCCCCCTCAACCGACAGCACCAAAAGAGTACCCACGTCACGACAACTGTTGAATCACCAACAAATCCACTACCGAACTGCCGAAGAACTTTCGAAAACACTGCACACGACCTGGGCTCCTCTGCAGAACACCTTAGACCGACTCGAATGGAAGCGCTATCATCAATTAACCATGTTTCCGACCAGAACAGAAAAGAGAGGAAGGCTTACAAGTATGATGAAGAAACGAAGAAAAACTCACGGAAGAAGCAGCAGCAGCTAAGGAAAAAAAACTAGCGGAAGAAGAAGCAGAGGTAAGTACCAAACCCTTGCTCTGATACCATGTTGAATGATTTGGAAAACCATTAATTTTATTCCTTTTCATAAACGGGGTGTATATATATATATATATATATATGTATGTATGTAGAGAATATTTCTCTAAAGGAAATAATCCTATCTAACAAGGAAGTAATTCTAGACTTATACACTTTCCATATAAATCAGATTTACTCCTAAATTAATGCACAAGTTCACAACAATATGCAGATTCCGGATTGGGGTCCTCTTTGGACACGAGCAATGCGAAGCATATTCTGACATAAATATATGGATCCTACAGCCCAAATATTGAAATGAAAAAATTTCAGGTCAGTAGGTCGATCAGCAAAATTCCCTATTCCCCAGTGGCAAGTACTCGTTTCTTTTCCACATGTGCGAAATTGACATGCAGTTCATTTGAAATGTAAATATAAGAATATGGCTTCAGATATTGGACTCCTATGTCCGTTACATTCAAATTAGAGAAACTTTATCTGACACATCATATTTTGGCACAGATCTTCATCTGAGCAAGGATATTGAAAAGCACATAGATTATGTTTTGAACTCTTATCAATTTGAGAGAAGTTGAGATGAATTCAAATATTGTGAAATATGCCAAGGCCATATTTGGATGAAAATTTTTGCAGACGAGATATTACGGAGTTATGGTTTAACTTGGCCAAGAAGAACCCCATGTATTGAGCAAAGAGAAGCACATCATATACTAGTGGTTTCATAGAAGTGGAAGGTTGTGACACATTTTCAGAATACCTGAGAACCTGAACCAAGACATAGATCACTCCCACTGAGGTCATCAACAATCTCAGTGTATAATTGTTCCTTGGGCGCTGGCTCTGGAGCACCAAAATATGAAAATTCCACTACATCCACATCACACCACACCCCTCCTGGTCCCTGAAGACGCAAATAGCATTTCAACTTTAAAGCAGAATACAGGAAGAATCAGAACTCAGACAGAAAAAATATTTTGCAAGTTAACCGTGCCATACCCCCTCGTGGGTGGGGGCAATAATAGTTGGTGTCTTTGGCATGTAAATCCATGACATGGATAAGACGAGTGAAAACTATTATCAAAATGAGAGAGTAGGATAGAGAGTCAAGAGGAGAGACAATATTTCAGAATTAACCCTTCCCTACTTGAGTTGTTTTACCAGAAAAGAATAAAAACTTTGTAGAAATAGAGGACAGATATTGGAAAGCATGAGCATCTCTGTTGTTAGTTGTTACCTCCAAAGCAGTTGGTAGACATTGGATTGGACTAAGCCACTGCTTGTGGACTTTCCGTGATACAAACACCAGTATTGCTGGTATATTAGTCAAAACGCCACGTCGAATTCGAAAACCAATTGCTGTGCCAAGACTGTAACAACGCAAGATCTTGCTGTGAAATGCCCTAATAGTCATGAGCTCAAGCAATGTATTGGCACGCTGACCTTCTGGAAATTGGCCATCAAGCGACTCAAGCAAAACCTCTTTCTGTAGGTTAACAAAGTAATTTGCCCTCTCTTCAGCATCATCTTTTATTCGACAAGGCCATGAAAAGTATGCAGCACTGTTCTCACCATGTTGTCCAGCAGAAGCATGGGGTTGAAGTGATGGTGGACTAAATGAAGGCCGACAAGAGTGATTGCAACAGTACTTTTCAAGGTCCATAGCTGATTCCTCAGATGGTGTGGGGCCCGAGCAACGAGTTCTCGAATTCAACTTTGCTTGATCCATCAAGTGGTTTGCTTTAGAGATACTTATTATCAATTATAAACTTCCTGCATGACACGAAACCCCAAAGGTTTCCTCAAAAACACCATATCCAGTTAGTTTTCTTTCTGACATAATCCCCTGAGATATTTGGTACAGAAGTAAAATATGAGCAGAACCATTGGCATATTATTGTAAATCAAAGGTAATATCAATGAGCAGCTAAACCTGTTTTCTGCAGTGAATGTCCCTACAAGTTTAGATAGAGAATACTTGGTATTGTAATAGCAATATAATATTCCGTTTAACTTCAAAATGCAAAAGGAGTCATGATACCATTGACGAGCAAAGTGCAGTGTACACATACATTATATCTCCTAACCATGGTATGAAAAAACCCTGTTGAGGCCCGCCTTGAGACCCGCCTCACTATGAGGCGCAGCTTCTGTGCCTCGAGGCTCAATCTGTGAGGCACAAAAAATGAGGCGCACGCCTCTACATCTGAGGCAAAAAAAATGAGGCGTGCGCCTCATTTGCGCCTCATTTGAAGTATTTTTTTCAGGTTTTTGAAAATGAATTAAAAAAGACCCTCTTTAAAAAAGAGAAGGGACCATTTAAAAAGATATTTTGGGCCAAACAAAATATTAAAATATTTAGAATACCAAAAGGCAGCTAGAAATCCTTCTACACAACGGCAGACAGAAATCTTCCTAGATGGCGAGAACTACACGGCAGTCAGAAATCTTCCCAGAACTAAACGACAACCAAAAAACTTATCTTCAATCCTTCGCTTAAAAGAGGTCCTCAAATGTTGCTTCTATGTCTCTTTTCTCCTTTGCTTCTGCTTTCTTCTAGTGACTTGCAATTTAAAATTGTTTCACTAGACTTTGCTTGGCTTTTTTCTTGTTCAGTGCATCGTCACCAGATTGCACCTATTTTATTCGACAGATTGCACCTGTTTTGTTTGTGGTGAGGCTTACGCCTCAAAACGTTTTGAGGCTTACGCCTCGCCTTATTACAAAAAAAGGCCTCGGTACCCGTTTACGTTTTTTCAAACTATGCTCCTAACCCAAAATTAGTGAAAGATTTGGGTAAGCTATATCACTTGCAACAGAAAAATGAGTAAAAATAAATAAATAAATAACATTATAGAAATCAATAACACCATGTGCTATCTTAAACATAAGGGTGAAACACAACACAGTAGCATAAGCACCAATGTCTTATAGTATCCAACTATATTCTGCTTTAGCATTGACCTTGACCTAATGAAACAATTTCGACCAACAGAAACTGAATTATGAAAACCCTATTTAGCAAATCAAACAATAAGCTACAAAGTATTGCGACCTACCCGACAGTGGCATATTAGCAGTAAATGTTTAATCACATTAAACCGTGTATTAAACCTTTACTACTAATATAACGTGATTAAACATTTACTACTAATATGCCACTGTCAAGTAGGTACACGTTTATCTATTCAATTAAAAAAGAAAAGAAGTGATCTCGCAAAATAATGTGAACCTCGAATATGTGTCATTACCCCAAACCACAACCCTAACACCCAAGAAATAAAATATAAACACACAGACCCCCCAGAAAACAATCATATTAGTACAATTTGGAGAGTAGTGCTGCTGCTATTGCTGGTCAACCAATCTTGATGAATGAAATATAAAACACGACCTATTTGAATGCGGAAGCAAAATTATCCAGAAATTAAAGAAAAATATTTAATTCAATAAATAAGATCGTCTAGATGTTTACGTGTATGTTATATCTAGAATTAGGTATTCAAATTTTTACCTAAATTTGATGATCAATTCTAGAACTAGATTTGAATCACGAACTTTCAACTTCTTGGATCACGAGCTTCCAATTTTTTAATTGTAAGAACTTGATGCTTCAAACCTCTAAATCTTCTATGGTATTCTCCAAAGTCAACGACTACACTTGTGGGTGGGCACCTTCTTTTAATTAAATTAAGAAACTAATTCTTGGATTATATAATAAGAAAATATGATTTTCTCACTTTTTCTCTCTCTCTCTCTCTCCAAATTTGAACACTATGGAATTATGTATTATGATTCTTGTACGATTTTTATGTCCATCTAATCTCTATTTATAAAGATAAAAGATGTTCCAATCTATGTAGAATAATAATTCCAATATCAACTAGGAGTCTTAATTAAAATCCAAATAGGAGTTTTAACTAAAGTCCAAATCCAATTAGTTTATATTTAATTACATGTGTAGTCCTAGAACTTCAATTACAATTACAATTAAGTTACAACTTTTATAATAATTACAAGTACAAAATTTTATTGTAATTACAATTAAGTCCAAAACTATTATAATTACCGTAATTAAGTTCCATTACTTCATAAAGCTACCACATGAATCTAATCGGACATATATTTTCCAAAATTCAATAATTAGATCATGTCTAGTAGACCCTAGACCACTCAATCTAATTATTAGTTTTTACGCTTTCCACTAAATGTAAAAGACTGAACTCTCGAAATATATAAGATCACATAAGCCAATAAATCTGTAATATTTTTCTCTGACTTGCCATATATGTATTTTATCCCCGTTCGAGATTCGATAATTAGGCACGAGCATAAAAGACCGTTTTGCACCCTCTAATTATTCTCACTAATTTAAGTACTATTTTCTTCAACGGTCATGTAAACACATCACAGATGTTGAAATTTAACCGTCGCTAATTACTGAGCTCAAATTTTAACCGTTCAACATAAAATACTTAAGTAGTCACTACCCATTTTTTAGGGCAACGATTCCCGACACGAATTCATGTACTCTAGTTCGCTCATTCTCAAGTTCTCAACTCATCGAGATACTTGATCAATTAAATTGATCTCGCCAATTGATGAATCAAAGAACCATTAAAATCACGAAAAGATAAACATAACTCTATCAAAAGATTTAGATAAAATATGCAGCGAGCAAGTGAAATTCAATTCTCCGCATGATCATGTTATAGAATTAAACTCGACACGTGGTTCGTTCAATACACTTCAAGTGGACTAGTAACGACAAATCACAAACTCGAATAGTGAAACAAACAACGTTACAACCTTTCAGTACAAGGTGTCAGCCCTTATACATAGGTAGTGAACAAATTATTCATGATCAAAATATAAGTTGTGTGACACTGTACTTTTCGTATCCAACTTATATTATCATATACACTTTAATTCACATGCCCAATAATTAAATACAATAAATGAAATAAAAACAATTTTATTTAATATAAGAATATTGTTAATTTTACATCAGCACACAACCCAACAGACCCACTTATCAAAATCATTCTCTAAACAATAGCAGAAGTGATGTAGTTGAAGAAAGATGTAATTTTTATAAGAAATCAAGTTTCAGTCTATCAACAGTTCTACAAAACAAGACATCAAAAATGAAATAAATACAAGTATTATAAAAGGAAGATTACTTGCTAATCAATTCTAACGGGGAGAAAAAAGAGAGAAGCGAAAATGAAAACAGTAGTTTCAAATTCAAGAGCTTACCTCACAAGCACCTAGCAAAATCGTTGAAGTCATGGAGTATAGCAGAAACCCAACTCATCAGTGGCCTATGGCCTAGTAGGAATTAACATCGTAGTTCCATATAAATGAGGAAAACAAACGATTTTGGGTTATTTTTGCTTCGTCAGGCGTGCTTTTAAGTGGGGTGAATGAAGGGGTGGGGGTAGAGAAGAGAGGGAACTCAGAGGTGCCTCCAATCCCTTTCCTCCAATTATTTGCAGTTCTAAAATGACAAAAATTGCCAGATTATAAATCCCACAACGCTTTTGCTTGGAGGCATTAGCGATTTTGTTTTGCTTATGAGGCTAATCATTAAAGCTAAACATTACAGACCACATACAATAGTTAATGCTATAACGCTTTTGCTTACGACAACGTTGGGTAAGCAAGTTGATTAATAAAATTAATAGTTGATTAGCCGTATAATTATAACTAGTATAATCTATCACCCACAGTTTTTTTTGTGAATCACTGATTAGCCGTGTGTGTGTGTATATATATATATATATCAACACCGTTTTTATATATCAACCCATCATAATTTCTTCATAATCTTTTCATGTTTTCAATTATTGCCATCAATAGACACTATCAAATTTGCCGTGTGTGTGTGTATATATATATATATATATATCAACACCGTTTTTATATATCAACCCATCATAGTTTCATAGTTTCTTCAAATTTGATAGTGTCTATTGATGGCAATAATTGAAAACATGAAAAGATTATGAAGAAACTATGATGGGTTGATATATAAAAACGGTGTTGATATATATATGGATTAGCCACCATTATTCTGAATTCGAGAAAATAATATATATATATATATATATATATATATATATATATATATATATATATATATATATATATATATATATATATATATATATATATATACAGAAATGATCTAATGAGCACCGGTGCTCATTTTATCCTAAGTACCGATGAGTTGACATATTAATTCATTGGTGGATAAAGATTTTGTGAGTTCCAATCCACCAATGAATTAATGTGCCAACTCATCGATGCTTAGGATAAGATGAGCACCGGTGCTCATTAGATCATTTCTGTATATATATATAATCATAACAGAAAACTCAAATTCTTATTTTGATAATCCTAATAGAAAAGATAACTATCATTGTTTTCAATTAAAAAAAATCAAGAAAAGATTAGATAACCCCAACACTAAAATACTTCGAAATGAAATTTCTTAGTGATACTACTTGAATTCAAAAGACACAATATCAAATAACACAAACACAATCTTTCACATGCTAAATTATCAGATCCAAGTAAAATATAATTCTTACATTTTCAAACTCTTCATATATGTCTATATCTTGATGTATTTGTTCTAATGGCGTTTCTTCTATTGTTGTGTTTGACTTTAGTTAAAGATAATAAATATTGAAAATATAAAATAATGAATATTACTATCTGGTGAATGAGTTTTGTTGCATGTTTGTAAGTGCACATAAATACCCATTTTTATCTTTCTTTGCTTTCGTCCTTAAATAGCATTTGTAGAATGAGCACTCAATCGTCACAAAAGATTATACAGCATCCATGGAGGCTAAAATATAACATCTCGAAGGCCATAAAATATAACTGAACTAAACTGAAAGATCACACAATATCTAGAATGGCCAAACTATTGAAGATGACAAAGCACTCAAAAGTCTCATTATGTGGTGTACAAATTTACTTTTAATGATCTAACTCATTTTTTAATATGTTTCGATTTCTTAAATATGCCATTTTAAAATCATTAAATCATTGTACAATGGCCAATAATCATAAAATGACCATCAATTTCTTTATTTACTTGCAAGAGTTATGTAAGTCGTTTGTTGATTAGCTGTCATTACATGCAAATATGTTAAAAGTTGAGTACGTGTTTGGCTATTATTATGATTTATTGCAATTGTACGATATTTTGCCGATTTTAAAAAGACTTGTATACCATAGAATGAGACTTCATATGCTATGTGACTCTGAGTTTCGCTATTTTGAATGTTGTGTGAACTTTCGGTTCAAGTCAAGATGTGTGATCTTCAAGATCGATTATAATGATTTTATCCTCCTTGAATGTTGTTTGATCATCCGAGTTATTTATGATATGAATAGAGGGCTTGATGTACCAATATATTAAAGGACGTGCCCAAAAATGATAAAATGGACATTTATATGCAAGCACACATGAAACAATATTTATTCACAACATTTCCAAAAAATGTACAAATTGTACTTTGAGATCATTTAAAAGAAGTGAGCGGTGTCTGCACGAGGGATAAAGTATCATATAGTAGAAGCTGATGTTCGTTAAGAAGTGCAAACTGCAAGTGTACGAGTTACGTTCAAATAATAAAGTTGATTTTTTTATTACGAGTTGTCGATCCCTCGATAAATGTATACTTTAAATTATACGACTTTAATTAATTTAATTCTAATAATAAAAAAATACATAATAAATATTTTGATTTGAAAAAGTGATAGATGTATAAAAATCTACAAAATAAGAAACATAAAAATCTTGAGAATTTTGGAAAAAAACTTGGTTGAGATTCATGGTTTCGTTTAACCATCACCGAATTAATTTCCTCACAAGTCAATTAACAAATTACTCATTTACAATGTTAGGCCCCATTTTTCAAATTTAGTTAATTACTTCCCTCGAACGAAATTAACTATAATCTATTTATTTAGCATATTATATCTCTATATCGATTAAAATCAAACAATCGTATTAAATCGTTGTGAAAATAGCTCAATGGATCATCTAGGGTTATGGATATATCTCTATCCCTACACAAACCTATGATTTCTACTATTTGGTCTAAAATACACAATTTTCTCTCGAATTGTGTACAAATCACTAAACATAATCATTCATTGGCAATATAAATGAAAATATAATAATAATAATAGTAGAAACACATTAAATTAAGTAACTTAACATTAAAGAACAAATATTAAAATTAATTAAGACTATGTTAAATTTCAAAGATAAATCCCGACACAAATATCTAGCCCATGTTAAACAATTGATAAAAAGGATAAGATTTATAACAATACATTTCAATCAGAGAACTAATGGATGAAACACAAGATTAAGAATAAAACCTTTTTTTATTAGGTTCTTGAAGGTTTGATCTTGATTTTTCAAAGTTCCTCCACTTCCTTTTGATTTTATCACCTTCTCGTGCTCTAATTCTCCAAAAAATACCAAGAAAATAAAGAAGAAAAGAAGAGAAAAGGAAGAATGAAAAATGAAGGGAAAAAAAGAAGAAAAGAAACTGAAAAGAAGAAGCCTGAAATCCCCATTTTGTAGCCAAAAATAAGAATTTGGTTCATTTTGTAGCCAGTCCCCTAGATAATTGCACAAAAATTCCTTCAACTTTTATCTTGTACAATTTGGTCCTCAAAATTTGACTTTTCTTTCAATTATGCCCTCAATAAATTGTATCTAAGGTCCTTAAACTTTCTGCACTTATGCATTTTTGCCCCCAACATCACAATTTTGTACACTTTTTGTCCCATTTTACTTCATTTTGCTTTGCTCTATTTTCTTTTGGGTTTTGACCTACAAAAACCATAATTATATAATTATGTGTAGAAATCCGTTCCCTTAATCAATATTTAAGCTTATTTAGATATTAAACAAGTATGCAAAAAGCACTTACCAACATCCTCAAACTTAAGCTCTTGCTCGTTCCAAGCAAGATTATTTACAACACAATCAAACACGTGGTAATGATCAACACAATAGATAGCTTGTCAAAAATATCGAAGAGCGTAAAATTGTATAATCAATTCACAAAATACTCCAAATAATACTAGCAAAAATAATTTAAACTTGACCAATGTTCGATCAATGTATGTGTGTACGGTCACTTTCAAACATCATTTAAATTAGGAAAACGTTGTCAAGACAGAAATTTTTTTAAAATTGGCTCCAACCAGACCCTTTGTGGTCAAATATTTTATTTCAGACTCGTGATATTTACACTACTGAAATAAATATTTATTTTCTTTCTCCGAGTGTAAATCTAAATGTTGCTTTCAATTCACTCAATTTTTGGCTCTAGTTCAGTTGAGTTTAATCAACAATATCAATCTTTAGTCATGTGATGATTCTCCATTAGAAGAGTGCTTCGACATTTAAGCTTATACTAAGTAATTCAAGCTCATTAGTTATTTAACCCTAAACATCAAATACAATTACATCAAAGCTCATGGTTAACCTCACTCCCTTAAGCTTTCTTCTTGACCATTGTAGCGAGTTTTAGGTCGACAACTCCTCGATTATTTTAGACCAGAGGGTATATGGTTTTGAGATATCCCTACGAACTTAATAATCGAGTAAAAAAGGCTAAAAAATGAGGCAAGAATAAACAAGTGCAATATTCCTTTTTAGCATGACAAAATAAATAGGGTTTAGATCTCTAGCATATGATCATTATCTAGTTTATACTTAACATTTAACAAAAGACATTCCACACAAATTTTTTTCAACACGCATGGAATCAATACACTTCTAGATAATATCCTTCACCGACTCGATATTTCCAAACTTATCTCGCAATATAGTAAAGTAAATGAAAAGTGAATATAAGATTGATAGAAATTTATGCACAACTCATAACCTAATTCTTACCAATTCAAAAATTTCTCTATCAATAAAAAAATTTCACTTTTAGATAATAATTAATCATAACTATTGTACTCAAAGTAACTCGAGATCTTACAATGTATAAGGAATTTTGGCACAAATAGCATATTTGGTTATATCTTATGAATCAATAGCAATTTTAAACATCAAACAATCCTAAGTCGGCAAGGTTACCTAATATGTCAACATAAAATCACAACAATTTAAGTACAATCACCCCCCAAACTTAAATCACACATCGTCCTCAATGTATAAAGAAAAAGATAAAAGAGAAGAAGGGATAAAGAAACTTCCCCGATTGGACATTTGTTATGGGGTACGATGCTCGATTTGGACTTGTCATGCTCTTGAACGGCTCATTTTTAATTCACCCCAAACTTGTGATCAAGTCTCAACTTGATTTCAAATCATTTTCTTCAATAAGCATCTCATGAAATAACTTGTGGTGTCCTACAAAATCACAAGAAATGAGTAAATTTACACGGGTCAAAGTCAAAGTAGGTAAGTATGATCAAAATAGTCAAAATGAACATTCAACATGTTGAGAACCATAATAAATATAAGACTTCAAAAAGTTATATAACTACAAAAATTATTTTCTAATTACAAAAAAGAAAAATAAAAAGATTACAAAGTTGGGTTGCCTCCCAACAAAAGTTTTTTTTATAGTCTTTAACTCAACTTTGACAATTGACCTATGGGCATCTAAAAAAGGTTTTGGATGCTTTGTCCATTTTCCTTCACCTAGTTTTATTCCACTCTTTATTTGATCTTCAAAACTCAATATTGTCCATTTCCATATAATAGGACTTGTCTAGTCCATCCAATTTTACTTCAACTGCATAGACTTTCACCACGTCATTGGACTTAATCACAAACTCAATTTCCGGGCAATCAATGAAGAAGAATGTACATTACTTTCATTCTCATTGTTTGCTACATTTTCGTGCGGTTCATTTGTGATTGATATGTCATTCTCTTTGAACTCTTCGTCAGTAGTGGATGTCTCATTAGATTGAATGAGCGGTCCACAATCGAGCTCTATGGACAATGCCAAGTCTTTCATTTTAACTCCGTCGAGTGGAATATAACCCCACTTTTGAAATCCATCCCAATATTCGTAATCTCCCACAAGTATGTCATCTACATACAACTTGACAAGTTCATAGTAATACTTTGCAAGTACCTTTTCATTCAAAAATGGAGGACCATTCCCCTAAAACTTGATTTCCTCGTCCCTATCGTCAGGTAAATAATCTCTCTCAAGCATGTCACTATCATTGAAGTTGCTAGTGATTGTTTTCTACATTTCAAATATTGCCTAAATCAAAGAAGTTTCGACATTGACGTACCGGTGCACAAATACAAACATTGTTATGTACAATGTATCGTTTGACAAATTTCACAATTTGGACCTCCAAGCATATATCCACAGTCAATGTAAAGATTAGACATTGCAAAAACTTTGTTACTTTAACAAGATTGGAATAATACAATTATAGCTTAAAAGTACAAGGAGAGAATATCAATACAAAATAGATTAAGAATATGGGGGTTAGCCAAAATATACAAAAATAAGAGCAATTAAAAATAAATAAACAAAAATTGTTAAAACTAAACTTAAATAAAGTAGTAATAAAAATAAAAACATTCATCGACAATGACGCTAAAAATGTGTTTCCTAAGACGTTTAACCGTAAGTGCACGGGTTACGTTCAAATAATAAAGTAGACCTTTTAAGTTCGAATTATCGATTCTTCGAAAAATGTATACTTTTAATTACACAACTTTAATCAATTTGATTCTAACAATAATAATTAAAAAAAACACACACAACAAAGATTTTGATTTGAAAATGTGAAAGATGACTAAAAATTTACAAAATAAGAAAACAGAGAAGTCAAAAAAAGTATATTAATTAGCAAGGCAATCTCGACATTAATCTCAACGTTAGCATTTGAGCTGTAGATGATACGTCACTTCTTTTGCTTTCTATGTCCTTTTTCATAGTTAACCCTTTTATTATTTTCAAAATGCATACCTTACTCACGAGCATACCTGAACTGAAATAGAAAGAAGTTAAATAACATCCAATTCATTAACCATGTAGTTACAAAGTACAAACGATTTGTAATTTCATTACATCAACACTAAATAATTAGGACTTGAGTGCATTATATCTACGAGATGTACATCCACATCAAAAGTCAACAAAATGTACATGGAAAACCATGTCGTTTTGAAATTAACAAAAGGAACCACGATATGGTCATAAAAAACAAACGAAGTGACCTATCATCTAGAGTCCTAACTTAAGCAAAATTTGAAACTAGTATCCGTGTACTTGTACGACATGTCACGTTCATTGTAACACTGTGTGTACTTGGTCGCCTTCTCAAACATGTAAAACTCAAGGTGATTTGAATAATAAGACCATATGTCAAATTCCACACTAAATGATTCTCTCTTCTACATGTTAACACCGTCCACTTCTTTCATACAATCTTAAACTACAACTTGTTCATCTCTTGTAAAATAATAAATATTGCTACCCAACAAATAAATTTATGTTCATGCATGCTAATGCACATAAATGTCCATTTTATCTTTCTTTGAACATGTCTTTAAATAGAATTGGTGCACCAAGCACTCAAATCGTCATAAAAATCCCGGAAATCACATGGCATCGGGGAGGCTAAATCAATCCGAACGGCCAAACACATCCGAAAGTTGGAAAATGTACTGTATTAAATCGAAAGATCGCACATCATCCAAAATGGTCAAATTATCGAAAGATCACATAACACCCGAAGCCTCATTCTGTACTGTACAAATCTATTTGAAGTAACTAACTCATTTTCACTTATGTTGCCATTCTAAATCCGAAAATCATCGTACAATGACAATAAGTCATAATATAAACAGAAATACGTACTCAATCTCAACATACTTGCATGAAATGGCGCTGCAAGTGACTTCCACATCGTTTAGCCCCAGTTTGACATACAGTAAAATTTTCATTTTCATTCTTCTACTCATTTTCAACCACATATTCTTCAATAAAATATTTTTCATCACATCAATAACTTTTCTTTCTTTTTCAGCCATACATTCTCCATCAATTTACTATTCCAAAATACATTTTTTCAAAGTAATGTGGCTCAAACACAATAAGATACCTAGTACCTTATGCAAGTAAATAAAGAAAATACATAAGGAAATTTACTTATTCTTTAAGAGATCGTTTGATTGCAAATGTGGAAAATGGGTGGAAAGAAATGTTTTACAGGGAATTGATTTGCTTAAAAATTATTTTATTGGGAATTGTAATTAATTGTATTTAATTGGTATAATTTTCAATAGAAAATGTTGAAAATTTAGTATCCGTTTGACTTCGTTTTTTATAAAAATTGTCCATTAAAGTGATAATATTTTCTACCATTGAGTCTAAAATTTGTTCCAATTGCCAAAAAAAATTTTAAAAAAATAATAATCATATCGAATGTCATTCGTTTGACTTTGTTTTGCATGAAAATTGTCAATAAAAGTGAAATTTTTTTTACCACTGTGTCTAAAATTTTTTCCAATTGCCAAAAAAAAGAAAAACAAAAAACAAAAAAAAAAAAACCTAGAAAATATTTACCCACCAAAATATCAAAAATTTATTTTCTTCAAAAAGGTGGAAAATTTGGAAAATTGAAAAATATTTTCTTGAAAAAATTTTGTCTATCAAACATTACAAAAGTTTTTCCATTTTTCATGAAAAATGTGTGCTATCAAACGGGGTCTAAGTGAAAAGATCATGCAAATTTAGGGTATACACAAGTTAAGATGGAATGAAGATGAACCCTAAAACAGCTTGGATGATAGGTGATAATACCCCTTACTTAAAAGAAATGAAAATAGACTTCGTAGGATATATACAAAATTCTCAGAAACTTGAACGTTGGGTTTTAGGTATAGTACCAGGAATTTCGGAAACTTCGTTCATTTTTTCTGCAAATTCAGCTTCTTCTCTTCACTCTTGAGCTACAATTTGATGTATAATCCCAAACATTAGGTTAGGAACAACCTCATCGAATTTAGGTGTCCAAACCCTAAGCTAAAACCCTAATATTGCCCTACCTATAAGGAGGTTTTGCCATCCGTTTGATACTGCTTTTCCTCGTTTATTTTTTTCTTGTTTCTGGGGCGTGTTGACAGAAAGGATATTCATGTGAGAGTGCATTTTGCAGGTACCCACTATATCTATGCATACATCAATATATATAGGCCACTTCACCACCGGCCAAAACACACTTTCCAGCTTGCTCCCATGGTTTGCTACAGTAATACCACCCTTAGGTGGCTTAATGGGAGGTCAAATGGCTTGGCTTAGTACGAGGTCAAACGGCTTGCTTGAAAGTTCCTACTAACTCCAAAAATTAACCGAGAGCCCGTTTTGCGTGATTTTTGCTCGTCTTCTTGTACTTCCTTCTCACACGGAACATATGGACATATAGAACAGCCTTTTCCAAAGTCAAAAATAAAAATTAAAAATTCAGTAATATATGAAACAAATTACATTAAGGGGAAGCACTTGACACGAGTCCCCACCACAAATGAATCGAGCAATTTTCAATGAACAAGCAAAAATGGCGATTTCTATTCCGCTTCACGTTTTAGCAAAACACTTTCTGGTTCGGAAAAATAGCTTCACTAGCAATACTATTGAATTTTACCAAACTTGATTGTATAACTGATCAGAGGTGGATCCAAAATTATGGTTCAGTGAAGGCGATATACAATTATGTAAAAAATTATTTCAAATAAATTGGGGAAGAAACAGAAAAACATAATCTGAAAATTTGAATTTAAAAAAGCCGTATTTGAAAATCTAGTGGAGGCGACGACACCCACTCGTCCCTTCATAGGTCCGTCCCTGTAGCTGATAAGTCATTTTACCACTAAATGGGTGTTTGGTGAGAATTAAAATTAGATTTTTAGTAAATTGTGTAGAAGTTTTTGAAATATGTGATTGAAAGGTTGTTAAACCCATGAAATATGTAGTTATCATTGATTGTTTGATTTTAATCCGAAACAAACATGGCCTAAGGATAATCCCATTAGACATTAAATCGGAATAGCATCACGTCGCTTCTTGCACGACCTAATCTTTTTCCTCCGATCTCAATTGCACGGAAGACAAATCATGTGAACCGCTTCATTGCAATGGTCAGAAAGAAAAACAAACAAAAGACTTTAAAAATAAAATAAGAGTTTGAGTACGTCTGAGAGAAAAAAAAAAAACTTTATGTAATGTTAGAGTACAATGACCCGAGTTCTGTTTGGCCACATGTTTGGTTAAACTAAAATTATAAGAGTAAAAAATGGGGGTTTTAATAAGGCTACCTATTTTATTTAGTTTCCTTGTATTATATGCCCTTGTCGGGGAGCAATTTTTGGGAAGAAAAGAACCGTGCTATGGTACCCTGGCGTTTTACACGTACCCGACCCCACGCCCCCCTCTCACAATGGGGGGGCCCAGCCATTTTTAAATTCACCTCGGGCCCCCCTCACCGTGAGGGGGGCGGTGGGACCGTGTACCCTGGCGTGTAAACGCCAGGGTACAAATGGCTTTACCCGGAAGAAAATCAATTTTTTGTGTCAACTCACGGGCCCCACACATGTTGAAGATAAAAGTTGCTGTGCATTTTTCTATGAATTAAATTATTTGTACATCATGCTTTACACCTTACTTTATTCGCTTGAATAGGTGATAGATTTTTGAGTGATGCTACATGTACCCACAAACTTTCACACAATCTTTTACACCCCCCTCACATAGAGGGGGGCCCACGATTATTTTATTATGTGTGGACCCCCCTCCATGTGAGGGGGGTGTAAAAGATTGTGTGAAAATTTGTGTACACATAGCATTATTCTAGTTTTTTAATGATTGGATTAAAGTTATTTTGTCAAATATGATTTGAGATCTTGTGAAGTGTAAAAAATATAAATCAAGTTGTAAAGTAGGATGTACATCATGCTTTACACCTTACTTTACTCATTTTCTATTTAAGGTACACGACTTTCAAAATATTTTAAAAGTCCATAATACTCCTTTATGCAACTGAGGAAGGAAATTGGGCCTGTCTGTTTCTACTATAAATCACAATTTGGAACGTTGGGAATACTATTCAGCCGAAAAGTTTGACTTTTGTGTGTCTGGTGGAGCAAAAAGTGTGGAAGAAAACGGTAAAAAAATTGATTTTTTGGTTAAAAAAATTTCCATCAGACAGGTTCTGAATAATGGCATTATCGGCAATTGTTCTAGACAATGACCAGTGGGTACAATACTTTTCTGAAAGGAGTCAAAGTACATGGAATAAACAAATGATATTTGATTGTGTCAGACAGTCATATTTTTCCTTTTAATTCTAGTTTAATCGGTCTCAAACAAGCGCTATATTCAGATTAGCCGCAACTCATATAGTTGATTCCTTTTCTATCCGTAGTTTTTTTTCATATTGAATTTTCAAGTAAATCTTGTGTTCTTGAAATAAACACAGGTAGGAAGTTGAAATCTCCTCAAGAAACAGAAAGTACTTAAGAGATTCAGAAGGGGGCAGCATGACGGATACCAAACAAGGTAATAGCTTAAGAGATTCAAAGATTACATAATTATAAGATAGAAAAAAATTAATATTGATGATTCATTGTAGTTGATAATGGGGGTTGGCTAACAAACCTTATGCAGAAACTCATTGCCAAGAGATCAATGATGAAAACAAGAAACCAACTTACAATTCCCCTCTCCCTCTTGCTGCGGCAAATGAACGAGCAGCAACAAAATCATCGTAAGAGACCCGACAAAACATATGGATTGAAATGTCAACACTTGTCTATTATAGCGGTAAAGTTTCCGAGGAAAATTATTATAATGCGGAAACGTGCAATAACTAGAAAGAAAGACATTAGAATGAATGACGTTCTTTCCAATGGAAGTTCTCAAAAGTGAATGAACCACTTCAATCTTATTTAGGGTGTATTTGAACCACATTATTTTAGAAGAATGTATTCTGAAATAGTAGATTGATGGAGAATTTGTGGTTGAAAAAAAAGGAAAAGTTATTGATTTGATGGAAAATATTATTTTATTGAAGAATGTGTGGTTGAAAATGAGTAGAAGAATGAGAATAAAAATTTTAATGTGTACCAAACAGGAGCTTAAGAACAAAAAAAAAACTTCCATTTGTTTATATCTTAAACTATAAACAAATATTAGACATAATCTAAAATTGTCCTTACAATAGAGCCATAATTTGATGCTTCTATAAAAAAAAAAAAAAAAAAATAGTAACGTGTAGCGTCAATTTTAGCTTCCTCGTGATGAGTAATAAGATAACGTTTAATAACTGTTGTATATCTTACGTGAGTTCCTTCTAACATAATGGTTTTTCCACTTTTGGCAATCATTTTTCAGAAAAAACGTCTAGATCCAATATGCTGATTATCATCGTCGGATCCGGCGAATAATAGAAAATGGATCAACAATTCTAAGTTAGTGATATAAATTATAAACTAAACAAACGACGAAAGAAAGATAAGGAAATGTTCACATTAATTAGAAATAAAACTACAAAAGAAATAACTAAACAGAACTAAATCTCTGATAGATTGGTATACAGAATCTTTCATTCTCGAAAGGGAAAATCATATTATCCAGGAACGCGAGATCTTTGTCTCTAGACTCTTCAAAATCAGCAAACATTGAACCCCCAGCAGACTTTTTGCCCTCTTTGCATATCATTGAATCAAATCAATATTGTTGAAAATATGTCCATGTTTGATGACATTATTTTG
The DNA here is from genome assembly GCA_035079005.1 of Fraxinus americana. Classification (NCBI taxonomy): domain Eukaryota; kingdom Viridiplantae; phylum Streptophyta; class Magnoliopsida; order Lamiales; family Oleaceae; genus Fraxinus; species Fraxinus americana. The sequence continues at coordinate 9,848,387 of CM068707.1, read as the reverse complement.
ACAAAAAAAAATGTTTTAAATAGTATTTTTTTGGAGGATATGAGATTAAAAAGTAGAGAAAAATTTTGAATTTGCGTGCAAAATATTTTATTGTGTGAATATATAGTTAAAAATAAGTATAAAAATTAAAGAGTTCTATTTTAAAGGGAGATCAACATGGGCTAAATCAACGCAAATACATATAAATGAAAATATAATAATTAAAGCACAACAAGTATAACAAGTGAGAAAGTTCCCGATATAAATATATATGTGTAATTGGTGCAAAACGTCCCTACCTATGACGGGTTCTGTGGAAAACGTCCCTACCTTTCATTTTGTGGTGCAGAACGTCCCTACCTTTGCATTTTCTTGCGCAAAACATCAATTTCACCAATTTTTAACATAAAATGATCATTATACCCTCTTATATAAATAAAACAAAAAAAGAAAGTAAATAATAAATTGCAATATGCTCCTAAACTTTTTTAAAAATACAAATCGGTTCAAAATTTATGAAAATATTAAAAAGGGAAAATTGCAAAATAGGTTAAAATATTTATTAAAAAACCAAAAAATAAAAATCAATTTATAACACTTCTTCCTCCCACCCCACTCCGACAGTCAGCACCGTCGCCCCCAAAGCAGGCCACCGCCGCCACCGACACGTTGCAGGCCCACCCCTATCTCCTTCCCCAACCCCACTCTCTCCACCCTCAAAATGCTACCACCACAATCAAACCCAAACCCAAATCCACAATCAAACCAAAACAAATCCTCTTTTTGAAGCTTTTCCATGACCTCGCCCGTAACTTCCCCTGCGCCCCACCATGTGAAAAAACTGAGGGGGAAACTCCATCACCATCTTGCCTTCATATCCACTCCCCCCACTTTATCTTACCTTACCTTACAAAATAAATAAATATTTGGATCTTCCCTATACAATATTCTGATCTGCATCCCATATTCTCTCTGTATCTTTTCCTTTCTATTATATAGTTTGGGCGAAAACGTTATTTATTATTGTGGTGGTTTAATCTGGTTCTGTGCTCTGTTTCTTTGACAATCCGTGAAAATTTTCTACCTCAACATTTCCCTTGTACATATGTTGTGGGATTGAAGTAGACTTAAATTCTGTACATTTGAAGGTGTTTGTAATCTTTAAAAAGGCTGCATACTGAAAATTGAGATCTGGGTATTGGATTTCTGAAAGTTGAATTCATGGGGCGCAGGTGAATCTTTTTGGTTTGACTCAAATTCATGTTAAATCACGATCGTCTATAAGTTTAAGCTTTGTATAATAGTTGTGATATGCAGAATAAATATGGTTGCTATTTTAGCTCAGGTACAGGGCAGTAACAAGTGCTAGATGGGTTGAGGAAATGATGGGAGATCATTCAATTGTGATCATGTGAATTGGGAACAAAGCTGATCTTGTGGATTTGAGGGTTGTGCCAACTGAGGATGCTGTAGAGTTTGCAGAAAACCAAGGCCTTTTTTTCTTCGAGACATCAGCACTCAATGGTGACAATGTAGACCCTGCATTCCTTAAACTGCTCGAGGAAATTCACAATGTGGTTTCCAGGAAGACATTGGATTAAATCAGTACCCATGGTCGTTCCAGCATGAATTTAAGATTTCTTGGTAGAATTAGTCAATTGCAGCAGTGGAGATTCATCAATTTTGGCCAAACTTGTTGGACTTAGGGTCGATTATTGGTGGTAATTGAAGGGGAATTGGCAGGCTGTTGACCGGTGTCAACGTCCGGAGGCTTGGGTGGCCGAGGCTACCGAAATTTGGACGCATTTGTGGCGGTGGAGAAGAGGATGGAGGAGGAGGAGGAGGAGGAGGGAGAGAGAGAGAGAGAGAGAGAGAGAGAGAGAGTATGTGTGTTTTTGTTATTTTTAATATTTTCATAAGTTTTGAACTGATTTGTATTTTTAAAAAAGTTTAGGAGCATATTACAATTTATTATTTACTTTACTTTTTTGTTTTATTTATATAAGATGGTATAATGGTCATTTTATATTAAAAATTGGTGAAAATGATGTTTTGCGCAAGAAAATGCAAAGGTAGGGACGTTCTGCACCAAAAAATGAAAGGTATGGACATTTTCCACAGAACTCGTCATAGGTAGGGATGTTTTGCGCCAATTACCCTTATTTCTATTGTGGAAAGTCAGTGTTAGGAATGGAACTCCAAAAAGTATTATACAAATTTTTTTTGTCTATTTTTACTTTTTAAATATTTTAACTAAAATTAACTTTACAATAGTCTTTTCCATAAATAAATTGACTTTTAATAGTCTAATTTATAATATATTAAATATCACGTCAAATGAGAATAGTTTTTTTAACAATTCTAGCTCTACTATAATTTAATTATTTCAATAATACCTTACTTTTCGTTTTTCAATATGTATTTAATTTAGTTAACTATTTAGTTATCATCAATGTATATGCACATTTGACATATTCATTTCACTTGTGCGATTTCATTAATGTATAAATTTCATATTATTAATTCTCAATTAATTAATATTCTCATTCATTTAATTAATATTCATATTCATTTATGTATTTTAGCGTTATTAATTTCAATTATAAATTAATTAAAATTTCATGTTCAAGAATGCATTTCAATATTCACATCCATATATGCTAATTAACATTTAGCTTTATTTAGTTCAAAATTAATTAAATAATTTAATATTCATTGTCAGGTATATATTTCATAGCATTAATTCTAAATTAATTAATATTCAAGCTTATTCAAATATTACTTTTATGATATTTATAAATCATTTCATAGTAACGTACAATGCACGTTCAATGTGGACTAGTAAACGACAAATGACAAATAAGTTTGTGAATCAAAACATTTGTTTGAGGATGCTCGTGCCAAGAATGAAAGTTTAGGTTTAGGTTTTGAACAAGGTAACTTAGTTGAGGATGATTTGTGCCAATTAACCTAATTTCTTTTCCAATGTTCATGACTGTGGGACCCTTTTTACTTTGCCTCTGTAATAATCCACAAAAGGCATAACCCCTTACCCCGTCCACCTCAACCCTAATCAACAACCCACAGTACGACACATATATTACACTGACACGAATACCACTTCCACCACTCCTCTCTCAAATTATTAAATTTCTAGATTTGGATATAGAGGGTTCTACAATTTTCTGCACCCAATTTATATGTACAGATTCTTCGAAACTCTGAATTATTGGTTATTAATTGATTAATAACACCTCTCTAGTTAGATCTGTCAATTTCAGCCCTTTCTAATTTCAGGTCTTCTTTCCGAATTTCAGTGATTTATAAAAATCTGGAATTTTGATGTTAGTTTTTATATTTTTTGAATATCCTAATTGTAATATATTGGTTGTTGAATCTTGGTTGTATTGAGGGTGGATAAGTTTCTGGGTTTGAAAGTATTATTTGAGCTGAAGATAATCAAATGGATAGATTTGGAGATGAGGGCAGTATTGAAGAGTCCGTCAATCTCCAAGATCGTAAACCATTTGGTGCCAATCCAACAGGTTTGCTATATATACACGTGTGATATGATCTTTTATGTTTGAGCTCAACCTTGACAGATTTGCTTCTTGTCCATTCTAAGCTCGTTGACTTCATTTATTATTGTTTCCTTATCCTCTGCGTATTCTGTGAACTGAGGCAAAAGGTTTGCAAATATCCTTAGTCGACCCATGTCGGTTTCTAGCAATAAATTAATTACATAAAAGTCAGCTCCTCCATCATTATTGATATCTAATGTTTTATTGTATGTAACTTCATTGTGAGCAGCTGAGATGTGTTATGCTTTTCTAGATCTTTTTTTCATTTTAATCAACAGTATATCTTTGTCTTGTAATTCAACCCAGTGCTTGTTTTGTAGTGCTTAAAAATATTTACTTATAAGTTTAAATAAATAGATTACTTTGTTGGTCAAAATTGGAATATATTTTGAAAGTATTTTGGAAGTAATCCAAACTTCACTGTCCAGATAAGTAACTTTCTTAATCTACAAGAAAGAAAATAATAATCCATCTAAACATGGTTTGGTGCAAAAATTTACTTAAAACTAATTCTAAATTACTTTTTAGCTTAGCCCAAGATGCTGCTTGTCCCAACTTATAAGTTGATTTTGGCTTCCAAATTTGGTACATTTAATTATTGCCTGTGTTTACAATATGATTCTTATTTTAAACTAGGGGATATGTGCTTTATTTCCTATTAATTTGGAAATTATGGCAAAATATAAGACGACTTCACTTTCCAAACTGCGTGCTAGAAATTAAGTCTCGATCATATAATGATAGCTATCATGAGATGATCCATAGTTCCTTTTTGTGCATGAATTATTATCATATTGCTTAACAAGTTTGAGAAATGATTTTAGAAGTTCGTCATTTTTAACTCAAATCCATTTGGTGGAGCAGGACGAGCTGTCTTTGATGCATCACAATATGAATTTTTCGGTAATGATCTAGTTGAGGAAGTTGATCTTGGGGGATTAGAAGATGAAGGGGACGATCTCCCTGGAGTTGCATTTGATGAAGAAGGATTTCAACTTGACGGAGATGAGGTTACTTTTTAGGCTTTTAAAGTTCAATGGTTTTCTTTCGAAAGAACTTCATTGCTAAGAATTAAGACTGCGCAATTTTTCGATATATTTTCAGGGTGAAGCCATGGGATCTTTGTCTGAGATTGATGATCTTGCCAACACATTTTCAAAGGTCAATCTTTGTTTATATTAAAAATTGTTGGCATAGTTCCATTGATTAAAATCAGTTTTGAATCTCAAATTGTGGTCTTCAACATTTGTTTAATTATTATTATTATTATTTTTTGTTCTTTTCTTTCTCTTGGTGGGCATTGTATGGATGACTATATAGGGATCTTATTCTTTTTTGGTACTGTGAGATTTGGTTATAATAAAATAAAAAAGAGATTCATTTTTCCATCAAATTTTTTTATATTTGAAATTCTGCATGGACCTGATAATATATGTTATGTCTCATTGTAAAAGAGGATAGAACTTCTGCACTTGGTAACTGTTCATTTACAGTTCTACAGTGGTAATATCATCTCCAGAACGAAGAGAAACTGGACGGAAGAATTTGCAAATAGAAAATCTAGATACTCTTTTTATCCAAGGATAGACTTGCTACCATCCTGTTTGTCTTGTGATCATTTCTCTTCTTGATACTCTTAACATCTCAAGTATTATTGAAAGAAATACAAATTTTCTGAAAACTGAATGTTCTGGATCCGATGTTTAATAATTATGATTCGATGTGGTATCCTAGAACAGTTGTATTCCTGCTGTTATACAATGAAATTATTCTTGTTTACTTGTATTGTATAATATATTTTCTCCATCCAATCAAAAATCATCCATAACATCGAGAATTAATGTCCGAAAATGAGACTGGTGACCATGCTCTGTGCTTTCTTCCTGTGATTCCTGAAGGTTTTTTCTTGCTTGTGGATGTTTTGTGTTGTTTTGTGAAAGAGAATTTATGTTTGAAGGTTGTGGTTAAGAGAGAATCATTTTAAAGTATTTGTTGAAGTTGCATCCCTTCTAAACTATGTCTCACTTTGATATATCATCTACTCCCAGAACTGGATTGAGTAACATCTTACATTTTTGTTGATCCATACCTTTTGTCCTATTATAAACATACCAATGTTTGACTTCCCTGCATAAGTCTACCTTTATAGATGTGTTTCTGAATAGTACAGTGAATATAATTGGTAGCAATTTTGGGTGTTTGTGGCCATGACACCTGATGCGATTTTTCTAGTATTTGCCACAAGAGTAACACTTTTGGTTAGTTTAATTGTAGTATAATTACTTAGTTCAATTATTGCCTATTTAATTAATGGGATGGTATCTCTTCTTTTTCATATACAGTTAAACAAAGTTGTCAGTGGGCCAGGAATTGCAGGAGTTATTGGCGGTCAGGGGTCCAAAGAAAGTGAGTTGGATCGCGCTGTGCATGCTCTTTGACGTTATTACGTTCATTTGATTATGTTGACTGTATGTGTCAGCGATACATCGACGTTAATCCTTATGCATAATGCTGTTTCTCTAATATTGTAGTTTTATGGCTGGCACTATTATTTCTTGACAGCTGCAATGTGTGTGAACTCGAATGAAGCCTTGTAATATAGCTCAGCTTGGCTTGTTCAAAATGGACTTTATTGTCTATTAACTATGTGCAAGCCAAACATGAACTCGTCTCAAGTTGACTTTGCTAGGTGGTAGGTTACATGAATGTTTCTTTTGCTTTTATAATTACACACATACATGCTTGTGTGCACACTTACATATAAAAGTCACATTTATATTAATTTATATGTATAGATTTATAATTATAGCTGTAAATAAATTTCATATTCTAACTTATTCGGTGAAATTTTTAATTTTGAATTACCACGCTCCAACTTCAAGGAACTTGAAATGAATGAAAACTTGTTAACCTCAGCAGCAAGAGTTATAGATTTTTCTTCTCTAAGTATCTTTAATGCAAATGTAAGTGCTGCAAAAGAATGATATGGAAGGTCCTGCAAGTAAACTGTGGTAGTTTATGAACCATTTAGTTCATCTATGTATTCACAAGTATGGTTACCCCTGTGAATAAATCTTGCAAATCAGAAATTTATTTAGGGCTACAGTATTGGGAAACCATAATCAATATTTGAAGTTGGTTATGAAGTGAATGGCTTAATGCTCGGAATATTATGTTGCATCTTGGAAATCTTAGGCTGTATGATATTTAGGGTGTGTTTGAATCTAATTTTGAGGAGAATAGAAATTTTAGAATAGTGATTGATGTGAGAATGTGTGGTGGAAAAGTGATGAAAAGTTTTTGATTTGTGTGTAATATTATTTTATTTGGAGAATGTGTGGTTGAAATGAAGAATGAGAATGAGAATGGAAATGAGAATGAGAAATTAATGGGTGCCAAACGGGGGCTTAATTATATTTGGGGTCCTTATGTTTTTTAGCAAATGAGACATGAAACTTTGATTTCTTCCTTCCTTCAGCGTGTCAAATTTTGGATCACACGGATTAATGTACTCTTGGTGAATTTCTGCAGTTGCATTTCTCATGGTTGATGAAATCTTCTGTACAGTTTGTATGAATTTGCGTGACACACAAAGTTTACCTTACATGACAATAGACTTTTTGGCCATCCCATCTTTTTTTCGAAATGCTACATTACGTTAGTTTATTTATAGAGTATTGCAAAAATTTTCAACTGTGTTTTAATGTAGTTTATGACTTTTCTCATGCCATCTTTAAATGTAAATTTCATGAGACAAATTTGGAAAAGTTCTCATTTGGTGGAGAAAAATCAATGCGAGCAAGTGATGTGGATCAAGAATAGATATTTGGTTTAGTTGTTCTATATCAAGAATGTAAATTTTTCCTCGTGTTATCATGTTTCAGGTTCATCTGCTACTGAATGGGCACAAGAGTCCGACTTTCCCATTTGGTTTGATCAGCATGCTTTTGATGCTGCAAGCACCGAGGAAAGCAAAAGTTGGTCATCACAGCCATATTCTTCCTCTAACCGCTTTATGGAATCCAAGTCGTTGTTCAGAACATCTTCACACCCTGAACCACGGCATCAGCCCCCACATCAGCATCAACAGCAACACCTACGCCATCACCATTCTATTGAAGCAAATCTTGTTCCAAAGATGCCGTTCACTTCATATCCTCCCACTGATGGCAGATCACAGCAAGCTTCAGCAAATATTCAGTCTAGCCACCCTAATCTTGCATATCGGCCGGGTGGGCACCAAATGGCAGTTGCTTCTCCCAATATTTCTTCTTTTTCTAATCCTCAGCTTCATATGAATGCCTTACCTCAAGGGTCACTTTATGGGGGAAATTTGCCTCAGGTAACTCATGGTCTTCCAGTTAATAGTCGTCTCCAGAACCAGTGGGGGAACCAACCTAGTGTATATCCTGTAGATCGTCCTGTCCTCCCAAACAATATTTTGCAGCAACAGCAGTTACCCCATCAAAATGGCTTAATGCCTGCACAGCTGCACTCCCAGCAACATAGAGTTCAGCATCCGTTTCAGCCATCCTTTGGCCATCTATCAGGGCCGCAGACTCAACTTCATAATTCTCACATTTCTGCATCACCACCTATGATAAGTAACTCTGAGATGCTTGGATTGGCTGATTTCAGAGATCCAAGGCCTATATCAATGCTGAGAAATAGACAGGGTATGCAATATTCTCAACATGGTTATGAATCTGGTAGCCAAAAGAGTGATAGCAGGTGGCCAAAGTTCAAGTCCAAGTACATGACAGCAGATGAAATTGAAAACATTGTGAGAATGCAGCTTGCTGCTACTCATAGCAATGATCCTTACATTGACGATTATTACCATCAAGCTTGTCTAGCCAAAAAATCTTCCAGTGCAAAGTTGAAACACCATTTCTGCCCAACTAATCTGCTTGATAATTCTTCCAGGGCTCGTTCTAACAATGAGCCACATGCTTTTCTCCAGATTGATGCTCTTGGGAGGCTTTCCTTCTCTTCAATACGCAGGCCCCGTCCACTTCTTGAAGTTGATTCCCCAAATTCACCTGGTAGTGGTAATGTTGAACTGTGTGAGAAGCCTTTGGAACAGGAGCCTATGCTTGCGGCTAGAGTGACCATTGAGGATGGCATTTGCCTCCTCCTCGATGTTGATGATATTGATCGATTCCTACAATTTAATCAGCCCCAAGATGGTGGGGCCCAGTTAAGGCAAAGGAGACACATCCTGTTAGAAGGGTTGGCATCATCCCTTCAGCTTGTTGATCCTCTCGGGAAAAATGGCCACACAGTGGATTTAGCCCCTGAAAATGATCTCGTCTTCTTGAGGTTAGTTTCTCTTCCTAAGGGCAGGAAGTTCCTATCGAGGTATCTTCAACTTCTTTCTCCCAGCGATGAACTCACTCGAGTAGTCTGCATGGCCATCTTTCGTCATTTGAGATTCTTGTTTGGTGGCCTTCATGATGATCCTAGAGCTTCTGAACCAACGATCAACCTTGCAAAAGCCGTGTCATCTTGTGTCCACAGTATGGAGCTTAAAGCTCTTGCTTCCTTCCTTGCATCTGTGGTTTGTTCAGCCGAGCATCCTCCTCTGCGTCCCATTGGAAGCCCCACTAGAGATAGGGCATCTGTTATTCTCATGTCTGTTCTCGAGAGGGCAACTGAGCTCCTGAGAAACCCTCATGCTGCTAACTGCAGCATTTCTAACAGAGAATTTTGGCAGGCTTCTTTTGATGCATTCTTTGGCCTCCTTTCAAAATACTGCTTCAATAAATATGATTCTGTTATGCAATCCTTCCTCGCTCAATTCTCACCAGACACAGCTACTCTTGGGTCTGAGGCAGCCAAAGCCATCAGTAGAGAGATGCCCGTCGAGCTCTTACGAGCAAGCCTTCCTCATACCAGTGAGTCTCAGCGAAAACTATTATTGGAGTTTGCACAGCGGTCCATGCCCGTGATAGGTCTTGGGCATCAGGGCGGAGGGAGTGGTCTCTCTTGATATTGTCGTGGTGCCCATTTCACAATGACGTGAAGTTGCAGGACACTTCATAGAAAAAGACATTGATTTCGACAAATATCAGTTGGTTTCAGTTTTTTGTTTTAAATTTTTCCAAGATAAAGGTACTCAGTCCTGGCACGATGGAGGAAGTTTTTAAGTATACCATCGGGGAAATGTGTTTTCTGTATTTTAACTTGGGAGCTTATTTTGATGACGCTCTGCTATCCAACCCTGTTAGGAATGGGGAATTTATAGGTTAGAAATGTACAGTTGCAGATAGACTTTGCTTATGTTGCCAAGCCTTTAGGTTTGAAGGTTGTGGGATATGTGTTTGTTACCATAATGCACGAGACATGTAATTTGCCGAGATGGGTACTTGGACACTCGGAGAAAACGGTTGTATTTCTGTAAGGATGTGTTTGATAGGGAGCCAATTCCATGGAAAATAGAAGTTGTTTTCCGTTTTCCTACTTTTCCTCTCATTTTCTTGCTTTTCCTTGAAATCATTTTTCCACCATAGTGGTGGGAAAATGGTTTCCTAGGTTTTATGGTTTTTTGGTAATGAGAAAAAATTTTAGATACAATGTTAAAAAAATTTGTCACTTTTATTGACAATTTCCATACAAAACAAAGTTAAACAAATGATATTCGGTATAGTAAAAAAAAAAATTGTAATTTTTTTTATAATTGGAACAAATTTTAGACTCAATGGTAGAAAAAATGATACAATTTTCATAAAAACAAAGTCAAACAGACACCAAATTTTCAACATTTTTCAGGTGAAAAATTATATTAATCTAGAACAATTAATTACAATTCCCAATAAAATAATTTTTAATCAATTCAATTTCCTGAAATTCGTTTTCTTTTCATCTATTTTTCAACTTTGCAATCAAACGAACCCTAACATCAATTGTAATTTCTTTTCCTAAGCTTTTGTCTTTTTGCACATACTTGTGTTTTCCACTTGATTAATTTGAGTCTATCATGTTATTTCTGTTTGATTTTGAAAGCAATAAAATCTTATAAGGTTTTTTCATTTGTACCTAAAATGGATGACAACGAATTTGACAATCTTTCAAATGCGTGTGGGCCCTGCTTGAATAAAAAATTTCCAAAAAATGTGAACACTCCCCTATTGTTAGTGTTCGGTTAAAGTATTTGTCAACTATTTTCGATAAGTATAGCATTGCTCATCTTATAATTCTAAATATTAAAATAAGTGTTCAATCTTTCGATTTTATGATTACAAATCATAAAATGAGCAAGATCGTGTGGAAAACTGCAAATTGATGGAATCCTAATTGATCGTTAGGAGATCATGGAAGGATCGATAGGATTTTGTAATGTATTGAGAGAATATGTGATCGAAAAAGAAGAAAAAGTTTTTAGGTTTAGGGCTCAAAGAAAATAATCACCGCCTAGATGAAAATGTAAATTAACTTCATGTTAACTGTCTAAGACGTGTCTAGACGAAAAAAAGCAAGTGCTAAAATTAGTTCAATGCACAAACATTACTAAGCCCATGTTTTGTGGGTATTAAAAATAGATTTTTAGTATATTTTAATAAAAAATTATGAAATATGTAGTTAAAAATTTGTGGGTCTTATAAATTATGTGATTAAAATTAAATGTCGACTTTGACTTATAAACCATATTTAAATTTAGATTTTAATTTAAGTCAGAGTCGACAATTAATTTTAACCACATATTTTATGGTTCCATAATTTTTCAATCATACATTTCATTAATTTCTATTAAAATCTACTAAAAAGCTGATTTTAATATGGTACATATTGAAATCTGAATTTTGTTTGCACCAAAGGACTAAAACTAAAAAATAAAATAAGTTCAATAAAAAACTCATAATAACCTAGACCCAACCCCATATTAACATAGGTTTCTCTCTCCCTAAAGTTGTTCTGATTTCGAGAAATATTTTTTATTGACAATGTGATAAATATGTATAAAGTTATATACGTTTGTAGTTTATTTATTAATCTACAATATTTAAAATAGTATTAAAAATTGAAAAAAATACCTTATTATGTATGCTATTTGAGATTTAACCTTGAAAAAATGCCGTATGTTGTTCGAGATTTGAACTTCACATGTCTTAAAACCATTTTCGAACCTGACTTAAAAAAGAATTTAAAATAAAATTAAAAATTAGGAATATAAATACAACAAAGAATACAAATCGAAAAAAACTTTAATACAATTAAAATTGCCTTTGTGTGCAAATATGTTTATATAAAATTGTGTGAACAGTTAAATCATTCATTTTCATGATTGTTAAGGATCATGCTACAAGTACATAATCATTTATATAATACATTGCATAATTGACATGTGGCGCATATCCATCGATAGTCTACAATTTTTTACTTTTCCATACTTCATATTCACAGTCGGATTTCTTCCACATGGGCCATGTAATCCATTATGTACAATAATTACGTACATATAGATTTATAGATTTATAGAATTCTATAAAGTACTTGCAATTTGCAACTTTTTTTTTTTAAAATTTTAGTCAGTTAATTTATTATTAAGAACATTTCACCTATTCAAAATTAGGACAACCTTTCCGTTTACACAACACTCAGCATTCATTAGCTCTAATAGTAGCAAACAAGAAGGAAACATACAGATAGAAAGCGACCAATGGATCAACGCTGCAACTGTGGTTGATCACCAGCGCTTTGACGGTCAGTCTCCGGTTTTTCTATATCGCGGGCGCCGGAGAAAAGATCAACTGGTTCGGAGTCGGCAATCTTCCCTCGTTCTTGTGCTTGTTGCTTAGCGATATGGCAAGCACTGGAGAAAAGATCAACGGGTTCAGAGTCAGCAATTTTTCCACCTTCAAGTGGGGTGCTGGCCTTGTAGCTTACTCTCAGAGCTTCATCTTCTGATAGCTTTGCCTGTGCTGTTGCATACTTGATATCATCTTTACTCTTTGCCATTTTGATTACCTCAAGCTTTGGTTGTCCATTTTTTAGATTCTTGATATTTATAGTTCGTTTATGTAGGTGAGTGCGTGGCAGTTTCATTGCCATCAGACTGACAAGTGTCACAGTAAGAAATGAAACGTGGCAGTTTCATTGCCATGAGATCGACAAGTGTCAATAGTGTATTATAGATGGTGTTTTAAATAAAAAGATTACGCCATTTGTCACTAGGGGTGTCCAAAAGTCCCGAACCGAACCGGACCGAACCGAACCCGAACCGAGCGGTTCTTCATAAATTAAATACCCGAACGGGTACCCGAATCGAGAACCGATGGGTTTGGGTCGGGTCTCGGGTCTAGACCAAGAACCGAAGAACCGAATAAGAACCGAAACTAAATAATTTTTTTATTTTTTATATTGAATTAATTAAATTATTTTATTTTTTTCCTATACAAATTAGCAAATTAATTGAATAAATTAGATTATTTCATAATTTTAATTTTTAAACCCAAATCATTTTAAAATCCATTAGCCCATTTTAATTTGAAGCAAATGAATATACTTTGTGTAGTTTTGCTGTAATATTAATATCTACTTTTTGGTATTTGTATGCATTGAATTAATCTTATTAGACGGCTAGTTTTGTATATTTTTTTGAATTGGGCTACGTTAATTTGTAAAAGTTACGAATGAAATGTTATTAATTGTATTTATGTAGTGTTGTTGAAAATATTAAAAAATTTAATTATGGTACGGAACCGAACGGAACCGAACCGACCCGAACCGAACCGAACCGAACAGAACCGAACCCGAACGGTTCCATAATTATATTTGGACCCGACGGGTCTATTTATTAAATACCCGAAAGTTTTGGGTCGGTTCGGGTATCTTCAGAACCGAACCGAACCGACCCATGGACAGCCCTATTTGTCACCCTTGTTGACACATGTAGTAATGTCAAAAATCATTGGCTACAAAAACCCTTTTTTGTTTAAATTATCCAAAGAAAGAATGCCATGTAGCATTGTGTCTACTAAAGTGTAAAATGAAAAGAAAATTCTATTTGTACAATCGAGGTTGACAATTTCGGTTGTCCTCGGTTGACAACCTCTCACATGTGTGTGGGGCCCGTATGTTTAAAAAATTCAAAAAAAAAAAAAAAGTGGACCTCTCCATGTGAGTGGTTGTCAACCGAGTTTGTACAATTAGCATGACTCAAAATGAAATGTACACCAAGCATGATTGTAATGCTACTCGTCCATACAGTTGATTATCAACCTTTTGTGTGAATTAGGGAGTGTTTGAGCCCTTTTTTGAATGAATAAATTTTATAATAATAATTTTTGAATAATGTACGATTGAAAAGTGATTTTTTTTTTTTATATTTAAGTGTAAAAATATTTTATTGAAAGAATGTGCGATTGAAAATTAATTTTAAAAAAAATAAGTTTTTATTTAGAGTAATGATATTCATTACTATTGATGTTAAACATTGGTTAAGTGGTAATTACATAATATAAATGATAAATTTATTTAAATGCAAAATTATATGACTTATTTAATTTAGTCTATAAAGTGTAGACATCTAGACTGATGATCTATCACTATTGATGTTAGATAATACTATTATTTTATGTAATGAGGTTCAAACAAGGGTTTAAATGGATTTAAGCTATTGGAATTTAAGATCCAATTAAAAGATTCAATCACTTAGCCAACGGTCTAGATGAATAACAACACTCTTTAAAAGAATTTGTAGCCTAATGTCTAAAGGGCATCATTTACGTGAGAATAAACTATCTAGCTAGTACCAATACCTTTAATTGAACGTGTTAATTAATGACAAATACGTTGTCGCCACTGCTATTTTTCATTACTCATTGGAGATTAAACTATTTAATATCAGTGGTGTTCAATACCCGTCTAGGAATTAACGGATAGGTTTAATTATTATCCTTATGTTTAATTGACAATTAATGTCACTTATATCACTTAGCTTTGATGTTAATACCTCTAATGTTAAATAACCCAAATTCAATTCATTGGAGTAATTTATTAATTCTCTCTTCAAATTTTATTTGCTTTACAAAAAATCTTCTAATATAGGAATGGTGGCAATGGAGTGGGGTCGGACCAGACGGATTAGTTCGAATAGAGAGAATTTGGTTGAACTTTGAATCTTATTTCTCCACATCAAATAAATTAGAATTATTAGAATCCCACATTGTTTGAGAAAATATAAATGATCTACTTAATAAGGTGAGGGCAATCCTCCTCTAATAAGCCGATTTTATTAGGTGAAGTTAGGCCCAATATTCCTAACATGGTATTAGAGATAGACTCAATTATGCAATGTTGGGTGCCACCCAATATCGATTTGTTCATAGTTGTTTGGCATGGTCCACGCTGTGCGTGAGGGGACTATTAGAATCCCACATTACTTGGGAAAATATAAATGATCTACTTAATAAGGTGAGGGCAATCCTCCCCTAATAAGTCGGTTTTATTAGGTGGAGTTAGGCCCAATATTCCTAACAAGAATTAATCCAAGTGTACAAAAATGACGTTCACAGAGATTTTACCGACCTCTCTCATGAGGTGGGTCCCATGTTGGACCGACCTGATTAAAAAATAGTTCAAGTTTTTTCCCGCCCTCTCGTTATGTGTTGTTTATAGAAGTAGAATCTCTGTACATACAACACGGTTTAATAAATTATACGCACTAAATATCTACTTGACATGCAACAAAGAGTAATGTTTTTTTTTGCCTCAGCATTGTTAACATTGTCTATGTGGCTGCATTCAATGGGTTAAAATAAAGAAGTTATAATTATTATAAATATTCATTCCGTATCATAAAATTCACGTATTTAAGAATTCATATTTCGAAACTAGTAAAACGGGTAGAATTTTAGGATTCCTCCTTGATGAAAATAATTTTATGCATATGTAGAAAAGCTAAATCTATTTTTACTTATTTTATTTCTTAATTCAAACATTAGTTTTTAATCCATTCTCCGATCTTAGGTGATAACAAATAGTTTTCGGATCCAAGTGCGTGTCATTTTAACTCAATTTCAGTTAATTTTGTGAAATTAAAAGAAAAAAAAAAAATTTCACATTCTATTTAAAAAAAAAAAAAAAAAGGAACTGAAAAGAGTCGTTATGTTAGATGCCGGTCAAAAGTGAAAGCGCATTATGAAAACGCACCCCAAAGGTTGCAGGCCAGAATCGCTATTCCTTGACTTGTGGATAAAATGAAGAGATGTGGACAGGACTGGACGGAAGAAGAGGAGCCTAAGTTTCGAATAGGAAGAAGCAACAATTTTGGATATATACTCGCAGAAAATTTTTCAGTATGCAATTGGAGTTCATAAAACTACAGAACACAAGAAGCTGAAGAGAAATTAAAGGGTGCAAGATGAGTCAGTATTGTTCATGCTAAATTATGTTAAACCATTACACTTGGGTATTTACAATCTTTTGCTAGTGTAGAAAAATCAATCTTTTTCACTTTACCTTATCTGATTATCGATCCAGTTATCAATTAGTTTCAGAATTAACCCCAGAATCTTGATTTTCGTAATTTTGTTCTTATGATACTCCAGATTTAGGAAATCTTGAATTCATGGCAAGTCTCTTACACACAGTCTCTCCAATAACAAAATCATCATCTGAACATGCAAGAAAACCCCATGGATTCCTTTCCCATATACCAAAATTCCAATCTTTACCCTTCAGTAATGGTTTTCCTAAAGTTTGGTCCTCAACCCACCTGGCTAGTGCTCCAATGAACAGTGTTTTCACATTACCCAACTGGAGGTCTGGTAGGAATGACCTAAGAACCAGGGATATTAAGCTAAATGATGCATTTCTGTATTTGGAGTACATGATAGGGAAGGGCCATAAGCCTGATGTAGCCAATGCCACTCAGTTATTGTATGATCTTTGCAAGTCGAATAAGCTTAGGAAAGCTACTAGAGTTATGGAGATGATGGTCAGGTCGGGTACTATTCCAGATGCGGCTTCCTACACTTTCTTGGTGAATCAATTGTGTAAAAGAGGAAATGTAGGCCATGCGATGCAATTAGTTGAAAAAATGGAGGAATGTGGGTACCCAACTAATACCATGACTTATAATTCTCTTGTTAGAGGGCTATGTATGCGTGGGAACTTGACTCAGAACCTGCAATTTGTAGAGAGATTGATGCAAAGGGGGCTGGTCCCAAATGCATTTACTTATTCGATCTTGCTCGAGGCTGCTTATAAGGAAAGAGGGGTTGATGAAGCAAGGAGGTTGCTGGATGACATAATTGGTAAGGGTGGAAATCCTAATTTGGTTAGTTACAATGTTATATTGACTGGATTGTGCAAGGAAGGTAGAATTAACGAGGCAATACAACTTTTCAGAGATTTGCCATTAAAGGGATTTAATCCTAATGTTGTCAGCTACAATATATTGTTGAGGAACTTGTGCAACGAAGGGCGTTGGGAGGAGGCAAATGACCTTCTTGCGGAGATGGTTGGCGAGGAACGCGAGCCTTCTATAGTCACATATAATATATTGATCGATTCTCTTGCGCTTCATGGGCGAACAGATCAAGCACTTGAGGTATTGGATGGGCTATACAAAGATGGACAATTTAAACTCACTGCTGCTAGCTATAACCCGATTCTTGCGAGTCTTTGCAAGCAGAGAAAGGTAGATGATGTGGTTAAGTGTATCGACCAAATGATTTATCGACACTGTAGCCCTAATGAGGGAACATATAACGCTGTTGCTGTGCTGTGCGAGGAGGGAATGGTGCAAAAGGCCTTTTCAATTATCCAAAGTTTGAGAAATAAACAGGAGTCCTCTATTCATGATTTCTACAGAAATGTCATCTCAAGTTTATGTAGGAAAGGCAACACTTATCCAGCATTTCAGCTTTTGTACGAAATTACAGAATCTGGATTTACTCCCGACTCATACACATATTCGTCCTTGATTAGAGGGTTGTGCATGGAAAGAATGTTAGGTGCTGCATTGGATGTATTTAGGGTGATGGAAGAAAGTGGCTATCAGCCTGATGTTGACAATTTCAATGCACTTGTGCTTGGTTTATGCAAATGCCATAGAACAGACTTGTCTCTGGAAGTATTTGAGATGATGATCGAGAAGGGGTATATGCCTAATGAGACAACTTATACGATTTTAGTAGAAGGGATCCTTCATGAAGAAGAAAAGGAACTGGCGGCAGTAGTTTTAAAGGAGTTGCATCTAAAACAAGTCATGAGTCGAAATACTGTAGAAAGGCTCTCTATGCAATACGATCTATGAAGTCAAATCGGGATTTATCCTTAGCTTCATGATATTGGTAAGCATGCGGCTGACTAGATGGAGAGATTTGTACATTGATATTGGTCTGGTTAGGGTACAAATGATTGTGAAGGCTGACATCTTCATTTACAAGGTAGCAACGGATGAATTTGAATTTATGCCACTTTGATTTTCATTGTTCAAGCTTATGATTCTTTCTATTATCATTTCCGGGGCAGTTATGTTATTGTTCAAATCATTTGCATTGTTGACACTCATTTCAGTCCATATATTACAGATTCCTTATTGAGTTCGACAATAACCATTTGAATATTACCTTTTTTTTTTTCTTTTAATGCAAATGTGGCGAAATTCTCTTTCAAAATCGTTTCTAGTTATTCAGATGGTTGCAAGATAACCTTACATCAAGTTTTAGTAAAGTTCCCCATTGTACCTTGTGACCCTTTTAGCTAATTCTTCTTGATTTGAATAGATTTGGAACACATCAAGTTTTTAGTAAATTTCCCCATTGTACCTTGTGATCCTTCTAACTAATTCTTCTTGAATTGAATAGATTTGGAACACCTTGTTAATATAAAGAGAGTTTTGACTTGTTTCTTGGTTAATTACCACGTAATGTCCATATCTTTCATTGCTATCGTGAAAAACGACCTTGTATTTTCTTTTTTGACATTTTCACATTTTATTGTGTAAAATGTCATTTTTATCAATTTTCTCAATTAAAAATCGTGAAATAACGAATATACCATTCTATTTAAATAAAACAAAAAAAAGAAAGAACTAATTGCAACTATAGTCTCAAATTTTTTTTTTTTAAAAAGTGCAAACGAATTTCAAATAAATTATTAATAGGGTAATTAATAGATAACGTTTCTACCTTTCACTATTATTGTAAAAAAATGTCAATATCTTTCATTTTTTGGTATTTTCACCATTAATTATACATTTGATTGCTCGAACCATCATTTCTAAACATTTTTCATTCAATTTCTCAATAAAAGCTGTGAAATGACGAATATATTCTCCTATTCTTTTAAAAAAAGAAAATTATTATTTTTTGTTTCTAATTTTTATAATAAATTATTTGGAACTCGTTTGCAATTTTTTTTAAAAAAAATTAATTTCTAATTTTTAATAATTTATTTGGTACTCGTTTACACTTTTTTAAAAAAAACTTGGGACTATGATTACAATTAATTTTTTTTTATTTTGTTTGAATATGGAAATATATTCATCATTTCAGAGTTTTTATTGAGAAAATGGATAGAAATGATGGTTTGTGTAATCAAAGATATAATTAAGGATCAAAATATCAAATAATGAAAAGTATGAATGTTTTTCATAATATAAAAGTGAAAGGTGGGAACGTTATATGCTAATTACCTTTCTAATAATTTATTTAGGACTCATTTGCATATTTTTTAAAAATTTAGGACTATAGTTAAAATTAGTTCTCTCTCTTTTTTCAAGTTTTATTTAAACAGAATACACATATTTGTCATTTCATATTTTTTTAATTGAAAAAATGAATGAAAATGACCTTTTGCCAAATTAAAGGTGGAAATAATGATGAAAATGTCAAAAAATGAAAGGGATGACATTTTTCACAATGATAGTAAAAGATATTTCTTCATTTTCAAGAACTGCTGAAAAAATCAGATTGGTTTAACGTTCTACTTGGAAATAATCACCATCGATATCATAATGTGAGAAAATCAGCAAGTGCTGTTTCGTCAGTTGTCCGTTTCACAGCTTTTCACTACTCATTTTGTTATGTTGCCATGCTATCGAACCCCCCACCCAGGGAAGAAAAACAGATCTGTATTCACTTGGGAATTTTCAAGAGTAGATGATACAAGTCAGTACCGTGACCAAGCGGCTCTTGCTTCCCAGGAAAGGAAATAGTTCACTAAAAAACTGTACGAAAGCTCATTCAACCTATTCTTTGTTGGTGCCTACTCCAATTCAATGAAGAGGGGTGAAGACGAGCAATTTATCTTTTATTTGTCCTGCAACTCAATCCCCATCAGATAGTGCACTTGGAAAAGTTCTATCGAGAAATATTATAAGATTTCAACCAAGAGTATAGTTTTTCAGGACGAAGGATTTAAGTAATGGAGAACCTGTATAAATTATCTGGCTTCCATGTAAAATATCCCTATCAGAAGAAGAGAAGAATGAAGAGAGTGGTACATACTCACTGGACTTAAATAGGAGAATTGAATGAAAGAAACCACAAATGATTTCTGAAAACACCATGCATCCATTCATAAGCAGATATAATACAAATGTCATACAGTCTTTTAATTCGTAGCATAAAAGCAGACAGTAAAAACTCACAAGTCAACCTAAACTTCAACAAAAAGTCGAATAAAATCAAGAACAAAAGTAGGAATAGAACAGACAAAAAGTCAGCACCATCTGCAGAACTTCCTTCCACTCTTCTTAATCGTTGGGCAGCCAATGAAGAAGAAACTGATTCATGCAAAAGAAGCTATCTCACCATCCATTACCATCCTCCTTTACTTGGATCTTTGTCTCATCTTTCGGCGCTTCCTCTTCAACCTCCTCATTCGCTTTTTCTTCCACTACAAAATGAATGAAAATTTGACTTAGTATTTGTTGAAATTGGTTAATTATTAAAACATGAAAAAGTGACTTTCGTATCAATTTCGACCACATGAATGGACTTGATCCAATAGTCAAATTATGAAAATAAATAGACTAACTTGTTCTACTCGTCGAGTAGATTGTCTTGATATAGTTGAAATCTTCAAACCAAATCCGGCTTAATGAGAAATTAATTTTGAAGAAAAGGAGAAGAAACTGGCTAGAAATTTATTCAACTACGTCGCTCGCTTATCGCTCGAGCGACAGGCTGGCGACAGGATTTCTATTTCTAGCGCTCGAGCAACGCAAGTGTGATGTTCTAACGACAACAATCCCTGTAGTACGGACACTACATTTAGGGTAGCTTGTCCGTGTCGGACACGAGTCGACACCAACACTTCTCACACTCTACCGAAATCATTTTTCATTTTATATTAAAAATATTATATATTGTTAATTTAAAATTATTAGCAAGCAACAAATAGGTACTCATGTTTAAAAGATTTTAACAAGAAAAATTAATAACAAGTATAAAACTAAATTTATACTATATAAATGAAGAATTTTTAAGAATTTAATCAACGTGCCGATGATGTGTCGTGTCTGTACTTTTTTTAAGAATCACTTGTTGGACACACGTGTCCGTGTCGGTGCATCATAGACAACAATAGTTGCGACCCTTGACAAAGGTTGTTGAGTTTGGAGAACGACACTTTACTCACAATCTTTCCTTCTCTATAAATTAGATCCTTGGAGCATCCATTTGTTCATCTCAATGATATGCAATCATAGCATAACATTAAATTTATCTTTTCCTAATCAAAATTCTACATAAAAACTGGTTTTCCATTTTCATTTGAAAGAGTACAAAAATCAATATTCGGTTTGTTGTTCTTGTGTTTTGAAGTGATACTAACACAAAAACATTGTCGTTCAACTCTTGCCTCGACTTTGCATAAATTTTGATTTTAGTGTTACTTTGAAATTCTATTCCTTTAGTGTTTTACACTTATCTTTACCGTTACTCTGTCCAATTTTTGGTAAGGTTGGTAAGTTGATTTTTTGGTTTAAAGTTATCGCTCAAATCCATCATTATTGTTCAACAGTATTTACAGAAGGCTAAAGCTAAGAGGTCGAGCATTGCCCATAATGAAACATTATCCTACCGTTCCCATAAAAATATTTACAACTTTTCGAGCTAAACAACCAGAGTCATATCTGCAATAAACAATTTTCCAGCTTGTTAAGGCTATATCTTCTCTTATTTCCAGTTTCAAAGGTGTTTAGAGCATGTTTGGCAGCTTCTGCAAAAGAAGCAAGGCCTAACACGCTCTTAATTTTAGGCTTTTAGCTCTCTGTTTTACTTCTTTTCTAGTAAACAAATCTTTATCGAAGATTGACACCGGAACGTTTGCCAAATTAGTACATAAGAGCGTGCTACATGCAATCAATAGGGAAAAAATAAATTGAAAGAATTTGGCTGTAATGTGGCACAATTAAAATTCTAGTTATGTTGTATATTTTTGTCTAGCAAAAAGAAATCTAAATAAGTTCTCCATATTTAATTTAGTATAGGAAAT
Source organism: Fraxinus americana (assembly GCA_035079005.1). Lineage (NCBI taxonomy): Eukaryota > Viridiplantae > Streptophyta > Magnoliopsida > Lamiales > Oleaceae > Fraxinus > Fraxinus americana. The sequence continues at coordinate 9,826,374 of CM068707.1, read as the reverse complement.
GGCATGCATTGTCTAACGTGATATTGTAGAACGACAAGCATTAGTAAATTCGCACAAAAGATTGGCGAAACGAATCCAAGAAACAGCTACAGTACAACTAGAGCAAGAACGTTCTTCGCCAATTAAACTACAAAACCATAAACCAGCCTTACGAAATTACAAGTAAAATCAAAATATCACGGATTAAGGTAACAGAAAGATGATAAACACACTGTCTAACACTAGGAAATCGATTGTTAACATTGCAAATTTTTTTTTTTTTTTTGAAAAGGCGAAATTCGTTGTGAAAGTGCACTTAAGAGGATCGAGTAACTAGTAATTTCCAACAAAAATATAGCTAAAAATGGAACGAAATGAAGTACTAAAAGTGAATGGATTGAAAACAATTGGTAAAGGACCACCAACCTTAGCTCTCATGTTTGCTCACCGGCTTCCCCTGTTCACGATGCTATTAGCGGACGCCGATACAACATATGAGACGCGCGGTGTTACTGTAAGCGAACAGAGTAATCTCGTCTCGCTGGTATTTATATCGATCATAACCCTAATTCCCTAACGAGCCCTTTCTCGTGGCAGGCTTGAAAAATGTGGGCACTGACCCAACTTTTCTAGTTGGGCCAAACCCATTAAATAATGGGGCCTTCAGCCATTGGGTCTTGTTTCTTTTTAATTTTGTTTTGGAATTAGTTACACAACTATGAAATATTTGGATCCAATTTTGAAATTGGATGTGCTTCAAATTTGTTATTTTTTGTTACAAGTGTATATAATTTTTTGTATCCGATTTTCCCTTTTTACAATATGATTTCTGCATTGTATTTAAAAATAGAGTTAAGTTCTTGTACTTGCCCGACAACACACATCATAGGTGGGTGAGAGGAGGTTTTTGGCATTATTTTAATCATGTGGGGCCATCCCCATATGAGATAAATTTTAAATTTCTGTATGAATTCTGTGAGAGTAATTTTGTACTCTTGGAATTATTCTTAAAAACATATATGATATATGTTTTCTACGCTTCTTGACCTCTAGTTTTGTATTGTTAAAGTTGCTGTACAATCTTTTTTTTTTTTTTTTGTATTTTAATTTGGTGATATGTCAAGTGTTCATAGTTTTTGAATTTCTACAATTCAATATTTTTTTGCCTTTGTTTGTCTCTCATTGTCTGAAATCCACGTTTCTTCAAATTCATTTTCAACTACTCATTTCATAATATACACAATTTTTTATCAAAATTTCAATCACACATTTCATCAACTTTTATCAAAATATATTAAAAAGTTGAGTTTTAGTTAAATCAAATGAGCATGGAATTATTCATACTTTGACTTGTCAACAAATTTTACAATTTGTATATAATCAATTGAATTAACAATGATCTTGGGAGGAAGCAGGCAATGTGTAGAGGACCATTTCCCTCTTGGGAGAGATTTAGATGAGAAGTACAAGAATGGAAATACCAGTGTGAAACTATTCATAGTTGACAAATTTTAGAATCTATGAGTATGTTTGGGATGATTTATCTTAAGGATAAGTTTCAAATGTATGGCTTATGTTGACTTATTTCGAAAATCGGTGCGACCACTTAAGAAATAAGTCACATTTATGCCACTAAAACATGCTCCATGAGATGTCATACTTGAAAACTGCAATGTTTTGTATTTTCCGTCAAATTGATTTCATTTGCTGAACGTATGCTTGGAACGTCAAGATGTATAATTTCTTTTTTCATTAATTTTCTTGTGGTGGGAACGTAGGTGAATTAGATATTTAGATTTCAAGGTCAACGTGACTAGTTATTGAGCATTATTCGTACAACGATAGAGAACTCAATGTTTCATAGTCGATCTTCAAAAGACTCATGTTGTTTCCACGTATTTGGTTTCAGTTTTTTGATTTTATGGTTAAGAATTATAACAGTTTTCTCTGTCTTGCGGTGGTTGAGCAACATAAACTATAGAAAAATGACTAATGTCTGAACCTTCCACTTGTTTGCTAGAAGGTTTAACTAACAACAACAATGTCAGAAGCAAATATTCTTAATTTCCAAACAACCAATTGGAGTCATAATCAAACTAAACCTCTTTTCACCAACATCAAAATAGTTTGCAACTTTTGGCCATGAACTCCATCTATAAATAAATACCCTAAATCCCAATTGTTTTCCATCATCAAATTTAAACCTTCTTTTCTCCCAACTCATCAGAAAAAAGAAAAACCCTTCGTTCATCTTCAGTTGATCATGGCTAGGAGCATTTACACTTGCATTTTGTTCCTCGCAGTTATAGCTGTCACTAGCAATCAAAAATGCCAGGCTGCGCGTAATCTGCTGCAATCACTGCCTCCTCCACTGCCGGGAATGCCGACAATACCATCAGTCCCGTCCATTCCCAGTCTTCCAAAACCAGCCGTGCCACCGATGCCTTCCATTCCAACAATCCCAACCCAGCCTACTATTCCAACCATTCCCGGCATGCCCAAAGTATCATTGCCCCCAATGCCTTCATTCCCCTCTGTTCCAAACATCCCTTCCATTCCTACCATTCCATTTTTTTCTCCACCACCTTCCAAGTAAACTGTTGGCAGTAGTCTCTTGAAACCTCCTGTAACATGCCTTGATTAGAACAGAGACAGGCTTCACATTGGCTGTAATGGAGATTTAATACTTTCTTTGTGATTTTTATACATCTGTTGGAGTCATATAGTGCTTTTTATTGGTTTTAAGTCAATTTATATGTTGTTTTTTTTTTCTGTAACATGAGCTACTGTTTATGTATCATATTACAGCTGTATTTTCTCTGTTTTTTGTAACGTTTATTCGATTATTATGTCTTTTAATTATATACATTTTACATTTTCACTCTCGTATCATATTTAAATGCCCTACTATTGACATAATGATGGTACCTCTATATGTTTAGCTGTTGAAATTGTGCTGTCTTTTATTTCTTTGTTGTATGTCTCTTGAATTTCCACACATTTGAAATTTTTATAAAAACTGATTCAAACAGTCGTTTTTTATTTTATTAATCGGAAGACATTGGATTAATTTCCGATTTCTCTTGAGTTTTTCATTTGTGCTGTCATCCTACACCACGTAGATTTAGAAAAGGAAATAAGGAATGGGCCAAAGTGGGACATTGACAACAGTAAGATGTTCTTTTTTTCTAATTCCAACTTTACACCACGAATAGAAAGGCTACAACGGCTAAACAGAACAAATAAAACCTGAAAAAAATAGAAGAAGAAGAAGACAACCATGAGTCGAACAGAAAGAACAAAATTTGAATTGATTTTGAAGGACAGGATGTTAAGTTTATAATTGTATCCTGAATTTGTTGATATAGGTTTGGGCTGGAAGGGTTATTTTAAATTCACGCGATTGACATGATCATTCCAGAAATCATCAATTATTATCCGTTCCATTTGAGTTATCAACCAAGCTGCATATATCATCATTGACATTGGCCCAAAAGACTTTGTACAGGGAAACTTTAGGGTCAGGCGGTAATGCTTCTACTATTATAGAAGAACTCCTTGAGGAAGCTAAAAACGCTTTTAGCCATACAAAACACTACCAAAAAATTATTCAAACATGTTCAAAAACAGCTTCTTAATCTGAGGGGTAGTTTTTGACTTTTCAAAAGTCCTGCTTGATTTAGTTTAGAATTGTCACATTTGTTCATTTAACAATCTTAACTGTTGATTAGAAGCAACTGCCATGGCCCTAGTTTGAATGGAAACAAACAAGCCCATAAGTAGGATTTCCACATTGCATTTAATTGATTTTTCAACTTTCTCTTGTGCAAAATATCCTCTCGTTTTCTACAAAGTTTTGGAGAGAGACAAAGTTTCGTTTGTAATTTGTTGGTTCTTGTGTGACAGAGGATCTGCTTCTATAGAAATGAAAATAGATTACATCAAGTTAGGATTAAATTTCTCTAAACCAAAGAACATACAGTTGTTAGGTTTCGATTAGATTTGCGTTGAACAAGATGCTAATACACTACAGAGATTTCAATTAATAGAAATCTGTAGATTTTCGTAAATAACAATTTTAAGACAAACTTTTAGCCTCATTTTATGTTTGTGTAACCTTCCTGTCCGAAGCCCCAACTGAGAAGAGAAAAAACTCTTCATTTCAATCCTGTGACTATAATGGCTAGAAGCTTTTACACTAAAATTTTCATTCTCGCAGTTATAGCCCACACTAGCAATCAGAAATGTCATGCTACATGTAATCTGCTGCAATCGTTTACACCTCCTCTTCCAGGGATGCCCGACAATACCATCTTTTCCCAAGCCAAGTTTGCCACCAATTCCCACCATCCCGAGTCTACCAAAACCAGCTGTGCCACCGACATCTTCCATTCCTACCATCCCAACCCAGCCAACTATTCCAACCATTTCGGCATGCCCAAAGTCACTTTGCCTTCATTCCTACAGTTCCAAAGATCCCTTCCATTCCCGTCTCCTTCACTTTCCAAGTAAACGGTTAGTGGTATTTTCTTGCAACTTGACCCGGCGTGCCACGATTTCTAAAGAGATCTTATGATGGCTAAATCTAAAACTTGTTTCGTTGTTTTTTTCATACTTATTTTCATGTCATAGAGTGCTCTTTTTAACCATACATTCTCTAAAAAATTACTATTATAAAACTCATTTTTTGGTGAAAAATTTGGCTCAAACAAGGGCTAAATACATTACCGTGCACATTAGCTTAGAAAATGCTAAAAATTATTTGCATTTATCATTGTCACCCCATCTAACAATCGAAACTCTTGATCCAAGGTAATGTCATAACCCTAGTTCGAAGAAACTCTTGATCCAAGGTAATGTCATAACCCTAGTTCGAAAGGACATGGAAGAACTTATAAATAGAGACTTCCGGATTGCATTTTCATTTTTATTCTTTTCTTTTTTCTTTCATAAAAAATATCACATTTTAATATGTTTGCTTTCTTTGCAAGACACGAGCCAGGTGTTTATGTATCATATTTCTTTCTATGATAATTGTATGATTATGCAATTTTTATGTTCTGAAATAATATACATTTTATATCAATGCCACTGATAAATAAATGAATAGAATGCACCAAATATAACATTCTGTTTTTCTAATTCGAAATTCATACTATGAACACAGATAGACAACGTTCAGTTAATCACAACAATTACTGGAGAAAAATTGAAGAAGAAGAAGAAGATAACTATGTCAGTAGTGTTAGATAGGAAGAAGAACAGGGAATGCTAAATTCTGTACTGCAATGACCTCAATTCAAATAGACATGAACAAGCCCAAAAATATGAAGTGCCACATTGCATTTTCATTAATTTTTCAATCTTTTGCGCATAATATATCTTTCATTTTCTGCTTCAAAATTCAGAAGAGAGAGCGAGTTTTTGTGTGTTGGTTTTTGTGTGACGGAGTTGATCTTCCACAAGAATGAAAAAATGTTCCATCGCATAAACTTTTAATACATCATATTAATACGAACCTATGGATTATGGTAAACAATAATCTCAAGACAAACTTTTAACTGCGATTTATACTTCTGTAACTTTCAATTTGCATATTTTTTATGTATGACTCGAAAGTGCAAGCTGAAAATTCGAAAATTGTAATTCCGTTTTACAATATCATTTCTGCACCATATTACTCTAAACAAACAAGATATCAGAATCGTTCTGATACCAATTTTTTAAGAATTTGGGCCAAATAATTAAAGACGAGAAAATAAGTGCAATATGAAAATATTGAATCACACAACAACACAAAATTTATGCAAAAGAAGAGAATTTCATATACCAAGAAACTAAATTTGTCTTTAATACTCTCAATTTAAATTTAAACAATTCTCTCAAGTTTATAATGTATCAACAATGATTTAATTGTTATATTGAGTTTATGAAGAGTACACACCACGTAGACTATAAGAACTCATTATAAGTGTTTTGAAATACGATTCAAAAAACGAGTCAAAATTGAAAATGGGTTATCGCTTGGATAACACTGTAGTTTAAGCACCAAGTAGGCGGTAGTTCCGTTGCTCGAGTGAAACGCTGGTGCCAGGCGAGCTCCAGCTCTCTGTTCCATTTTCCACCCCCAATGCTCGAGCGCTAAAGCTAGGGAAACTGCAGTGACTTTTCTTCACCAAAACCCCAAAAGCAAGTCTTCAATTTTTTGAAATCCTTTTACTAATCAAACTTTTAATTCTTGATGAACTTTGATCATTTTATCAACCGGACTTCCAAACCAAGAAGACTCTTGTTCCTTTTATCAATTCACCAACCCAATCCTAATCCCAATTGGAATTTGGATCATACTCTAACAATAATGTTGTGATATACACGGAGGATTTTCTTCTATAAGTTGTCATACAATAGAATTGAAATATTTTTATTTTATTGTCGAACAAGGATAAAGCCCTTGTTTGCGCTCCATTATTTGAAAATTTTGATTTTGAAATATTGTTTTTTGAGAATGTGTGATCAAAAAGTAAGGAAAATTTTTGGGTTTATGTGTAATATTATTTTATTGAGAGAATGCGTGATTGATAAGAGGATAGAAAAAAATGAATTAAAATTTAATGAGCCAAACATGGGCAAAATTTATAGCACTGTGGTAATTCATTCAGTAAAGTTTATAAATGATTTTCTTAAATAAGGATTCCAAACATATGTGAGTTACGTTATCCAGGTTTTAATGTCAATCTACAAGTTATCGGTATTATTTCTATTATGATACAGAAGTCAACATCACATTGTAAATCTTCAAAAGACTCCATTTGTTTTCACATACGAGGTTTTAGTTTATTTCTTGATTCTACGTTTACATATTTAAAGAGCTTTTATGTCTAGTGGTGGTTAAACAGCATAAACTCTAGGAAAAGAACTAATTCCCCGAACCTGCCACTTGTTTCTTAATTCCTAGAAGGTTTAACTAACAACATAAATGTCAGCAGCCATGTTTTGAATTTCCACACCACCAATCAGAGTCATAACCAATCTGAACTAATTTCCACCAACATCTTACATATAGTTTGCAACCTAGGCAATGAACTCCCACTATAAATATATGCTCAAATCCCATTTCTTTTCCACCATCGAATTCAGAACTTTTCCTGTCCTGATTGATCTGGGAAAATAGTCCCTCTTCGTTTCAATCTTCAAACTATCATGGCTAGAAGTGTTTACACTTGCGTTTTCATCCTTGCAGTTATAGTTGTTGCTAGCTATCAAAAATGTGAGGCTGCACGTACTCTGCTGCAATCATTGCCTCCTCCTATGCCGGGAATGCCATCTATTCCAACATTACCAAATCCAACTTTGCCACCAATGCCATCAGTTCCCACCATTCCAAGTCTCCCAAAACCATCAGTTCCACCAATGCCTTCCATTCCAACCATCCCAACCCAGCCAACTATTCCATCCATTCCGGGCATTCCCAAGGTCTCATTGCCCCCAATGCCTTCACTCCCCTCTGTCCCCAAGATCCCTTCCATTCCTACCATTCCAGTCCTGTCTCGACCACCTTCCAAATAAACTGTTGGTAGTATTTTCTCAAAACCTCCTGTGACAGGCCATGATTAGAACATAGACAAATGCTGAGACAGACCTCGTGGTTGCTGAAGTGGAGATTTGTTGCTTTCTTCGTGATTTTAATACATTTGTTAGTGTCATGTAGTACTCTATAGGTTTTAAATTAATTTATATGTTTTTAATGTTTTACATGAGCCAGTGTTTATGTATTGTATTACTTGCTTTGATTGTTGTAATGTTTATTCAATCATTAAGTTTTCTATTGTATACATTTTCCATCTTCAGACATATCATTTTTAAATTTCCCATCAATGCTACAGATTAGTTAAAGGAATACCAAAATGGAACATTGACAAATATAGCTAGAACTAATAAATACAACAATACACGAAAATATAGAGGAAGAGGAAGAGGAAGAGGATAACCATGTTAGTAGTTTAGGAAAGGAAGAATAAGAATTGATAAGTGCATTTTCTAATGTGTATTTTGCTACATTACATGACTAATTGTTGACATAAATGCTTGAATATGGCTTAATTCGATAGAAATTGTGGTTGTAGGACTACATTGATAGATGTAATGAAATGTATGTGAAAACGAGCGAAAAAGGACCAAAATTGAGGAAAATGGAAGTTCAAGGACTCAATTGCAAATACTGAAAAGTTGTGTCGATCCCACGATGAAGATTTGAGAGTGTTGGGCATCAATTGGATGAGGAAAGAAGCCAAAGGGATGAAATAGAGGCGAAGTACTATCACAAATCAACTTCCAGCCGAAAAAGTTATGCTTCGAATTTGCAGTCTTAATTTGAGACCCATTTTTGGAATAGAAGACATTCGAATTTGAAGATTTATGTTTCAGGAATATTTGTATCCCTTTGAGTAAGCGTTCCAATGCAATTTGAATCACCTCAATCGGATATCGGGAACGAAAGATATGACTAAAACATTGAAGGCTGTCTGTTGGAAAAGTCATTCTACCATGCGGCCGCATGGTAGAAATTTCCTTGCGGCCGCAGGCATGGCTTCAGGTAAAAATTTTGGGAAATAATTTGCTCCATGCGGCTGCATGGAAAATAACCATGCGGCCGCATGGTAGTTTTTCGGTGCGATTTTTTTTTGTTTCCTTTTCTCGTTAAAACACATATGGAAAGGAATTTAGGGCAATTATTTAACCCTAAACTCGTCCAAAGAAAGGGGCTACGCCATTTGAGAGAGAAAAACACATTGGAGAGCTAACAAGAAGGCAAGAACAAGGATTTACACTTCAAGTTTTAAGATCTCAAGATTTAATTCAAGATTTTGGTGATATTTTCTTTTCATTATTTTTATTATTCTTTTATTTTTTCCATGTTAGGCTAGACTTTTCATGTAGTAGGTGAACGATGAACCTCACATTATGATCTTTTAATTTCTATTTTGCAATTTGATATTTAAACACGTTTGATTGATGTTGAATGATTTATATACATTTTTTGCCTCCATGATTATAGTGCATGATAATTGTGTAAGTTTAGGTGATTTATTTTATGCATTCGAAAGAAGGAAAATAAACTCAATAAGGTATAAATCATCGTTTTGTTCATAGAGGATAGAAATATACCGATATGCATTACGTGAATCTCTATGTGTTTACAAAACTTCATGCATTCTTGGATATTGCATTTGTCATAGAAATATAGTCAAATTGTATGCTAGAATAGGTTCAATTTTACTCGAAAGAGATTGTTGGATAGAGTAGAAACATTAATTCTTCAACCAATTCGTCGTGTTGTCAAATTGTGAAATAAGGGTTAAGAGTGAACTTTACTTGGCGATTCAGGATCCTAGTACGCTTTTCATATATTGATTTCTTCAAACTTTTGCATTCAAACATTACTTTTGCATTTGGTTCGTAATTTTAGTTTAGTTTACATATTAGTCATAGTTTAATCATAAAGTCACAAAAATATTCATATTGAGTTTAATAGATTCGGTTAAGGTCGCAATAATAGAAATCACGTTAAATCAATCCTCGTGGGAACGATACTTGAAATTCTTGAATTTCTACTTTATTACTTGTGAACGATTCATATACTTGCGGTGATCTACAAATCCGAAACATGTTTTCGTGAACAAGTTTTTGGCGCCGTTGTCGGGAATTGAGTATTAACTTGATTTTTGTTATTTAGACATTAATTCGAACTTGTTTTTAATTTTAGTTTTTTTTTATTATTTTCAATTTAGTTTCTTTACTTGGGTTGAGCTAAGTGCTACTATTATCCTCAGGTCAATCAATGACAAATACAAATGGCTAATCAACAATTGGAACCGATTGTAGCACATGCAGCTCCAGCCAATGCGGAAGCACGATATGATGGGAATGCTCTGCTTGGGGATCTTTGGTCACCGTTCATTATTCAAAGCCAATTCAGCATTGTCTATCCAGCATTCGGACAACCAAATTTTCAGTTGAAGACAAATGTCATCCAACTCTTTCAGAATGGACACAAATTCTACGGGATGGCCAATGAGAATCCATATACACATGTATCCCGTTTCTTGGATATGTCTAAAAATTTCAGATACCAAGGGATATCAGAAGATGCAATCAGACTGCGATTGTTTCCACTTACTCTTCGGGATACAGCACTTGAGTGGCTCGATTCACTCCCGGTGGCAAGCATAACTATTTGGAACGATCTGGCTCATAAATTCTGCACCAAATTCTTCTCACCGGCCAAAGTGGGGAGGCTAAAGCATGACATATCAATATTTAGCCAAAATGAAGCCGAATCGTTTGATGAAGTATGGAATAGATTCAAGAACATGCTAAGGAAGTGTCCTCAACATGGGTTTGACAAGCCAACACAAATTAGATTCTTCTATATGGGACTAACTCCGACTTTCAGAAGCATGGTGGATTCATCATCAAACGGCTCCCTAAGTACAAGATCACCCGAGGGAGCTTGGGAATTGTTCGAGAGAATGGAAAATACCTCAGCCATGTGGTCTTCAGATAGAGTGGGTACAAATAAAGTAGTTGGAGTGTATGAGGTAGATACCTATTCGACATTATCTGCAAAGATTGACTCCTTATTTTACAAGATAGAAGGCATAACACAGACCGTGAATTCAGCACAAGTCAGGAAGTCAATTTGTGAAGAATGTGGAGCAGAACATGGCACAGCTGAGTGCCCTATCCTTACACAAAGAATGGAACATGTGGACTTTGCTCAATGGGGTCAACGTCAGCAAAACAACCCTTACTCTGAAACATACAATCCAGGATGGAGAAATCATCCAAACTTCTCTTGGGGTGGAAACCAGAATCACAATCAAAATCATAATCGAGCTCAGGGGCAGTTTCAGCAGGAGAAGAAACTTCAGTTAGAAGACATGTTTGCAAAGCTCATGGAAAGGACCGCTACATACATGGAGAAGACTGATAAATACATGGAAACCACAAATCAATTCATGAGGAAGACCGAAACAAACTTCCAGAATCAGGGTGCAGCTATTAAGAATTTGGAGACTCAAGTGGGACACCTAGCTTTTTCTATAACAGGGAGAGTACCTGGTGCATTGCCGAGCAACACAGAAATAAATCCTAGGGAACAATGTCAAGCCATCACTACACGAAGTGGAGTTCAGCTACCTGAGATACATGCAAAAAGGCCGGGTGAAAATAAAGAGCAAGTGGAGTCTTCTACAACACCAAGAAGACGTCGATAAAAGAAAGTCCACCAAGGTCACAAAAATTGCCAGATAATTCGATCAATCCCTATGAGCCACCCATTCCATTCCCACAACGGTTGAGGAAGCATCAATGGGAATAACAATACAAGAAATTTCTCGAAGTCTTCACGAAACTCCATATAAATATCCCATTTGCCGAAACACTGTTCAAGATGCCTGGCTATGCCAAGTTCCTGAAAGATATTCTATCCAAGAAACGAAAGTTAGATGAACATGAAACAGTGATGCTAACAGAGGAGTGCAGTGCTGTAATTCAGAAAAAGCTCCCACCAAAACTGAAAGATCCAGGGAGTTTCATTATATCTTGCACTATTGGTGAATGCTACTTTGATAAAGCTCTTTGTGATCTTGGTGCAAGTATTAATCTAATGCCTCTATCTATTTTCAGGAAACTCGGACTAGGAGAAGCCAAAGCAACCACGGTGATACTGCAATTAGCTCATCGATCATTTGCACATCTTAGGGGGATAATTGAAGACGTGCTAGTTAAGGTGGACAAATTCATTTTTCCAGCGGATTTCCTCATTTTAGATATGGAAGAAGACAAGGATATCCCACTTATCTTGGGCAGGCCATTCCTAGCTACCAGCAGAGCTCTAATAGATGTTGAAAATGGTCATTAAATTTGAGATTTGGTGAGGAACAGATCACTTTCAGCGTTTTCAATGTTATGGATGAGCATGTCAAGTCAGATAAGTGCTATCAAGTTGATGTAGTAGATGAGATGTTGCAGAATACAATTGTGTTTCAAAACTTTTCAAATACTGCTGATGACCATAATGTGTATTTTCAACCCGAACAACATCTTGAGAAGCAAGAAGTCTACATTATTGAGTTCGAGGCAGTTGATGAGCGAAAAACAGATGACACGGATGAAGATAAGGCTAAAGTTTGGAGGAACGTTGCAGTGAGAAAGAAAATGTCATTGAAGAAGCTAATCAGGTCCTCTAAGGCTACATTTGACGTACCCTAACAGACCAACACGGTACAGTCGAGCTATCGACTATAAACTAGCACTGGATGGGAGGCAACCCATCATTCTACCCTTTTACTTATTTCGCTTTCTGCAGTCATTTAAGCAAATTTCATTTTTTTTTATGCATTTTGGTAGTTTTAGGTCATCATTCACTTAAATCGTTCAACTTCCACCACCGCCTCCATTTTGACAAGGGGAGTACCATTCCCTCTCTATGCTTTACATTGTTCATTGTCCTTGTTTTTGCATGTTTAACGTCTTTATATTCCAACATTGAGGGCAATGTAGATTTCAGTTTGGGGGTGGTATATTTGTCGATCACAATTGTTCTACTTTATTTTATTTAATTATTTTTTTACTTGACTACTTTTTGTGTGTTTGTTTATTGCTTTTTGTGTGTTTGTCGAGTGAATTTAAAAAAATAAAAAAAATAAAGTTTGTTTATTTCAGTATTTGCTTATTTGTTTTGTGTGTTTGTGTGGATTTAATGGCCTTGCCGGCAATGATGTGAATATTGGAAGCAGTATAACTATGAATTGTGAAAAATTTGCATGTTAAATTGATCGATACTTGTCTATGTGGAGACTTGACATTTCTGCGCACAATACTTGTGTTGAGCATGCTAAGCTAATGATGGAATATATGAATCATAGTAGAGTTGATCATGATAGGTCAACCCCGAAAACCTCTATTGCACTTATCGATAAACCATCATTGTAGAAGTTTGGAGATGATTTAGCTATTACAGTGGAACATTGAGATGAGTAGGGATTACATGCGTGAAAATTGTGTTGTGTGGATTGGATTAGACCAATGAGACAAAAATGAGGTAAAAGTTTCAAGTTAGAGTTTAGTTCTATAAACTGGGTGTCTAAAAAAAGGGGGTATTGCACTAATCATTGAATAAATAAAGACATATGTTCGAGCCTGTATAACTCGAGTGATTAAGCCTGTAAAGGTCTAAAACCTGGTGCTCTATGGTCATCTGACTTGGGAGTCATCGGTCTAAAACTCGTTACAAGGGTTATATAGAAAACAAATGAAAGATGTCACATATGTGGAAAAAGAGAGAGAGAAAAATCTATCCAGTGATGAATAATATACATGCTTCTATGTATGAAATGCATTGATTAACTCCAGACATCCGGTTGATGGAACTATATCTTTGATACGAGGCAAGTAACTTAGTTTAGTCTTAACAGCTGAAACAATCAAGGAAATAGGAGAATCCCTGCTTGTTGAGGTGAGAACTTGTGACTGTGAGATCTATTTAAACTAAGAGAGGGTAAGGATTTAAGTAAATTATAATCTCTACCTCAGAACACACGCCGAGATAATTGAGTGAAAATAATAAATTTGGGTGTGTGCATCTCTCGAGCGAAGAAAGGAAAAAATTTAACTACTACAGGTCGGGATTTAAACCCATCATCAATTTGGTATGTTTTGCATGAGTATGCACACACACACACATCAAGTTCTACATACGATATGTAGAAGTTGGTTTGATTTTGTACCATTGAAACTGTTTATCATGTTGAGTATTGAATTCCAATCCTGAGACAAGACAGGCCGTTAAACCATGTTTGATGAAAGATTTAAGTCACTGTCTTGTTTGAGGACAAACAATAGTCTAAGTTTGGGGGAGTTGATAAGTGCATTTTCTAATGTGTATTTTGCTACATTACATGACTAATTGTTGACATAAATGCTTGAATATGGCTTAATTCGATAGAAATTGTGTTTGTATGACTACATTGATAGATGGAATGAAATGTATGTGAAAACGAGCGAAAAAGGACCAAAATTGAGGAAAATGGAAGTTCAAGGACTCAATTGCAAATAGTGAAAAGTTGTGTCGATCCCACGATAAAGATTTGAGAGTGTTGGGCATCAATTGGATGAGGATAGAAGCCAAAGGGATGAAATAGAGGCGAAGTACTATCACAAATCAATTTCCAGCCGAAAAAGTTATGCTTCGAATTTGCAGTCTTAATTTGAGACCCATTTTTGGAATAAAAGACATTCGAATTTGAAGATTTATATTTCAAGAATATTTGCAGCCATTTGAGTAAGCGTTCCAATGCAATTTGAATCACCTCAATCGGATATCGGGAACAAAAGATATGACTAAAACATTGAAGACTGTCTGGTGGAAAAGTCATTCTACCATGCGGCCGCATGGTAGAAATTTCCTTACGGCCGCAAGCATGGCTTCAGGTAAAAATTTTGGGAAATTATTTGCTCCATGCGGCTGCATGGAAAATAACCATGCGGCCGCATGGTAGTTTTTCGGTGCGATTTTTTCTGGTTTCCTTTTCTCGTTAAAACACCTATGGAAAGGAATCTAGGACAATTATTTAACCCTAAACTCGTCCAAAGAAAGGGGCTACGCCATTTTAGAGAGAAAAACACATTGGAGAGCTAACAAGAAGGCAAGAACAAGAATTTACACTTCAAGTTTCAAGATCTCGATTCTCAAGATTTAATTCAAGATTTTGGTGATATTTTCTTGTCATTATTTTTATTATTCTTTTATTTTCTCCATGTTAGGCTAGACTTTTCATGTACTAGGTGAACGATGAACCTCACATTATGATATTTTAATTTCTATTTTGCAATTTGATATTTAAACACGTTTGGTGGATGTTGAATGATTTATATACACTTTTTGCCTCCATGATTATAGTGCACGATAATTGTGTAAGTTTAGGTGATTTATTTTATGCATTCGAAAGAAGGAAAATAAACTCAACAAGGTATAAATCATCGTTTTGTTCATAAATGATAGAAATATACCGATATGCATTATGTGAATCTCTATGTGTTTACAAAACTTCATGCATTCTTGGATATTGCATTTGTCATAGAAATATAGTCAAATTGTATGCTAGAATAGGTTCAATTCTACTCGAAAGAGATTGTTGGATAAAGTAGAAACATTGATTCTTCAACCAATTCGTCGTGTTGTCAAATTGTGAAATAGTGGTTAAGAGTGAACTTTGCTTGACAATTCGGGATCCTAGTATGCTTTTCATATATTGATTTCTTCAAATTTTTGCATTCAAACATTACTTTTGCATTTGGTTCGTAATTTTAGTTTAATTTACATATTAGTCATAGTTTAATCATAAAATCACAAAAATATTCATATTGAGTTTAATAGATTCGGTTAAGGTCGCAATAATAGAAATCACGTTAAATCAATCCTCGTGGGAACGATACTCGAAATTCTTGAATTTTGACTTTATTACTTGTGAACGATCCGTACACTTGCGGTGATCTACAAATCCGAAACATATTTTCGTGAACGAGAATGAAGGTATAAATTGACTACGATCTCTGGCCCCTCTTTTCTTTAACAATTGAACATAAGAACAAAAGAAAGAATAATGTGTTTATAAGGTCAATTTCTGGCATTAGGATTAGTGTGGAAGGAACTGTTGGTATTCTTTCTCAGCATAATGAGAATGGAAGGACGGTGCAAGGTTATGGAAGGATGACTTCAACCATGTTTGCATAGGTTATTTTTCAAGTTATAAGTGAAAATAAGAAATGGATATTTGAGATGATTACAAGTTTAATTCTTTACTAAGTTGTTTATTTTGAAATTAAGAGCATCTTTCACAATCATTATTGTAGAAAAAAACGAGTTTTGAATAGTATTTTTAATAGAATGTGTGGTTAAAAAGGAGAAAAACGTTTTTGGTATACATATAAAATATTTTATTATGTAAATGTGCGGTTGAAAATAATCCTACAACAAACAATAAAATAAATTAATGATTGTCATAAACTCTAAAAGGAGAGTTTTTGTTAAAATTACTTTCTCCAACGAAATGACTTGAATATCCTAACTAATGAAACAATAATACAAAATTTGTAATATAAAGCCTCGTTTGATGAAAACTAAAATCAAGATTTTAATTTAAGTCAAAGTCAATAATTACTTTCAACCACATATTTTACGTGACCCACAACCTTTCAAGTTTCAACCACACATTTCATCAACTTTTATCAAAATTCTGTAAAAATCTAAATTTAATTTCCACCAAACAATGTAAATAATCTCCAATGGTGGTGTAAAATTGAGTGTAAATTGGTATATCCAAAACTACTTTTACATCCCAATAGATCTAAATTTTAATTTTAATAAAGATAGTTTGTTTTAGTTCGTTTACGTTTTTCCCTCTTTTCTTTCCATCTATAAATAGACTCAATTGCTGTAATTTAATCTTCAATTGCATTGAGTGAAATAAATAAATTGTTGATTCTCTCAGTTTGAACAGAACTCATTTAAGTGTTTTGAAATACAATTCAAAAAACGAGTCAAAATTGAAAATGGGTTATCACTTGGATAACACTGTTGTTTAAGAACCAAGTAGGCGGTAGTTCCGTTGCTCGAGTGAAACGCTAGTCCCTGGCGAGCTCTAGCTCTCTGTTCCATTTTCCATCCCCAACGCTCGAGCGCCAAAGCTAGGGAAATTGCAGTGACTTTTTCTTTACCAAAACCCCAAAAGCAAGTCTTCAATTTTTTGAAGTCCTTTTACTAATCAAACTTTTAATTCTTGATGAACTTTGATCATTTTATCAATCGGACTTCCAAACCAAGAAGACTCTTGTTCCTTTTATCAATTCACCAACCCAATCCTAATCCCAATTGGAATTTGGATCATACTCTAACAATAATGTTGTGATATACACGGAGGATTTTCTTCTATAAGTTGTCATACTATAGAATTGAAATATTTTTATTTTATTGTTGAACAAGGATAAAGCCCTTGTTTGAACTCCATTATTTGAAAATTTTGATTTTGAAATAGTGTTTTTCGAGAATATGTGATCAAAAAGTAAGGAAAATTTTTGGGTTTATGTGTAATATTATTTTATTGAGAGAATGCGTGATTGATAAGAGGATAGAAAAAAATGAATTAAAATTTAATGAGCCAAACATGGGGCAGAATTTATAGCACTGTGGTAATTCATTCAGTAAAGTTTATAAGTGATTTTCTTAAATAAGGATTCCAAACATATGTGAGTTACGTTATCCAGGTTTTAATGTCAATCTACAAGTTATCAGTATTATTTCTATTATGATACAGAAGTCAACATCACATTGTAAATCTTCAAAAGACTCCATTTGTTTTCGCATACGAGGTTTTAGTTTATTTCTTGATTCTACGTTTACATATTTAAAGAGCTTTTATGTTTAGTGGTGGTTAAACAGCATAAACTCTAGGAAAAGAACTAATTCCCCGAACCTGCCACTTGTTTCTTAATTCCTAGAAGGTTTAACTAACAACCTAAATGTCAGCAGCCATGTTTTGAATTTCCATACCACCAATCAGAGTCATAACCAAACTGAACTAATTTCCACCAACATCTTACATATAGTTTGCAACCTCGGCAATGAACTCCCACTATAAATAAATGCTCAAATCCCATTTCTTTTCCACCATCGAATTCAGAACTTTTCCTGTCCTGATTGATCTGGGAAAATAGTCCCTCTTCGTTTCAATCTTCAAACTATCATGGCTAGAAGTGTTTACACTTGCATTTTCATCCTTGCAGTTATAGTTGTTGCTAGCTATCAAACATGTGAGGCTGCACGTACTCTGCTGCAATCATTGCCTCCTCCTATGCCGGGAATGCCATCTATTCCAACATTACCAAATCCAACTTTGCCACCAATGCCATCAGTTCCCACCATCCCAAGTCTCCCAAAACCATCAGTTCCACCAATGCCTTCCATTCCAACCATCCCAACCCAGCCAACTATTCCATCCATTCCGGGCATTCCCAAGGTCTCATTGCCCCCAATGCCTTCACTCCCCTCTGTCCCCAAGATCCCTTCCATTCCTACCATTCCAGTCCTGTCTCCACCACCTTCCAAATAAACTGTTGGTAGTATTTTCTCAAAACCTCCTGTGACAGGCCATGATTAGAACATAGACAGATGCTGAGACAGACCTCGTGGTTGCTGAAGTGGAGAATTGTTGCTTTCTTTGTGATTTTAATACATTTGTTAGTGTCATGTAGTACTCTATAGGTTTTAAATTAATTTATATGTTTTTAATGTTTTACATGAGCCAGTGTTTATGTATTGTATTACTTGCTTTGATTGTTGTAATGTTTATTCAATCATTAAGTTTTCTATTGTATACATTTTCCATCTTCACACATATCATTTTTAAATTCCCCATCAATGCTACAGATTAGTTAAAAAGGAATACCAAAATGGAACATTGACAAATATAGCTAGAACTAATAAATACAACAATACACGAAAATATAGAGGAAGAGGAAGAGGATAACCATGTTAGTAGTTTAGGAAAGGAAGAATAAGAATGAAGGTATAAATTGACTGCGATCTCTGGCACCTCTTTTCTTTAACACTTGAACATAAGAACAAAAGAAAGAATAATGTGTTTATAAGGTCAATTTCTGGCAATAGGATTAGTGTGGAAGGAACTGTTGGTATTCTTTCTCAGCATAATGAGAATGGAAGGACGGTGCGAGGTTATGGAAGGATGACTTCAACCATGTTTGCATGGGTTATTTTTCAAGTTATAAGTGAAAATAAGAAATGGATATTTGAGATGATTACAAGTTTAATTCTTTACTAAGTTGTTTATTTTGAAATTAAGAGTATGTTTGACAATCATTATTGTAGAAAAAATGAGTTTTGAATAGTATTTTTAATAGAATGCGTGGTTAAAAATGAGAAAAAAGTTTTTGTTATACGTATAAAATATTTTATTATATAAATGTGCAGTTAAAAATAATCCTACAGCAAATCATAAAATAAATTAATGATTGTCAAATAGGATTTAAAAGGAGAATTTTTGTTAAAATTACTTTCTCCAACTAAATGACTTGAATATCCTAACTAATGAAACAACAATACAAAATTTGTAATATAAAGCCTCGTTTGATGAAAATTAAAATCAAGATTTTAATTTAAGTCAAAGTCAATAATTACTTTCAACCACATATTTCACGTGACCCACAACCTTTCAAGTTTCAACCACGCATTTCATCAACTTTTATCAAAATTCTGTAAAAATCTAATTTTAATCTCCACCAAACAGTGTAAATAATCTCCAATGGTGGCGTAAAATTGAGTGTAAATTGGTATCTCCAAAACTACTTTTACATCCCAATAGATCTAAATTTTAATTTTTCTCCAATTGAAATATCTAAATCCACTTTTTAATTTACATCTTATTTTATTTTATTTTTTTTACATTTTCCGTTGGAAAATGCAATTTTCATTTCCTTTGCATCTCTCCATTGGAGAAGTTTTCGGCCAATTTGGAGATCTAAATCACAATTTAGATATATTTTACATCACAATTGGATAAGTTCTTAGTATTATGTTATACTATTCTTAACTAATTAAAGAATTTAATAAATGAATTATTTAATTTCATCTGATCAATACTAAATAATTTACTTAATAATATATTAGCTAGTATTCTATCTATTTGTATTTTAGTAAGGATTACAAAGCTTTTTGTATCCACCGGTGGTTTAACAACATAAAGGACTGATCCATAAACTTGCCACTTGTTTGCCAGAAGGTTTAATTAAAAAGTCTCCATTGATCAAACAGTATCCAGTAGAAAAATGCTATTCATCCCGATCCTCAGTCTACGCGGATATAAATGATTGGTTAAATGATAGGTGAAATTAAATGATTTATTTAATTTTACCTATAATTTAATACCACATTAACGCCACATAAACTGGGGATGCATCCCAATGGGGATGAATAGCATTTCTCTATCCATTAGTAACAATATAGATTTAACTAACTACAACAATGTCGGCAGCCATTTTCAGAGTTTCCAAACAACCAATCAGAATTATAACCGCAAAAAGAATAAAATAAATCAAATTAATAACCAAACTGAACCTATTTCCACCAATATCAAACATTATTTTCAACCCTGGTATTGAACTCCATCTATAAATACTCCAAGGGTACGTTTAATTGTCGGTAGAAAGAAAATGAATTTCAGAGAATTGAATTATCTAGAATTGTTTTCTTGAGAATTGTCAATTAATTGTGTTTGATTAGTATAATTTTCCACGTGAAAAATATTGAAATTTTGGATCTTCTGGTGTTCGTTTGGTTTTGTATTACATGAAAATTGTTCATTAAGGAGATTTTTTTTTTTTTTTTTTACAATTGAGGATAGAATTTGTTTTCACTACAGAAAAAAGGGGTTGTAGCGACCGAGAATTTTAAATGATATAAAGTTATTTTTCTTGAAAACCGTGTCACTAAGGAGTGTTCGTCTAGCCATTGTAAAATAAATTTAAAACTATTCAAATCGAGTCCAATCTCAAATATTTTAAAGTATCAAATTCCTTATCATTTTTAAATCCAAATTTGGGTAATTAGCAGAAATGGTCCTCAACGTTTACACCCTTTGCTAAAATGGTCCCTATCGTTTTAAAATTGGCATTTGTACCCTTATTTCAAACGTTTCTTGCGAAATTGGTCCTTCCATCCAACAACCGTTAAACAACCGTTAGAACCTTTTAAAAATTTGCAGAAATGGTCCCTATGGAATATAATTTAATATTTCGTTTATATATTTTGGAACGGCTTGCTTCGACGAGTGGTAACTTTCGCTACAGTTGGCCGTTTCGCACGTCGTTAGGGATGGGAGAAACTACGTCATGAGCACTTCGAAATGGTATTAAAAATGTAATATTTCGACTTCGTTTGACTTCCCGTAATAATCCCGCAAAATGGAGACAAAAAATAAGAAAAATCCTTTATATATTTTGGAACGGCCTGCTTCGACGAGTGGTAACTTTCGCTACGGTTGGCCGTTTTATACGCCGTTAGGGATGGGAGAAACTAGGTAATGAGCACTTCGAAATGATATTAAAAATGTAATATTTTTACTTCGTTTGACTTCCCAGTAATAATCCCTTAAAATGGAGACAAAAAATAAGAAAAATCGTTTATATATTTTGAAACGGCTCGCTGACGAATGGTAACTTTCGCTATGGTTGGCCGTTTCACACGCCGTTACGGATGGGAGAAACTAGATCATGATCATTTCGAAATGGTATTAAAAATGTAATGTTTCGACTTCGTTTGACTTCCCGTAATAATCCTGCAAAATGGAGACAAAAAATAAGAAAAATCGTTTCTATATTTTGGAACGGCCTGCTTCGACGAGTGATAACTTTTCACTACGGTTGGTCGTTTCACACGCCATTAGGGATGGGAGAAATTAGGTCATGAGCACTTCGAAATGGTATTAAAAATGTAATGTTTCGACTTCGTTTGACTTCCCGTAATAATCTCGCAAACGATTTTTCTTATAAACGATTTTTCTTATTACATTTTAATCCTAGAATTTTTTTAATACCAATTTTAATACCATTTCGAAGCGCCAATTTTAAACGAAGTCGAAATATTACAGTTTGCGGGATTATTACGGGAAGTCAAACGAAGTCGAAATATTACATTTTTAATACTATTTCGAAGTGCTCATGACCTAGTTTCTTGCATCCTTAACGGCGTGTGAAACGACCAACCGTAGCGAAAGTTACCACTCGTCGAAGCAGGCCGTTTCAAAATATATAAACGATTTTTCTTATTTTTTGTCTCCATTTTACGGGATTATTACGGAAAATCAAACGAAGTCGAAATATTACATTTTTAATACCATTTCGAAGTGCTCATAACCTAGTTTCTTCCATCCCTAACAGCATGTGAAACGGTCAATCGTAGCGAAAGTTACCACTCGTCGAATCGGCCGTTCCAAAACATATAAACGATTTTTCTTATTTTTTGTCTTCATTTTGCGGGATTATTATGGGAAGTCAAACGAAGTCGAAATATTACATTTTTAATACCATTTCGAAGTACTCATGACGTAGTTTCTCCCATCCCTAACGGCGTGCGAAACGGCCAACCGTAGCGAAAGTTACCACTTATCGAAGCAAGCCGTTCCAAAATATATAAACGAAATATTAAATTATATTCCATAGGGACCATTTCTGCAAATCTTCAAAAGGTTCTAACGGTTGTTTAACGGTTGTTGGATGGAAGGACCAATTCCGCAAGAAACGTTTGAAATAAGGGTACAAATGCCAATTTTAAAACGATAGGGACCATTTTAACAAAGGGTGTAAACGTTGGGGACCATTTCTGCTATTTACCCTCCAAATTTTAATAGTTTTAAGGGAACAATACATTTCTAAGGTGTTTACTTTACCCCTTTTCAAAAATACCAAAATAAGTTCCAAAATTCACAAATCAGGTTTTTTAATTTTTTATTTATGAATTAATAAATTATTAAATCAATTTATTATTAAATATTTAATTCTAATATAATATATTTATCCCACCCCACCTCCACCACCCCCACCGTTCCAGGGATTATTCTGGCTATCATTCCGGTCACAACTCATCTCCGGCGACCGTTTCGACGACTGTTCCGATTCCGACGATGATTCCGATGACCGTTTCGTAGCTCCGACGAATGCTCCGATTTCGGCAAGTGTTCCAACTCCGGCGACAATTTTTAGGTCACAAATCAAAATTTTCATAGGTCACAATTTGTTTATCGATCACAACTTAAAAATTTAAAAATCACAATTTGTTCATCGATCACATATCACAAAATTTATAAGTCACAATACTTATTTCACGATCACAAACATTACATTAATTACATTTAGGTCACAATTTATCAAATTTTGGGTCACAAATTAATAATTTTAAAGTCACAAAACATTTATTGGTCACAATTTATCTAATTCATTGGTCACATATTATTTATTAGTCACAAACTAACCAAATTACTGCTCACAAACAACCAAATCATTTGTGATCACACCAAAATCAGTTGTGACCACCACTTCGCCACTGCCTCCGCCAACGGCACCACCACCGTCCCCGCTCAACGTCAACATCTTACAGCCAACACTACACCCTCCCCAACACCACTATCACCACCCCCAAACCCACGTCGTCACACACACTGCCAAACAGCATAGAACACACAGCCACCGCTGCCAACAACTTCAGATCTACAATTCGAGCGCACTATCCACCACAACGCCATGACACCGCACCGTTTACGACCACCACCACCACACAACCATCGTGCTGCCGTCACCCACACACGGGCCCAACCACACCCAAACAGATCTGCACCTCCACGAGACCTAGCCGCTCAAAATAAAGCAAAAAAAAAAAAAAAAGAACTGCACTTCTACCACCGCCGTACCCACACACAAACCCAACCAAATCGACGGACTAACAGTGGAGTCCAAATAGACCCGTTAAATTCCACGATCGCTGTACCCGCCGCCATACCTCCACCAAAAAACAGATATGTAGCACCCACACACCCGACCCCTAGCCACTGCTACATCCCAACACCGCAACCACACACTCCACAAAAAAAAAGGCAGAGATAGACGGCTGCAGCGTCGGCGATTTAAAAAAACGGTTGGATCTACGAGAAAAGAACGGTGAGGTAGAGGGAAAAATGGTTGGATCTGCGAAAATCTAGGGAAAGTGACGAGAGTATAGTGAATACAATAGAGAGAGGAGAGTGAGAAGATCCAACGGCCGAGGCGGTGGCGACGTAGGAGTAGTGCAGAGAGACGGGCGACGAAATTGAGTGGAGAGGTTGAGGGATCAATTAATTTAGGGTTCGGGATACATAGGGTAGGGAGGGTTATATAAATGAATTTATGGTAAAATAGATATAAAAATAAAAAAAAATATTTTTAAATTAATTAAAACCTGATTTTTGAAATATGAAACTAAATTAGGATTTATGAAAATGGTAATTTAAAAGTAGGGTTGGGTGTAATTTCCTCTAGTTTTAAGTACAATATTTTGTTATTTAGAGTCCAAAATTCTATTAGTTCAAGTCTTGATTATTTTAGTCCAATTCACTTAAATCTAATTAGGAAAATTCTTGTAGCCCAAATTCTTGGCCAACTTAATTCCTAGGATCTTGTGCCCTAAAATTTACTATTCATATAACTCTCATTCCCTTCCCTCCTCACACCTCACACAGTTAATCAAATTTGGTAAGAAAACCTTCATCTCCCTCGATTTGGAAACTCACGATTGATGCTAGAACATCAATTTCTAGCACTAACAACATCCCAGCCGAAATTGGAAATTCACGATTGATTCTAGAACATCAATTTCTAGCATCAACAAGCCGAAACCCATCCACCATCACCGATTGCAACAAGCTTCAATCGGGTTTACCTCCACCATCAACAATTGCACACACACCAAGCTAATCCATCCCACAGTCCAACCAAACGAGCCACCACACCAACTCCACCATCTCAAAGCACCTCTACCGAAGCCGCCGCCTGCAACCCCACACGAACAACCACTATTTCACCCTAAAAATCGACACCAAACAGCCACAAAATCAAGAAATAACATGACCCATGAACTTACCTCATTCCCCAACCCATTTCTAGCCGAATTATCGCCGGAAAACCTAAGAACCCGAACCCTCCAAGCCTCGGTTGGCTTTCAAACCGTACACCAAAAACCCCCTGCCGCCTCCACACATGCACCGGCGCCACCACGCGACTGTGGCGCTGACACCGACCATCTGGCTGGTGGCGGAATCGAAGGAAGGCGCAGAGAGCCCCTTCCCATTGCTACTTCCTCTCCTCTCCGTGAATATGAGAGAGAGAGAGGAAGTGAGATATTATTTGTATATTTTGATTTTTGGAAATTTTTCCCTGAAGCCCCAAGTTTTAAAAGTTATATATTTCGGTCCCAAAGTTTCGATTATTAATAAATCAACCTCCAGAGTTCTTATTTCCCTACAGTCAGTCCACTAATTCCGAAAAAAAAATTTATTTTCAGCCCTTAAAGTTTTCAAATTTCAGTTTTAATAAATCCCCATTTAGGTCCCTAAGTTTTATTTTATCATTTTAAATCTTTAAAATTTTGGGATATTAATTCAAGGCTTATTTCCTATTTTGGTTAGACGAAACGTACGGACGATTAAGGGATTGAGGTTACTACCCGCTCCACCTTTTACGTGACTCAAGATAATTTGAGGTAGACTTGCTCCCATTAATTAGTTTAAATTATAATTGCATGTATTATGTGACTTTATATGATTTATATGCTTTAATGTGTAAGACGAGAATATCTCTTATGAGATAAATGATGTTGTTATGTTTTTCATAAATTATATGCTTTAATGCATGAGAATAGACGAGACTATCTCTTATGAGATAAGATGATATTATGCATAACTTATGTGTTTAAATGCATGAGACGAGATTACCCGCACCCTATGATTTCAAAAGAACCTATGATTTTTAGAGAAAATGAGCTTTGATGATGATGATGTCATTGTATAAATTGCATAATTTATGTGTTCAATTATTCTTTAAATTAATTATTGGTGATGAGTCTACCGAGTATTTATTCCAAATACTCATTCCATTATTTTAACGACAATAGCAAATTTCGGAGACAGTCGGGTTTGATGGATAGTGGTGACACGATTTAATGAATGAAGTTATTTACTTTTGAAATTTACTCATTATAAACATTATTAACTTACCTTGTCATTTCAGATATTTCAAACTTGAGATTTAAAGTTTAATCAATTATCCTAAGTAAATCAAATGAGTTTTTGTTGCCGATGAGGTTCACAATTATAAATGTGATCATTGAAATTTAGTTATTTCCGCAAATCTTTTTTATTTAATTCAAGACAAATGAGGATGGCGTGGCACTTCAAGTTTACGGAACTCAGAGCGTTACAACATGGTATCAGAGCCAGTCTGCATTTCTGTAGACTGGCAAATTTTCAAAAAGTGAAATTTTCAAAGAGACATTCTACATTGTTTAATTATCATTAATGAAAGTTGCCACTGCCATCATTCGATCCGCCGACTCCAAAGGTAGAGAAGTTTATGAAGTTTAATGTAATCTTATTTCAAATACCTGTTTTAATGATTTATGAGGCTTAGAAGAAAGAGAAAGAAAGTGTATTCGAATTAGAAAGAAAGGCGAGGTTGAGCGTAATTCGAAAGAGTTTTTTTTTAAAAAAAATTTTGCGTCCTTGTAATTTTAACTAAGAGAGATGAATAACCCCGCCTAATTGGGCTTTGTATAATTGGTTTAAGACATGGTACCCATTAGTGGAAATGTACTCAG
The DNA here is from genome assembly GCA_035079005.1 of Fraxinus americana. Classification (NCBI taxonomy): domain Eukaryota; kingdom Viridiplantae; phylum Streptophyta; class Magnoliopsida; order Lamiales; family Oleaceae; genus Fraxinus; species Fraxinus americana. Next base: position 9,799,922 of record CM068707.1, on the reverse strand, counting down.
TGTCGCGAACAAGCCATTAGAGATTATGACCGCTTCAGGCCTAAACTTGATTGGATAATTGCCCAACACGTAGAGCACCTGAATGTCATACGTGAACGGGCCATACAACATGGCTACATGACTTGTAATCGTCGGTCAATCCATCACTTACTCTCGACTTTTCGAAGTTACTATGCGGAGGTAGCTCATAGCATATACATAGATGCTCTAGTGTCCCCTAATGTGGAAATAGAGTATAACACCTTCTGCGTGAGATTTGTGGCATATTGACCCATGTACTTTGAGTACCGCTTTGGGGTTGTACCTGAAGGGGAGCCAAAACATGAGCCAATACTCGAATTTGAACTTGGGCGAGAAGATAGGTTAGTACCCGATGAGGAACCCGAAGAAGGCCCAGGAGAAAAAGAAGAACCAGAGGAAGACGCTGATCCAGCGCTAGGAAAGTTTTCGGACGCTGAATCATGTGTGATCGAAGAAGAATTGAGAGATAGAATTTAGAGTAGGTTTGACATTTTACTTTATTCAAAGTTGTTCAGCATACCTACATTCCTATTCAGGTACCCTAAAAAAATGGAGTTATAGATGAAACGATGTTTGGTTTCCAATTTTCATTTCTTTTCAAGTTATCTTTCATTGTCTACGTGGTTGGTACGCTTAGTCAACCTTTACGAACTACTTTTAAATTTTATGAAGGTTATGGCACCACCAACTCAAGCCGATATCATCAGGGAATTACTTAAGGTGATGCAAGAGATGAGACGAGCTCCACAGCCAGTTAACTCTACAATACTAATGATAGAACAGTTCCGGAGATACCGCCCACCTACGTTTGATGGCGGAGATGGTCCACTGACAGTGGAAGAGTGGCTCCAGGCCTTCGAGAAGATATTCAGTCACATATCTTGCCCCGAGGATAAGAAGGTAGTTTGTGTAGAGTTTATGTTAGTCAGAAGAGCTGGTTTTTTGTGGGAATTTGCACCACGAACAAAGGGTGAAGAGCAGCAAGCAGCTTTGACTTGGGACAAATTTAAGGCTGAGATCAAGGATAAATTTTTCCTACAAGCCCTCAACGATCACAAGGAGTCTAAGTTTCTACGTTTAGTACAGGGTGAATTGGATATAACGAAATATGAGAGAAAGTTCGAGAAGCTGTCACGTTATGCTCCACATCTGGTGGAGACTGAGTTCAAAAAGGCACGGCGTTTTGAGAGGGGTCTACGCTTGGATGTCAGACAGATTGTCAGTTCACATGAGCTGCCAACTTACAGGAAGGTTGTGAAGAAGGCTCAAGCAGTAGCCTATGCCGATGTAAAAGTTGGGAACCAAGGTAATCATAATAAACAGAGGAAAGAGAAAGTGGCAAGGTCTAAATCACAATCAAAATCAGAATAGAAATCAAGTACTTAATAAGAGGTAGAATCCAGGACACACAGGGGGACAGATGACCAATTTCACTCCATTCTACCCTAAGTGTCAGATGTTGCATAAAAGAGAGTGTCTATTTGGAAATGGTGTCTGCTACAAGTGTGGCCAATCGGGTCACTTTGCATCAGACTGTCGTACTCCGTCCGCCTAGGGTTCCAATCAGAAAAAGAACACGGACAAGAACAGAAAAGAGAAAGCAATAGTATTTGCTATGGATGCAGTTGAGGATTCTGACACGATTGTAGGTATACTAGTTATTGTGGTATTCTTGTGCATGCCTTAATTATTGGTGTCATTTTACTTACACACGGTTTTAGTTGAGGGTTTCATTCTCTATGGTTTTTCATGGAAGGCAGTTTTCTCATTTTTCTTAGGGTTTTCTTCTTTCGTTTTCTTTCTCTTAAATTTCTGATTTGAGACTTTCGATCTGTAACCTTTAACCCCTCTTTTAGTGATATTCTGAGTGAATATCTGTAAGAGAGTTTGAGTTCTTTCGAGTTACTATTTTTGTGGTTTTGTGAAGATTTTTGGTGATTCTTTGTAGATCGATCGTTGTATATTTGAGAGATAGGTGTTTTTGTAATGTTTCAGTGTATCGGCTCAACGTTTGTAACACGTGTTGCCATTTTGGGCTATATAGTGGAACCGAGCATAAATCTATTTTATTGGATACTCAACGAGGGTGTATGCATTAGAAGCGATCGCCAAACCTTCGGGGCTTAGGCCGAAATATATCGATTGTATTATCTTTAATTTCTGCACTCTTATTTTCTAAGAGATTGTTTGTTGTTTCTTAACATTAATATCGTGTGTTCTTGGCCTTACATTAACAAGTAATCAAATACGAATATAACAAAATCAATTGGTGAATAAATGGTTTTATTTTTCTAACTAATGATTATACTAAACACTACCCAAATGCATGTGAAGATTGTTTTGAAAAAGTATATATGAGCAACCGTGTTAAGAATCCGACTCTGCCATTAATCTACTGTTCTAATTCTCATCATCGTTCTTTTAATCTAATTTGTGTTTAGATTCACAATCGATAATCATATTTTGTTTCAAAAACTTCTCCCGACCAAAGTTAAACATATTTCTAAATACGACCTCGAATTCAAATATCTAGAAATGCATTGATTCACAAGGTTGCCTATTTTGATTGCGTGAGGCATAAACAATTATTCCTTACTGTAAGATCTTATGTTGATTATCACAATGTACTAAACTTATTTCAAACCTTTCAAAAACAAAATAAGCCACTTAACTATTTAAATGGTAATCAAGCATTCAATTAATCAATATAAATGATATATCAATCAACACAAATCATACTAAAAAATGAAGGCTTTGAGTTAAAAACTATTAATCAAGGTTTACATCATCCTCCAAAACTTGAAGGATTTAGCTGAACATTCTAATTATACAAAACAACAAAGTATTGATTATTCATCAACCAGAAAATATGATTGCAAAGAGATGAAAGAGCTTCCATTGAATTCATTCAATTGAGTCTTCAATTAGTTCTAAATATTCTCTTGATTTGGATCTTCAATTCTGAAAGTTACGCAGTTCGACCTTAACAATACCTAGACGGGGGTGAATAGGTATATTATGCGAAATTAAAAATATTTTATGAATTAAATAGCAACTAGTCACTTTTTAATTCTTTTCTAGATGATTAAACATGCAAGTCATTTAGTCCTATATTTCAATACCGCATTTTATATAATCAATCAATAAACAATAACAAAAAGTAATAAATCAACACTAGGATGATCACGGAGAAACCCATCTAGGAAAAACTTTGGATACTTTGCCAGGCAATCCACTATAAACAATTCAAAAAACTTACAGTCTATTAGAATAGACGAACCGTACTATCTGATCACTCGATTGCACTCCTTACAGTTTTCTCTGGATCCCGTGCTCCCCTACACCGATCCTTAGCTGTCGTTGCCAAAGCTCTCCGTGGAATCTGCTACCCTGTAGTATTCCTAACCTTGTGGAATTGTCTATTTCAAGTGGATCAACAAAGAATACCTTGTTCTTCTCATATTGGAACTCCAGTCAAATTTTCTCGATATTCAGAACTCTGACCAGATGTAGAGGAAAAACAGTTTGGTATTTGGATTACAGGAATGATGTTTTTTCTCATCAAAACAATCAAAGTAGATGACGGTTGAAAGATAAAGTCGAATGAATCTCTCATAGATGAAGCTCTCTCAATGTTCAATCTCACCAATTTTCGTACAGATGTGTTTTGATATACATAGATAGGTTAGAAAACGAATGGGCCGGGTAAAAAGCTTTTAAATCGCGAAATAAAAATTTCCCGAACAACCCTGTCACTCGAGGGAGAGCTCAACGACGAGTTAAGGCAGGGCGACAGTCAAGCGATTGAGGTTCTGTTTTTGACGTTCGAGTTAATCCATGGCGACAGTCTAGCGAAAATCCGCACCGCATTTTCATTATTTTGCCATATTCGAACCCTATACCTAATAAACATATTTTCACATTACTCCTTGACTTTTTACAACATTTACAATTAAATCCCTTTTATTTACAGAATCCCCAATAACACAATTAAAACCTAACAAGCTCACCCTTTGGCATTCTATGACAAAACCACTAACTAAGTTAAGGTAGTAATCAAAAATAAATTACAGACTCAAAAACCTATGACACAACTAACTGATTTGAACGAATTTTGCATTTTAATCAGCACATGTTTCCTGAAACAAATAACTTAACACCAGTGTAAAACGTGTGGAAGACGGTATAATAAAAAAATTTAAGCAGTTTATACAATTTAGGCAATCTAGAAACATATGATATTATTCAGTTTCAATCATGCACACTAAATCACGACATAATATCAATACAACCCAACATACCAAAAAGACATATTGATACTACTAAAAACAGCAAACTTAATTTAGCAGAACTGAAATAAAAATATAAAATGCCTTTGAGTCAAAAAATAAATAAGTAAATAAATAAATAAATATTTATATATATATATCAAAAATTTGATCAATGAGCATGATGTTGAAATCAAACCAGTTAATGTAACATGCAGCGCAGAATGCAATATGCAGTGCAGGTATGATTTTCTATTTCCCTTTTTTGTCATAAAATGACAAAAGATAAAGAATAACATACAACATCTTAAGAATGTAGGTGTAAACAGTCATAAGTATATGTAATGAATAATAAGCTCTCCCAGAAACCTAACTCAAATAAACCATAAATGATATAAGTGACATATATGTGTTAAGTGTCACTAATCCTCTGGTAATAGGACTCCAAACCTTAATTTTGTGAGAAAAGACTTGCAAAATATCACTGCTAATAAGTATATTCCTCTGCTTATGAAAGACAAACCAGTAAAGTACATTAGAACCTACATAAGAAAGCTCATGGTTATGGAGAATGTCTTTTCTCCCCCTGACTTTTAGCATAAAATATTGATCTTATATCACAACAGTAAACATGAATGCTCATATATATTATGTTCATCTTAAGTGCAGGCTTCTTTTCATTAAACAACTAACATGACCCCTGTAACGAGTTTGGCCAGTTATCCCAAGTCAGTTGACCATAGACACCAAGTTATGAGAAACCCCGTAAGCTTAATTAATCAAATCAAGTAGGTTTCGAAAAGTAGCATAAGATATTGAACTCCTTTATTTTAATTTTTTTCGCATATTTATTTACTATTGCAGGGATAATCTCGATCTTATGTCTAAATAAGTTGGTCAATTTATGTTCAAAGTCACCCTACTAACATGTGACTGCCATCTCAAATCTTACACAATCGGTAAAGTCCTACTATCAAGTTCATAGTGTGTACAGCGAAGATGGTATATGAAGATATCTATATTAAATACTCCAAAAGTATCACAAGCCAGCAATGACAATTATATTACAACTCACTCAATAAACTCATGCTTGATTACGACCAACAAAATCAAGTATATTGTATATCATGCTGTAAAACAATTTCCTGTATAAAAACTTTTTGATCTCCCTTTTTTGTTTAAATTTTTTTTAAATCATAACAATGAAAAATGGTTTTGGTTTTGGTTTTTTTAATTAAAAACATGAATACACCAAATACACAAAACACAAGAAACTTCACACAAACAAAACACAAAAACAGAAAGTAGACATGAATGAGAATAAATAAATAAATACGCATGATCCATGCATAACTCAATGTCACACAATAGTAGAATACGAGCATGCATCAAATATACTCATTCAATAAGTCACACAAATACCAATAGCTGTTCTAAGAGATTGGAACCAAAGTCCATTCAACAGTTTAGTAAACAAGTCATCTAATTGGTTTTCAGTAGAAATATGTTCAAGATTAACTATTTGAGATTCCACAAGCTTTCAAATTAAATGATGTCTAATATCAATATGTTTAGTTCGAGAGTGTTGAACAAGATTTTTCAAAATATTAATAGCTCCGGCAAAGCAGTTGAGTGCAGCAGCTTCCTACTGCACTATATTCAGCCTCTGCCGTAGATAATGAGATATAATTTTATTTTTTACTCATCCAAGCAACAAGATTGGCTCCAATGTAAAAGCAGCCTCCAGAAATGCTTTTTCTATCATCAGCATTTTCGGCCCAATCGACATCAGAATAACCAGCAAGATCAAGCTTAGAGTCCCGAGAGTACATGATTCCATAATCTACAGTTTCATTGACATATCTGATGATATGTCATACGATACTCAGGTTAGATTCATTGGGATCAGCTTGAAAGCGTGCACAAACCCCTATACTAAAAGTCATAACAGGTCTACTAGTAGTGAGATAAAGTAAACTATCTATCATACTTCTGTAAAGAGTCTGATCAACACTCTTACTTATAAGATTATGACCTAACTTGACACTGGTGCTCATGGGTTTTCTAGTGTATTTCTTATTGTCTAAACCAAAACGTTTAACAATGTTTTTGGTATATTTCGATTGAGATGAACAATCCATCCTCAATTTGTTTGACTTGAAACCCTAAAAAGTAATTCAATTCTCCAATCATACTAATCTCAAATTCTTGCTTCATACACTCAACAAAATCATGAGCAAGAGAATCAACAGGAAAACCAAAGACAATGTCATCGACGTAGATCTAGGCTATCGTGATGGTATCTTCAATATGTTTTATAAATAGGGTTCTGTCAGCACCACCTCTCGAGAAACCATGTTCCATGATATATACAGTAAGCCTATCAGACCAAGCTCTAGGAGCTTGTTTCAGACCATATAAGGCTTTATTCATCCTATAAATCTAATGTGGATACTTATGATCAATAAATCCTTTATGTTGTTCAAAATAGGCTTCTCCTAAAGTATTCCATTTAATAAGATACTCTTGACATCTATTTGATATAATTTAAAACCTAAAGTGCAGTCAACAACCAGAAGAATTCTAATGGATTTAAGTCTAGCTACCAGAGCAAAAGTTTCATCAAAATCAGCTCATTCGACCTGAGTATATATATTATTGGGCTACTAACCTAGCCTTATTTTTAGTTATAGTACCTTGATCATCGATTTTATTCTTAAATATCCACTTAGTATCTACAACATTACAATAATCAAGCCTGGAAAATAGATCCTAAACTTTATTTCTTACAAACTGATTTAGCTCTTCATGTATAGCGTTAACCAAAAATTCATCCCTAAGAGCTTCTTCTACTTTCTTTGGCTCAATCTGTGATACATAACTAGCATATGTCAGATTTTTCAAAACTCTCTTACGGAGTATAATTCCTTCATCCAAATCCCCTAAAATATTCACTTTAGGACGATTCGTCTTAACGCGGGACGAGGGTTCTCTTAGAGGTTCAGGTTTATCATCTGATGTGGATTCCTTAGTAAGACTATCTATACTATTAGAAGCACGTGGGGAATCATGAACAGGGGTCTCTTTAGGTTCAACTACCATGATCAACACTTAGGTGTCCCAGCTCCATCCCATTACTTTGAGTCTTCCTTTCACTACAAACATCATCCACCACTACATTGCTGGATTCCATCACAACCCGTGTATGAGAGTTGTGTACAGATAAGCTCGATTATTTCTGGAATAATCTAGAAAAATTCCCTCATCACTTTTAGAATCAAACTTGAACAAATTTTCTCTATCTCTTAGTATGTAGCACTTAGTGCCAAACACACGAAAGTACTTGAAAGTTGGCCATTTACCTTTCTAGATCTCATATGGTGTCATATCAGTTTTAGGTCTTAAATAAACCCTATTAACAATGTGACATGCAGTGTTGATGGCTTCCCCTCAGAAATGCATAGCAAGATCCTTACCATGAAGTATGGCTTTTGCCATTTCTTGAAGCACGCGATTTTTTCTCTCAACTACCCCATTCTGTTGTGGAGTGATCGACGATGAAAATTCATGTTGGATTCTCTCTTCCAAGCAAAAATTCTCAAGATTAGAGTTTTCAAACTATTTTCCACGATCACTACAAATTCGTAATATGGTAAACTCTTTCTCATTTTTAAGCCTTTTCCACAATGAGATGACTAGGCCGAACACCTCAGTTTTATATCTCAACAACTCAATCCATGTGTATCGAGAGAAGTTGTCAACCACAACTAAGATATACCGTTTACCACCCAGACTTTTGGTCCTAGATGGTCCCATTAAGTCCATATGTAGTAATTCAAGTGGCTTGCTTGTCAAAATCTTAGAAGTATGTTTATGAGGAACTCTGATCTGTTTACCTTGTTGACATGGGCCATATGCTGTGGTATCCGTATTTTCAAGTTTATGTTAGCCATTTACAAGTTCTTTCTTGGCGAGTTTAGATAAACTTTTATAATTCATATGACCAAACCGTTGATGCCACATTTTAGTTACATCATTCTTGGCACTACTTAGAGGTGTCAATCCGGGTGGTCCGGGCCGGGTCGGCCCGCCAACATGTGAGCCCGGTAACGGCCCGCGTGAAAAAAAGCCCGCCCGCTGCGGGTTCCGGGCCGGTTACGGGTCGGCCCACAATTTTGGACTACAACCCGGCCCGCCCGCTGACCCATCCGGGTCGAGCCCATGCGGGTCACGGGTCGCGAAGGTCGCGGTTCGTTCTGATTTTGACCCGTATGATTGTATAAATAAAATTATAAAAATATAGAATTTTTCATATTTATAGCAAAAAATATATTTTTTTATTAAATGTAAACTAAGAATTGAACAAAATGATAATTTTTACATAGAATTCAAATTTAATGTTACATGAATTATTTATAACTTTGCAAACTTCTACAACATTATCATCTTCTAAATTTATTGGAGAGCAACTATTATTGAAAATGGGATTTTGAGAAAAAGAATCGTGAGAATCTATAATATAGTAGGATTAAAAAATTTAATAGTGATTAGTGAGAATCGAGAAGAAAGAAATATAATTAAGATGATGATGATATTTGCAATTAAATAATTGTAATTGTAGTAAGGTAGTAACAAGTATGAACTATAAAGTATAAATGTATAATAACTAATAAGAGGGTATTGTAAAAATAATCTCTCCCCCTTTTTTTAATTTTAATTTTATTTTTTTTTAATTTTTTTTACGGGCCGCGGGTTAACCGCGCATAGTGCAACCCGCGAAGCCCGCGGGTTACACCTCCTTGGCCCGTGAACCGCCCGCACGGGTCACGGGTCAGCCCGCAGTCCCGGTTTTCACGGGCCGATTTTTACGGGTCATGGCCGGCCCGTCCGTCTTGACACCTCTAGCACTACTACACACATAGTAGGAATTAGGAAAGACTCCATAACAATTATCTGAAGTTTTCACACCTTCCGGGACAACATTACCAGTAGAATCATAAACTGTACACCTTTTTTAAACAAAACTAACCTCGAAATCAGCATCACATATTTGACTAATGCTTGACAAATTAGACTTTAACCCCTTCACATAAAGCACATCTGAGATAGCGGGAAGTCTAGATATAGTTACAACACTTTTACCAAGTATAGGTGCAGTAGCCCCATCTCCAAAAGTCACAACGCCGCCATTCCAATCAACTAGAGAAGAGAACGTGGCCTTGTCACCACACATATGTCTAGAATAAACACTATCAAGATAACACATAGAAACATTTTGAGCTTTAAGTGCAACGTGAGCAACATAACATTTCATCTGATCATCTGACCTAGATAAATCAATCTTCTTAACCTAAACCTTCTCAACTTATTTATCAGATTCTATGGTAGCTATAGATGTGAAGGCCATGAACTTTTGATTATCTTTTCCACCGGACGTATCACTCTGAATACTAGAATCTGATTTATCATCACTTAAGGTCACTATGAAAGCCTTACGTCTACCAATATTAGAACTCTTTTTCAAGTTAGGACATTCATTCCTATAGTGATTGTAACCTTAACACTTATGGCATCTAACAGATTGGATTTTCTTATTAGCAGTCCTATAGTTACTCTCTTCACGGTTATCTTTCACGAATATACTAGGGAATCTACTTTTTCGTTCTAGAGGTTTTCTCCTATTCCTCATCACTTTCTGAAATTTTTTTAACGAAATAAGCTATTTCGTCGTCACTAAGTGACCCAGCCTTGGTTAACTCGCTCTCCTCTTTTTTAATGGTATTCATGGCGATGGATTTAACCTTTTTAGGTTGAGAGACAGTGAGTTCATAAACTTGAAGTGATCCTACGAATTCTTTAATCTTAACCGCATCTAAGTCCTTACTTTATTATATCGTAGTAACCTTAGATCTAAACCTCTCGGGTAGGGATCTAAGAACTTTTCTAACGATTTCGGACTCAGGGATTCTTTCACCCAAGTTAAAACTCGAATTCACTATGTCATTCAACTTTACATAGAATTCATCGAACGATTCATCGTCCTTCATCATAATCTCTTCAAACCTAGTGGTTAACATCTGCAGTTTAGAATTCTTAACCATCTTAGTTCCCTCGTGTGTGGCTTCTAGTATATCCCAAACTTTTTTAGCAGTTTCACACATCGACACTCGCTTAAACTCTCTAACAGATACAGCCATGAACAGAACATGTGATGTTTTACTGTTCCAATTTCATTCATCTAGGTTAATTTTAGTGCATAAAGATATGTCAGTGGGTGTGACTACACCAGCAACAGTTGTTGAAGGTAGAATCCACCCATTTTGAACGCTAATCCAAATACATTCATCCAAAGATTTAAGAAAGGTTCTCATTCGAACTTTTCAGTAAGCATAGTTCTTTTCATTGAAAAACGATGGCACAGACAATTACTGACTCATCTAGATGTTATAAAGGGTCAGGAATTGAATTAATGTTCTGATACCAATTGAAAGTTACGCAATTCGACCTTAACAATACCTAGAGGGGGTTGAATATGTATATTATGCGGAATTAAAAATATTTTATGAATTAAATAGCAACAAGTCACTTTTTAATTCTTTTCTAAATGATTAAACATGCAAGTAATTTTAATCCTGAATTTGAATATAGTAGTTTATATGACCAATCAATAAACAATAAGAAAGCAGTAAATCAACACCAAGATGTTCACGGAGAAACCCAACTGGGAAAAACTCCGGGTACTTTGCTAGGATCCCGTGCTCCCCTACACCAATTCTTAGCTGTCATTGCCAAAGCTCTCCGTGAAATCTACTACCTTGCAGTACTCATAGCCTTGTGGAATCGTCTATTTCATGTGGATCAACGAAGAACACCTTGTTCTTCACAGACTGGAACTCCAGTCAAATTTCCTCGATGTTCAGAACTCTAACCAGATGTAGAAGAAAAACAGTTTAGTATTTGGATTATAGGAACGATATTTTTCTCATCAAAACAATCAAAGTAGATGAAGGTTGAAAGATAAAATCGAATGAATCTCTCATAGATAAAACTCTCTCAATTTTCAACCTCACCAATTTTCGTACAAATGTGTTTTAGTATATATTGGTAGGTTAGAAAACGAATGGGTCAGGTAAAAAGCTTTTTAATCGTGAAATAAAAATTTTCAGAATAACCCTGTTGCTCGAGTGACAGGCTGTCACTTAAGCCAAGACAGTGCGACAGTCAAGCGATGGAGGTTCTGTTTTTGATGCTCGAGCCAATCCATGGCGACAATCTAGCAAAAATCCGCATTGTATTTTCCTTCTTTTGCTATACTCGAACTCTAGACCTAATAAACCTACTTTCACATAATTGCACATTATTCCTTGACTTTTTACAACATTTACAATTAAGTCCCCTCCTTTTTTTTAACAGAATCGCCAATAACACAATTAAAACCTAACAAATTCCAAGCTACAAAATCTTTAAGCTTTTGATGTTTGTTGTATTGTAACTCTTTGTAAATTTCTTCTCCACGTTCTCATGTCCACAATCTTGAATTTGGCCTCCGAAAGTAGGTTAAGATATGAGCCAGTTGCTCTCCATGAAGATATCAAAACCAAAAAGGAAATATAATATTTGCTTAAGAATAATATTGTGCAGTCGCACCGTGTCCATCACTGTAAACACACAATTTGCATTCTGCTTAAACCTAAATTGGTGTTGTGGTCCAACTGCCTTGAGGTCTATGATCTAAGCTATAAACTTTTGACTGGCACTTACAGCTTCTAGCTCAACTCAAATCTTTCTAAATTGCAACTTTAGTCCTTTATCTTCCAACACTTTGGTCCCCATCTCCTAGATTATGGACAAATCCTTTCCATTTTGCTCAATTTTCATTTCTTTCATCTAAAAATCGTCCAACGTCAAATTTTACTTAAACAAACAATGTTTACGTGAGATTAAGAAATAATTCCCTAAAAGTACTCCCAAATATAAACTTTTGATGGCCTAAATAAATATAAAAATAATATTAATCAATTTTAGACAATTTATCCCTTCATTCTTATTAATCTTCCTTTCCTAAACTACTAACATGGTTATCCACTTCCTCTTCTATATTTTCCAGAATTGTTGCGTTTAATAGTTCTAGCTTTATTTGTTATGTTACATTTTGGTATTCCTTCCATTATCCATAGCATTGATGGGGCGTTTATAAATGATATGTGTGAAGATGTAAAATGTATACAATACAAAAAAATAATGATTGAATAAACACTACAACAATCAAAGCAAGTAATACAATACATAAACACTGGCTCATGTAAAACATTAACAACATATAAATTAACTTCAAATCTATAGACTACTATATGACACTAGCAAATGTAATAAAATCACAAAGAATACGACTAATCTCCCTTTCAGCCACCATGAGGTTTGTCTCAGTATCTGTCTATGTTCTAATCATGGCCAGGAGATTTTGAGAAAATACTACCAACAGTTTAATTGGAAGTTGGTGGAGACAGGATAGGAATGGTAGGAACGGAAGGGATGTTGGGGACAGAGGGGAAAGAAGGCATTGGGGGCAATGAGACCTTGGGCATGCCTGGAATGGCTGGAATAGTTGGCTGGGTTGGGATGGTTGGAATGGAAGGCATCGGTGGAACAGCTGGTTTTGGGAGACTTGGGATGGTCGGAATTGATGGCATTGGTGGCAAAGGTGGCTTTGGTAATGATGGAATCGTTGGCATTCCTGGCAGAGGAGGTGGCAAGGATTGTAGCAGATTACGGGTAGCCTGGCATTTTTTATTGCAAGAGAGGACTATAACTGTGAAGAAGAAAATGCAAGTGTAAATGCTTCTACCCATGATTGTTTGGAGACTGAAACGAAGTAGAAGGACTATTTTCCCAGATCAGTCGGGACAAGAAAAGTTTCGAATTTGATGGTGGAAAAGAAATGGGATTCTTGTATTTATTTATAGTGGGAGCTCATTGCCTAGGTTGCAAACTACATATAAGATATTGGTGGACATTAGTTCAGTATGGTTATGACTCTGATTGGTGGTGGTATGGAAATTCAAAACATGGCTGCTGACATTTTTGTTGTTAGTTTAACCTTCTAGGAATTAGGAAACAAGTGGCAGGTTCAGGGATTAGTTCTTTTCCTAGAGTTTATGTTGTTTTAACTACCCCTAGACATAAAAGCTCTTATAATGCTTGTTTAAGCATAGAATCAGGAAATAAACTAAAACCTCCTACGTGGAAACAATTGGAGTCTTTTGATGATCTACCGAGAAATAAATGCTCGATGACTTGTAGTTGCTTTGACCTTAAAATCTTAAAACCTAATTCACATAGTTTTGGAACCATGCCACAAGAATATTATTAACAACAATCGTATATAAATTGGACTCGAAGGCATTACCAGAGTACAGGGAAAATTTATAGATATTTTTATTCCACATGTGCAATTATGGATATGGTGCAGCTTCAGAAGTATGATATCTTATAGATGACACTTCTCCACATGTAATCACAAAATTATTGATATAGTGCAGAAGCTTTAACAATATAAAATCGGTGCTAAAGGCGTACAGAAATCGTAAATGACACGTGGAGAGATGCGTCGATGCTATAGGGTGTAATGATTCCTATCCAAAGAGATACAAAGTAGCATGTTTTAAATTAATACAGTGCAGAAATGGTATTTTAAAAAATGGAATTGGAATTTTGAAAATCATTAGCACGCAATCTCAAGTTATGCATACAAATATGTAAAATAATATACAGTAATAAATATCATTCAGAAACATAAATATTATAAAATGTCAAGTCAAAAAAAACAACATACAAAATTGTAGTAAATAGAAGTTTACAAAAACATAAAACGAGGCTACAATTTTGTTTTTAAGATTGTTCTGTACGATTTATATTAATACGATGTACTAAAAGTTTTTGTGATGTAGTAATGTCTTATTCAACACATATCTATTCCAAAAAAGGAAACCTAGTGTAAATGCATTCCGGGAGGCCAATTTATGGACTTGTTCTTATTCATTTGAACTAGGGTCATGGACTCATCCAATGACTTTGAATTAAGAGTCGAGATTGATAAGACGAAAAGAAAATAGATGTGAACTCAAAGAAAATAATACTCAATTCATAACATAATGTAAAACACAGTGATTTTGTCTTTTATCGAATGGTAATATCGCGTGGTTTTGAACCAATCACTAGTTCAACAATGACTGGATTTGGTTGGTCATTATTTGGGTAATGATGCTATTTATCATTAAAATGATGAAATATCGATAATGTGACAACTTAGGTAGAATAATGGAATATGACAGTTTAATCCCATCATTTCATGAAACTGAAATATCATATCCCATTATTTCACCTAAGTTATCACATCACCGAAATTATATCATTCTAATAATAAATAACATTACTCTTATTTGTTGTCACATCATCGATATTTTATCGTTATAATAATAAATAGCATTGCCCTTATTTGGCTTTGACCCTGCACACGAGTCAAGATACTGATTAAATCTGATAAAAATATAATTTTTGATTTAACTCGATACGAGTTGCACCTACATGTGGTTGGAATGCATTATAGGTCATTCCTACCATTGTTCAAGATCTTTCCATTTTACAAAAAATTGGTAATCCTTTGCATTTGAACCCATTTCAAGAAATTTAGTATCTAAACCAAACATCTTCTACTTTCAGATGTAGAACAAGTTCCCTTCAGCTTTCGTCCCTTCCATTATAGTGTTGAAGAATGGAAGTGCCAAAGAAGTTAGACAATTTAATCTTTCGCTCTTGTTCTCTTTCCAACGCTACTAGCACAATTATATCTTCTTCTTCCTAGTTTCCGCATCGTCTATTTTTGTGTAATTGTCTTGTTTATCAATTTGAATTATTTTGTTCATAGCATAAAGTTCAAATTGGAAGATAACATATTTTATTATGTCAAAGTTCCGTTTTGATGTATTCTTTTCATTAAAAAGTGGCATTGATGGAGCTTTTGTATATGATATGAGGGAAAATGTATAAATGACAAAAAAAAAAAAAAAGATAGAATACAATACACAAACATTGGCTGATGTCACACAAAGGAAACAAAAAAACATATGAAGAGATTGAAAAGCTAATATGACTCTAAAAGATGCATGAAAATCACAAAGCAACGTATCTCCGTTTACACCAACGTGAGGTCTATCTCTATTTTAATCATGGCCTACCACAGGAGGTATCGAGAAAATACTACCAATAGTTTTACTTGGAAGGCGGTTGAGATAGGACTTGAATGGTAGGAACAAAATGGAGCTTGCTAACAGAAGGAAATGAAAGCATTGGGGGCAATGCGACCTTGGGCATGCGAGGAATGGTTGGAATGGAAGGCATCGGTGGTACGATTGGTTTTGGGAGACTCTGGATGGTGGGAACTGATGGCATTGGTGACAAAGCTAGCTTGGGTAATGTGGGAATAGTTGGCATTCTTGGTAGATGAGGAGGTTACAATTGCAGCAAAGTATGCGAAGCCTAGAATTTTTGATATCTAGAGACAACCATAACTGCAAAGATGAAAATGCAAGTGTAAATGCATCTAGTCGTCATCGTCTAAAGATAGAAGTGAAGGGATTTTTGTCGATCAGTTGGGGAGATGAGAGAATTTTTGATTCATCGTTTCATTAGTTACTGTTGAATATGTGATCCAAATTTTGGCTTTAGTTCATGTTTCGGTTGAAACAATGAGTTAAAAGGGGATTAAAGTTGACAAGTGAAAGTTTGGGGTAACTAGGCTCTTGGGTGCCCAAACAAGGCGCCTAGGTGCCAAGAAATGAATTTTGGGATCGAAACTCAGCGTTTGAGCACCATTGGCAGCGTTGGGTTGCCGCTCGCGTGGCGCTAGATTACCGCTCGAGCGCCTCTCGCTTTACGCTAGGCTACTGCTTAAGCAACAATTTTGTTTCCATTTTTCTGGCTCTTTTTTTTTTTATCATCTTTTCATTTAAATCATATTCTTTTGAGTCCTATGTATACTCCATGAAATTTTTGAATTTCTTATGACTTTGTATGAGTTTTAGAAAGTTTGAAAACATTGTAAATACAATATCTTTGTATTATTTCTCTATATTATAGTGCATTCTCATTTCCTCTACCAAATTTCTTGTGTTCTTATAATGTTGTGATTGATACTTCATATTGTGTCATATAATCTCATCGTAAATTTCCTAACAAGTGGTATCAGAGCTTAAGGTTTAAGTTGTTCAAGGTTTTGTTCTTGTGAACCATGAAATATAATATTCTGCTACAAGCGAAGATGAATTTGGACGACATTTTGTTGGAATTTGACAATATGTTTTCAAATTGGTCGATTGAGGAGAAACATCGTAAGGATCGAAATGCCCTATCATAGATTCATCTTCATCTTTCGAATCATATTCTTCAAGACGTTTTGAATGAAAACTCGTAGCTACGTTATGGTTGAAGTTGAAGAAAATGTGTACGACTAAGAGTTTAACTAATAAATTTTATCCGAAACAGCATTTGTATTCTCATCGTATGACAGAATGTACATCCTTAGAAAATCACCTTGTAGTATTTAAAGAAATTTTCTTTCACTTGAAAACATTTGAGGTTAAGTAGGATGAAGAGGATTTGGGTTTGATTTTATAGTGTTTGTTGCCTACTTCATTTATGTCATTTGGAGACACAATATTATATAGTCGTGATACTCTCACCATTAAAGAAGTATATAATGTTTTGTTTTCAAATGAGAAGATGATGTATCTTGTTCAATCTAAGGCTTAAGGAGAAAGCCTTGTCGTTTATGGTGGTTAT
Organism: Fraxinus americana; assembly: GCA_035079005.1. Classification (NCBI taxonomy): domain Eukaryota; kingdom Viridiplantae; phylum Streptophyta; class Magnoliopsida; order Lamiales; family Oleaceae; genus Fraxinus; species Fraxinus americana. Next base: position 9,782,796 of record CM068707.1, on the reverse strand, counting down.
GAGAAGGGCTGTTCGAAGTCTAACTCCAGCAATAAAATTTGTAACTATTACAAGAAGAAGGGGCACATAAAGAAGGATTGCTATAAGTTGCAGAATAGAGAAAAATTGGCTGCAAATCAGAACGAAAACAACCATAAACATTAGGCGAAGCAGATATTATAGAAAATTGCTACAGTGACAGAGAACTTTTGGTTATTTTTTATGGTGACTCCAAACCTGATGAAGATTGAGTTCTTGATACAGCTTGCCCTGTTCATATGTGTCCCAATCGAGATTCATTTTCATTTTCAACATATGAAGAAGTTTCGAAAGGTGTCATGGTTATGGAAAACAACGCACCATGTAAGGTAGCTGGCATTGGAAGGGTCAGACTTAAGATGTTGGATAGAACGGTTATAACACTTGATGAGCCGAGACACGTTACAAATTTAAAAAGAAATGTTATCTCCTTAAGTACTCTTGATTCTAAAAGGTACAAGTTCATTGGTGAAGATGGAGCTCTAAAGGTTTGTGAATGTGCTCATGTTGTGTTGGTGGGATAGGGAATGTCCCAGTTGTATGTCTTGTAGGATTGTCCAGAATCTTTGAAGTTCAATTAGCAAAGGTTTGGTACTTTGGATATTCAATTTGGTACAATACCGTTGGAGTTTGGTTTGGGTCCATGATAAAAAAAATAGCTCAGCCGAGTTTAGAAGTTATGGTAATGCCGCTTTGCCGCCGCCGCCACCGCCACCAGCGGTGCCATCATATTCAATTGTTAGAGACAGACCGAAAAGAAACATTAGGCCTCCATAAAGATACGTGAAAGCTGATTTAGTTGCGTACGCTTTAAGTTGGTTGAAAGTGTTGAATCTAGCAAAGAACCTTCTACATAATCATTTTATGGTATTGATTCTGTTATGTGGTATGTTTTTTCCCTGTTTGGTAATTCATAAATTATTTGTGAATTTGTTGCTCGTGGTGATAATTCGAGTAACTTTGGTACCTGAGGTAAATTTGTTGAGTAATGTTTGGATTCAGTTGATTGAGTTTGTCCAGTTGGATTTTATGGAAGAAGAGGAGAGTTTTTTGGAATAAAGAGCTATTGGTTCATTCTTTGCAGTAGAATTTGTCTCCAGGTGGAGAATTATTGAAGCTTCGTTCATTACATTGGAATTTGTGTCAAGATGAAGATTTGTTGAATAAATGACCCGAATTCAGGCATTGGTTCATGTTTCAATTGGAAAAAGGAGTTAAAGAGAAATCAAAGTTAACAATTGGAAGGCACCAAGAAATGGATTTTGGGATCGAAACTTAGCATCTGAGTGCCATTTGCAGCGCCTGACTACCGCTTGCTTGGCGCTAGGTTATTGCTCAAACGCCAGGTGAATAGCACCCATGTGCCGTCAACGCCATGTGCCATTCACCTGCCGCGAGGCTGATGTTCGAGCGGCAATCTTACTTGGAAAAGTTTTGTTTCTATTTTTCTGACTATTTTTTCTCCTCTTTCCATCTAAAATATATTCTTTTGGGTCTTATAAATACTTCAAGAAATTCTTGGATTTCATGACTTTGTATGAATTTTAGAAAGTTGGGCATTTTAAACACAATATCTTTGTATTTTTCTCCTTATTATAGTAAATTCTCTTTTCCTATACCAAATTTCTTGTGTTCTTTCAATATTGTGATTGTTACTTCATATTGAGCCATATAATTTCATCGTAAATTTCCTAACAGTTACGATATTCAAGTCATTTTTATTGGAGAAAGTAGTTTCGACAGCAACTTTCATTTTGTAATGTCAAAATAAACAACTTCATTCAATTCTTGAGTAACAAATTTTACTTATAATCATCCAAAATATCCATTTTCTATTTTCACTCATAAGCTTGGAATATAACCTCTACAAATGCGATCAATGTCATCCTTCCACAACTTTACACCATCCTTCCATTCTCATTATGCTGAGAAGGAATACCAACAGTTCCTTCTACACCAACCCTATTGCCAGAAATTGATCATATAACACAACATCTAATTCTATCTTTTGTTCCTTAAGGTTCAAGTGTTAAAAAAAGGAGGTACCTAAAATCGAACAAATTTATTCATTCATTCTTGTTCTTCCTTTCTGAAAGCTGTATTTGTCAATGTTCCATTTTGATATTCTTTTCATTAATCTGTAGCATTGATGGACAATTTATAAATGATTTGTTTGAAGGTGTAAAAATGATTGAATAAACATTACAATCAAAGCAAGTAATACAATACACAAACACTGGCTCATGTTAAACATATTCTGATTATTAGACAGTGACTTAGAAGGCACTGCTAACACAGAAGGATTAGGAGTAGAAAGAATTCCCTTTTTAGAATAAGACTGAAAACGTATTTCTTCAACCAATAACTCACTGACAACTGAATCAACAGAAGGAAGTGGAGAACGATATAAAATTGAACCCCTAAGTCCTTCAAAATCACTGCGAAGTGCCGTTAGAAACTGCATCAACCGTTGCTGCTCTCTATGAACAATATAAGCATTACACGCCTTCAATTCTGCAGATTCTGTAAGAGCCAATTGATCCTAAAGATCTATTATAGCAGAATAAAACTCTTGAACACTCATATTCTTCTGCTGAAGAGCTCGTATATCATTCTCCAATTGATACTGTTTTGCAAAATTTGACTGAGTGAATAACCTTTGCAGATATTCCCAAACCTCCTTTACTGTCTCATACTTGGCCAACTCTCTACCTATGGAATGCTCAACAGAATTGTTAATCCAAGTAATAATTTTTGAATTTTTTGCTTCCCAAGTATCTATCGAACCGTGCAGCAATTCCAAGCTTGGAAGCCTGGCAATTAATCACAATCGAATGATCGTAGACCACCTCAGGGTTATAGACCACCACGGTCCAATACTACAGCGGTAGCTTCATCAGCTCCTTTCACAGATCCTGGTACTCTGGCTGAGTAATTTCAGAAGTTTCTCTCCTTACAGCCACAAGCTATGTCTGATTCTGTAGGTCAGTTGCCTCATAGTTCTTCAGGTATGTCACATTCTGTTTGGGTCTTAGATTCTAGTGCTTCACATCATATGTCTCTAGATTTTTCATCTTTTGGTTCCGTGTCTCCTTCGTTTTCTATTCCTGTCATGACTGCTGATGGCACTCCTATGCCTTTAGCAGGTGCTGGTTCTGTTGTCACACCTCACTTGTCTCTCCCTAATGTTTATCATATTCCAAAACTCAAATTAAATCTTGCTTCTGTTGGTCAGTTATGTGATTCTGGTAATTTAGTCACATTTTCCTCTTCTTCTTGTTTTGTGCAGGATCTCTAATCTCAGAAGTTGATTGGTACAGGCCGTAGGAAGGGGGACTATATGTTTTGGATGAGTTAAAAGTACCAGTTGCTGCTGCTGCTACTAGTGTTGATTTATCTTCTTTTCGTTTGAGTCATTCTTCTTCTAGTTTTTATTTATGACATTCTCGCCTAGGTTATGTTTCGTCTTCTCATTTGAGATATTTGGCTTCTACATGGGCATTAGAAAATTTGCAACCTTATAATATTTTAGATTATAGTGGATGTAAACTGACAAAATTTTCAGCTTTACCTTTTAATCGAAGTATTTATGTTTCTTCATCTCCATTTGATTTGATTCATTCTGATGTATGGGGGCCTTCTCCTGTTGCCACAAAAGGAGGGTCCCGATATTATGTTTCTTTTATTGATGATCATACTCGTTATTGTTGGGTTTATTTAATGAAATATCGTTCTGAATTCTTTAAAATATACACAGTATTTCGTGCTCTTGTCAAAACTCAACATTCTGCTGTTGTCAAATGTTTTAGTGTGATTTGGGTGGGGAATACACTGCTAAAAAATTTTGTGAACTGCTTGCCTTGGATGGAACTATTCACCAAACTTCGTGTACAGATACTCCTAAACAAAATGGTGTTGCTGAAAAAAAATATAGGCACATTGTTGAAACTGCTCGCTCTCTCTTGCTGTCTACTTCAGTTCCTAGTGTGTTTTGGGGTGAAGCTGTTCTTACTACTGTAACTTTGATTAATACAATTCAATCTTATCATATTTCAGGTTTTACTCCTTTCGAAAAGTTGTATAGGTATGCCCCTGATTATTCTTTCTTTAGATTTTATGGTTGTACTTGTTTCGTTCTTCGTCCTCATGTAGAACGCAACAAGTTGTCATCTTGATCTATTATTTGTGTCTTTCTTGGTTATGGTGAAGGTCAAAAGGGGTATCGTTGTTTTGATCCAATAACTCAGAAACTTTATATATCTCGTCATGTTGTGTTTCTCGAGCATATACCTTTCTTTTCTATTCCATCAACTACTCATAGTTTGACTAGATCTGATCTTATTTGTATAGATCCTTTTTCTACTGATTCTTATAGTTTGTCATCTCAAGTTCCTAGTACTTCAAATACCGATCATTCTGCATGTACTGACACTTTACTCTCTGACACACCTAAAGCTCCCTATTCTCATATGGTCCCTCAAGCTCCGTCTGAGACTGTGGATCCACCTCTACGTCAATCTATACGCATTCGTAAGTCTACAAAGTTACCAGATTTTGCTTATTCTTGTTATTCTTCATCTTTTACTTCCTTTTTAGCTTCTATTCATTGTCTCTCTGAGCCCTTTTCTTATAAAGAGGCAATTCTTGATCCTCTTTGGCAGCAAGTCATGGATGAGGAACTTTCTGCTTTGTATAAGACTGGTACTTGCGATTTGGCTCCTCTACCACCTGGTAAGAGTGTTGTTGGTTGTCGTTGGGTGTATAAGATCAAGACTAATTCTAATGGATCAATTGAACGATACAAAGCTAGGTTGGTTACAAAAGGGTACTTTCAACAGTATGGTATGGATTATGAGGAGACATTTGCTCCTGTTGCAAAAATGACTACTATTCGTACTCTTATTGTAGTAGCTTCGGTTCGTCAGTGGCGTATCTCTCAACTTGATGTTAAAAATGCCTTCTTGAATGGAGATCTTCAAGAAGAAGTTTATATGGCTCCCCCTTCTGGTGTTCCACATGATTTTGGGTATGTTTGCAAGCTCAAGAAAGCATTGTATGGTCTCAAACAATCACCTTGTGCTTGGTTTGAGAAATTTTCTATTGTGATCTCTTCTCTTGGATTTGCTTCTAGTAGTCATGATTCTACTCTTTTTGTTAAGTGCACTGATGCAGGTCGTATCATTCTATCTTTATATGTTAATGACATGATTATTACTGGTGATGATATTGATGGTATCTCAGTTTTGAAGACAGAGTTGACTAGATAGTTTGAAATGCAGGATTTGGGTTCTCTATGATATTTCTTGGGTATTAAGGTAGCCTGCTCACCGAGAGGTTATCTTCTTTCTCAGTCGAAATATGTTGCAGATATTCTTGAATGGGCTCTACTTACTAATAATAAGACTGTTGATACTCCCATTGAGGTTAACGCAAAGTATTCTTCTTCTGATGGTTTACCTTTATCAGATCCTTCTTTATACCGTAATATTGTTGGGAGCTTGGTATATCTCACTATTATTCGTCCAGATATTGCATATGTTATTCATGTTGTTAGTCAGTTTGTTGCCTCTCATACTACAATTCATTGGGCAGTTGTTCTTCGTATTTTGTGGTATCTTCGGGGTACAGTCTTTCATAGTCTTTTACTTCCATCCACATCTTCCTTGCAGCTGCGTGCATACTCTGATACTGATCATGGCAGTGATCCCACAGATCATAAGTCTGTTACTGGCTACTGTATCTTTTTGGGTGATTCTCTTATTTCTTGGAAGAGCAAGAAGCGATCTATTGTGTCTCAATCTTCAACCGAAGCAGAATATCGTGCTATGGCATCCACTATCAAAGAGATTGTTTGGTTACGTTGGTTACTTGCAGATATGAGAGTTTTTCTTTCACATCCCACTCCTATGTATTGTGATAACCAGAGTTCCATTCAGATTGCTCACAACTCAGTTTTTCATGAACGAATTAAGCACATTGAGATCGATTGTCACCTTACTTGTCATCATCTCAAGCATGGCACAATTACTTTGCCGTTTTCTTCTTCTTTGTAGCTTACAGATTTCTTTACCAAGTCGCATTCTATTTCTCGTTTTCATTTTCTAGTTGGCAAACTCTCGATACTTGTAGCTGCTGCATCGTGAGTTTGAGGGGAGATGTTAAGAAATATATGATTATTTTGTTTTTATTATTTATTAAGGGAAGAATAGTCTTTTAAGTTTCCTTTATTTTAGACTATATATAGTCTCTTTGTATCTGACCCTAGCCTTTTTTTCTTTTTTCTCTTTGGATTGTTTAACATTAACAACATACAAATTAACTCAAAACCTGTACTATATGACACTAACAAATGTATTAAAATCACAAAGAAAGCAACAAATCTGCACTTCAACCACCATGAGGTCTGTCTCTGTAGTAATCATGGCCTGTCACAGGAGGCTTTGAGAAAAAACTACCAACATTTTAATTGGAAGGTGGTGGAGACAGGACATGAATGGTAGGAATGGAAGGGATGTTGGGGACAGAGGGGAAAGAAGGCAATGGGGGCAATGAGACCTTGGGCATGCCCGGAACGGCTGGAATAGTTGGCTGGGTTGGGATGGTTAGAATGGAAGGCATCGGTAGAACTGCTGGTTTTGGGAGACTTGGGATAGTCGAAATTGATGGCATTGATGGCTTTGGTAATGATGGATCGTTGGCATTCCCGACAGAGGAGGTAGCAAGGATTGCAACAGATTACGGGCAGCCTGGCATTTTTTATTGCTAGAGAGGACTATAACTGCGAAGAAGAAAATGCAAGTGTAAATGTAATGTCCAGCCATTTTTGTTGACTCAGGTTCAAACCACCCAGCCCCCATTTCTACTGCATCCATTTGGCTAGCAAATTTTGTTGGCAAAAAGGATTAAACCAAATTAAATGGCAAGAACGGTTTGCAGCCACCAACAACCATTGTAGCGACCACCTAATTAATATTGTTGAAAAACTCAACCTCTTAATGGCTATAAATAGAAGTTCATTTCTTGTGTTTTGACACACCACGGAAAGAAAGAAATAGAGAGAGATTAGAGAGAGTTTGAGAGGTTTTTTTTTATTGAGTTTGTAAATTCTCTTGTAAAATTCTATTCAAGGAAGAAATAGAATAGTTTTTCCGCTTATAACTACTTTTTCGTGATCGAATAATCACAACAAGTGGTATCAGAACCAAAAATATTTTCACATTGGCCCCTGTAGTTTTTTTGGTATTTACAGATTGGTCCCAGAAATTTCAAAATATCTAATTAATTTTTTAATTTTTTTGGGAGTCGGTTTTTTGAATAGGAAAGAGTCAAATCCACCATTTTATCGTTCTAAATGCAACGGTGTACTCTGTTTTGCCAAACTCAAACCCAATTTTGATCAAGCCATTGTGAAGTCAATATGTCAATGGAGGAATCGTCATCAGGAGCTATGATCAAGCTCATTGCCACCAATTACACATTGTGGAGGCCTCGGATGGAAGACCTTCTCAGTTGTAAAGATTTGTATGACCCCCTGGAAGCAAAAGGTGTGAACCTCGATCCTACCAAGGAGACTGAGTGGAAGAAGCTAAATAGAAAAACTATCGGTCAAATCCGACAATGGATTGATCATAGTGTCTTTCACCATGTAGCACAGGAGACAGATGCATATGACCTCTGGAAGAATCTGGAGGACATGTACTAGGCCAAGACTGCTCGAAACAAAGCCCTATTGATGAGGCGTATGGTGAATCTGAAGTTAAAGAGTGGAACTTCAATTGCTGAACACACCAGTAAATTCCAGAGCTTGGTGAACCAACTATCATCCGTAGAGATGCCGCTCGGGGATGAAATGCAAGCTTTTCTACTTCTGAGTGCTCTTCTTGACAGCTGGGACATACTAGTAGTATCTCTTAGCAACTCAGCCCCAAATGGCAAACTTACGATGTCTATGGTCAAGGATGCCCTGTTTAATGAAGAAGCTAGGAGAAAGGACTTCGACAAGGATCAGTCACATGCCTTTGTCACAGAGAACCGAGGAAGACGGCAAGGAGGCAATCGAGGCAGGTGGAGAGGCAGAAGCAAAAGTAGAGACAGATCCACAGATGGAAGAAAACCTATTTATAAGTGCTACTATTGTGGTATGGAGGGCCACTTAAAGAAGAACTGTCGAAAATTGTTACGAGAGAAAGGCCAAAACAGTTCGCAGCTGAAAAATAAGGAAGGAGAGACACTAGTCACTATTTCTGGAGAGGTGGCTATCTGCTCCATTCATGAGGAGACATGTTTTCATGTTTCAAGCCAACATGCTGAGTGGGTGGTAGATACTGCAGCATCTTACCACACCACTCCATGCAGAGACTTCTTCACAACATATAAAGCTGGAGACTTTGGTGCAGTGAAGATGGGAAATACCAGTTCCTCTGAGATCGTGGGAATTGGTGATGTTCAGATACAAACAAATACCAGGTGCAAAGTAACCCTAAAGGATGTCTGACATGTGCCAGATCTTCAACTTAATTTTTTTCTGGGATAGCCCTCGACAAACAGGGCTATGATAATCACTTTAGCAATGGCACATGGAAAATGAAGAAATGTGCTATGGTTGTCGCTCGAGGACATACTTGTGGCACTTTATACAAAAATCATGTGAAAATGTGTGCAGACAGCCTCAACATAGTGGAATGTGAGGCTTCTCAAATTTTGTGGCACCAGAGACTTGGTCACATGAGTGAGAAGGGGTTGTCTACTTTGACAAAGAAAGAGCTAATCACTGTTGCCAAGGAATCTGCACTAGATCCTTGCAATCACTGTCTATTTGGAAAGTAAAATAGAGTCTCTTTCAATTTCTCTTCAACGAGACGATCAGAGTTGCTCAGTTTGGTACACTCTGATATTTGTGGTCCGTTGGAGGTTAAATCACTAGGTAGTAACAAGCACTTTCTGACATTCATTGATGATGCTTCTCGAAAAGTATTGGTGTACTTCTTGAAGTCAAAGGACCAAGAATTGGATTACTTCAAACTGTTTCATGCCATGGTGGAGCGAGTAATAGGAAAGAAGCTGAAGTGTCTTCGCTCTGACAATGGAGGTGAGTACACTTCCAGAGAGTTTGATGCCTATTGCGGAAGCCACGACATTCGACATGAGAAGACGGTCCCATGCACCCCACAACATAATAGAGTAGCAGAAAGAATGAATCGGACGATCATGGAAAAGGTAAGAAGCATGCTCAGTATAGCTAAGCTGCCAAAACAATTCTGGGGAGAAGCTGTTCGAGTTGCTTGCTACTTGATCAACAGGTCACCATCAGTACCATTGAATTTTGAAATTCCAGAGAAAGTATGGTCTGGTAAGAATCCTTCATATTCTCACCTGAGAGTATTCTGTTGTTTAGCCTTTACACTTGTATCCAAGGAGTTAAGACAGAAGCTCAATGCAAGAACTACTCCATGCATCTTTATAGGCTATGGAGATGAAAAATTTGGATACAGATTATGGGATCCAAAGACAAAGAAGGTCATCAGAAGCAGGGACATAGTGTTCCATGAAAACCAGACATTAGAAGACATTGAAAATCTCACAATGTCTTCTAATCTGAATTCAGTACCCAGAATATTGCTCCAGATCCAACACCAGTAAAATTTACCATAGATAATGACGACGTGCATGAGGAAATGCCAGAAGCAGAACATGAGAATGAAGAAGATGGTATTGATCAGGGGGAGTCACAACCCTCTCCACCAGAAGTCGTCGAACCATCACTTCAACTAGATGATGGTGCACTTCCTGAAACCAGTAATCTACAAGTACGAACATCTGAACGAAGATGGATTCCATCAACGAAATATTGAAAGTCTGAGTACATTCTTCTTACTGATGAAGGAGAGCTGGAGTGCTTCGACGAAGCACAATCTCATGGAGACAAAGACAAATAGGATCAAACAATGCAGGATGAGATGGAGTCACTACAGAAGAATCAAACATATGAGTTGGTTGAGCTTCCGAAGGGAAAAAATGCATTAAGGAATAAATGGGTCTTCAAACTCAAGAAAGACGGAAGTGAAAATGTGGTGAAACATAAGGCTCGTTTGGTTGTCAAAGGATTTCTACAGAAAAAGGGAATTGACTTTGACTAAATTTTTTCACCAGTTGTAAAAATGGCCTCAATTCGAGTTATTCTTGGATTAGTAGCCAGTTTAAATCTAGAGCTTGAACAGATGGATGTCAAGACAGTATTTCTTCATGGTGATTTAAGTGAAGAAATTTATATGGAGCAGCCAAAAGGTTTTAAAGTTTCAGGAAACGAGAACTTTGTTTGCAAGCTAAAGAAGAGCTTGTATGGTCTTAAGCAAGTACCAAGGCAGTGGTACAAAAAGTTTGACTCATTCATGGTGAGTCAAGGCTATAAAAGAACAGCTGCAGATCAGTGTGTTTATATTCAGCAATTTTCGGATGGCAATTTTGTTGCTCTTCTATTGTATGTAGACGACATGTTGATCGTTGGACAAGATGCAGCAAAAATCAGTCAGCTGAAGAAGGAACTCTCTAAGTCCTTTGACATGAAGGACTTAGGTCAAGCTCAACAAATTTTAGGAATGCACATAACTCAAGATAGGAAGAATAAGAGGTTATGGCTATCTCAAAAAAAATATGTTGAACGAGTAATGAAAAGATTCAACATGCATAATGCCAAACCTGTCAGCATTCTACTAGTAAATCACTTCAAGTTGAGCAAGAAGTCATGACCCTTATCTAAGAAAGAGATAGAAAAGATGTCATTTGTACCTTATTCTTCAGCAGTTGGAAGCCTGATGTATGCAATGGTATGTACCAGGCTAGATATTGCTCATGCAGTGGTCATGGTAAGTCGTTTTCTCTCTAATCCTGGAAAGGAACATTGGGAGGCAGTCAAGTGGATTCTCAGATACCTCAAGGGTACATTAAAGACATGTCTGTGCTATAGGGGAGATGATCCAATCTTGGAAGGTTATACAGATTCATATATGGCCGGAGATCTTGATAGTAGAAAATCTACTTCAGGATTTCTCTACACTTTTGTAGGAGGAACTGTGTCATGGCAGTCAAGACTACAGAAGTGTGTTGCGTTATCCACAACAGAAGCAGAATATATTGCAGCAGCGGAAGCTGGTAAATAAATGTTGTGGTTAACGCGATTTCTTCAAGATTTAGGGATCAAGCAAAAAGATTATAAAGTACATTGTGATAGCCAAAGTCTCTAGATTTGAGTAAGAACTCAATGTATCATTCTCGAACAAAGCACATTAACATCTGCTATCATTGGATACGAGAGGTGATGGATCAACAACTGTTGAGACTAGTAAAGATCCACACAAGTGAGAATCCAGCTGACATGATGACGAAAGTGGTTCCAAGGAAAAAGCTACAGCTGTACAGAGACATAGCTGGGATGGTTACCAAATAACAATTACTTCAAATGTGGCTGGAGGGTGAGAATTGTAATGTCCAGCCATTTTTGTTAACTCAACTTCAAACCACCCAGCCTCCATTTCTACTACATCCATTGGCTAGCAAATTTTGTTGACAAAAAGGATGAAACCAAATTAAATGGTAGGAACGGTTTGCAGCCACCAACAACCATTGCAGCAACCACCTAATTAATATTGTTGAAAAACTCAACCTCCTAATGGCTATAAATAGAAGTTCATTTCTTGTGTTTTGATACACCACAGAAAGAAAGAAAGAAATAGAGAGAGATTAGAGAGAGTTTGAGAGGTTTTTTTTATTGAGTTTGTAAATTCTCTTTATAACTACTTTTTCGTGATCGGAGAATAACAACAGTAAATGCTTCTACACATGATTGTTTGGAGATTGAAATGAAGTAGAATGACTATTTTCCCAGATCAGTTGGGACAAGAAAAGTTTCGAATTTGATGGTGGAAAAGAAATGGGATTCTTGTATTTATTTATAGTGGGAGCTCATTGCCTAGGTTGCAAACTACATGTAAGCTATTGGTGGAAATTAGTTCAGTATGGTTATGACTCTGATTGGTGGTGGTATGGAAATTCAAAACATGTCTGCTGACATTTTTGTTGTTAGTTTAACCTTCTAGGAATTAGGAAACAAGTGGCAGGTTCAGGGATTAGTTCTTTTCCTAGAGTTTATGTTGTTTAACCACCACTAGACATAAAAGATCTTATAGTGCTTATTTAAGCATAGAATCAAGAATTAAACTAAAACCTCGTATGTGAAAACAAAATGAAGTCTTTCGAAGATAAAATATGAGATGTTGAGTTCTACATCTTTCACAGGGATAAAATGCTCAATAAATTGTAGTCATTTGACATGAAAACCTAGGAAAACCTAATTCAAATATGTTCGGAATCGTGCCACAAGATTATTATAAAAACAATCATCTATAAGACGGACTCGAAGGAGTAGGGCAGAATTTATAGTTCTTACTTTTCCACACGTGCAATGAATTTTATCCTTGCTAAGCCCCTGTTTTTGACAATCATTATTTAGGTAAAATGGAGTTTTGAAAATTGATTTTTTAAAGAATAAGTGGATAGAAATAAGAGAAAAGTTCTGAATTTACGTGCAAAATATTTTATTTTGTAAATGTATGGTTGAAAATGAGTACGTAGAAAAAAATAGTTTTTAAATAATGATTGTCAAACATGAGCTAAATGTACAACAAATAACATAAAACTATTGCAGCTCCAAAGTATGATATCTTATAGATGACACTTCGCCACGTTTAATCATAGAATTATTTATACGAAACACGAACTTTGTCAATATAAAACCAGTGCTCTACAATGGAGAGGTGATGTTACCTAAGGTAATGATTCTTGTTCAAAGAGACTACATAGTGGCATATTCGACACGAGATGAACCCCTATAAATTTTAAATAAAGTGCAAAAATGATATTATAAAAAGGGATTTGGAACTTTTAATATACTGAGCATGCAAACCCAAGTTACATGTTGAAGATATAAAAAGATTATAAAGATCATTTTTCATGATATTTGCATATACTGGTCACAGCTAAACGTGCGTTGCACGTTATTTTGAAATACTTTATAAACACTGTAAAAATGATATTTGGAAATCGGAGAATATAAAAAATAGTTAAAAAAATTATTTATGTGAAATGAACGTTTTATACAATTCAATTACTTATTTACATGTATGATATTAATTAACGTTAATTATATATATCCTATTATAATTCAATCAATTAATTCTTAAAGTTCATGTATGTACACTTTATATATTTTAGGGATTCTTCAATTACTCGTGAAATACTACTGTTCACGAAAATGTGTTGAATTAAAATCATCACAAGTATACGGATCGGTACAAGTAATAAAGTGGACTTTTTGAGTACGAATATCGTCCTACAATGATTGATTAGTTTAAATTCTAATTACCGTGACCTTAACCGAAACAATAAAAATGAGAACATTTGTTTTAATGAAATTATAACTAAATTACTGATAAGTATTCAAGTAAGAATGAATTAACTAACTAAATACAAATTGATGATGAATGTAAATTTGGGTTTTTGAATGTATGATGAATGTACTAGGATCACGAATCTATATGTAATATTCTTCTCAAAACCTAGTTCTACACCTTGACATACGGTTGGAATATTGAAGAATCATTGCTCCTAAATTATTTACCAGTCTCTCTCGATTAAAATTAAATCTATTCCAATATGTCACCCGACTATATCTCTATGACGGATGCGAACATACAAGAATGCATGAGATTTTATGAACAATTAACGATTTACATAGGGTATAGCGGTATACTTTTATTCCCTACAGGACCGTATGATGATTCATACCACGTCGAACATATTTCCCTTCTTTCGAATGCATGAAATAGATCACCAAATTCACACAATTACGTATACAATAATAATGGAGGAAAATGAATTCATATAAATCAGTCAATTATTCAAACCGTGTTTTTACTTGTCAAGACTGTAAAATTAAGAATTGAAAATCATATTATATAGTTCATCTAACCATAGTACAGAATAAATCTAGCCTAACATGGTAGAAAAGAAAAAAAATCAGAAAAATAATGAAGAAACGACATCTACCTTATTAATCTTGAATTGAATTTTCGTGTTTTTGGAGTTGATCTTCACGTTCTTCATCTCTTCTCTACTCCAAAAGCTCTTCAAAATATATCGTAATGCGCCCTCCTCACTTTTGGACGACCCTAAGGTTTTAAAAGACGCCCCAAGATTCGTTTCCATAAGAGTTGAAATCAAATTAAGAAATCAGAATTTTTTTTCTCAATTTGACCTGGGCGGGCGCCTAGTACAAAATGGACTGGCCGCCCAGGCATAAAATTTTGTTCCTGTTAATGGGGTTGTGATGAAGACAAAATAATTATTCCATTTAATTTCGGATTTGTCCTTTTTGGTGAATTGCTGGTCTAATTAGATTGAAAAAGAGCCAATGATTTCTACTCAGGGCCTTTAGCTCTGAAACACGTTGAATTTTGGGTAGATTCCGTCGTTTAGGCCTTCAATTAAGCGTTTTTACAGTTTATGATAATTTTTGTTTTTGCAATATCTTAGTCAAATAAATTCGGATTTGATTTTCGTTTGTTGGGGGATGATCCTAGTGATTGGAAGAATCAAGATTCGTCATTACCTCAATTTTTTCCATTTTTGGAAAAGATAATATTTTCTCATTATTATGTAATCTTTCCAAATTTTTTTAGGTTTTTTCGCTATTTAAACGTTGTAAACCCTTTGAGGCAACCCAGTTTTGAATGAAATAAAGTTTTTTTGAATTTCTCTTCGTTGAAATTCTTTTTGTGTGGATTTTTGTTTTTCCTATAATCTTCCCCTGCATCAGTTGGTATCAGAGCCGAAATCGATCCTTTATCATGCCGTTAAGGAGACGTCAAGAAGCTTGTGAAGCCCTAGTAGATGAGGTACATAGACGTGATAAAATCACAGAGCTGCGTCAACAAGTGGAGTTGCTAACACAGCAAGTTGCTGTACTTATGCCGCAGCAACATGCGCCTGGAAGTCGTGGTCATCATAGGCAGGTTCCGATTGAGGAAGTCCAACCCCATGATCGTAATATTCATAGACAAATTGCAGACTTAACCGAGCGCCTAGCGGCGTGCGATTTGGAGAATCGTGAGGTCTCCGATCTCGATTCTTATTCTACTGTTTTTTAAAATCGCTACCACCAACATTATCTATCTGAGGATGAAGAGTTTGATTATGAAGGTCCGCCTGTATTTGACAATGAAGACATTGAAGAAGCAACAGAGGAGGAAGAATTTGATTATAAATGTCCGCCTGTATTTGACATTGAAGACACTGAAGAAGCAATAGAGGATGAAGAGTTTGATTATTACGGTCCACCTGTATTTGACAATGAAGGTTTAGAAGAAGCAGCAGAGAATGGGGAGTTTTTGGTTGGTGATGTGAGTCAGTCATTGGTGGTGAGGCGGAGTTTTTTGACTTCCCTGGAAAATAACACTGGCTGGTTGAGTACTAATCTCTTCCAGTCGATGTGTAATATTTTCTTATTATTATGTAATTTTTCCAAATTTTCTTAAGTTTTTCGCTATTTAAACGTTGTAAGCCATTTGAGACAACCCAATTTTGAATGAAATAAAATTTTCTTGAATTTCTCTTCGCTGAAATTATTTTTGTGTGAATTTTTGTCTCTTCTATAATCTTCCCCTACATCAGGTTGAGGGTTGGGCGGATTGGGCGGCTGCCTAGTTATAAGAAATTTCGCGAATTTTCTTTTCAACCATTTTCTTGATTATTTCTTCCATCTTGGTCATCCACATCAAATTACTTCAATGTTAGTACTTCAACTTTTACTCAAATGCGTATTAGTCTCCAAAATTCCATCAATTGGCCAATTTATCCTTTTTTCTTTTTCAATTGCTCAAAAATGGATCCAAAACTGAAATAAAATAAAATAAACATAAGTTCAGTAAAATGCAATAATAAAATGACACAAAAGCTTAGTAATATGGCCTTAATAAGTACACAAAAATGCACTTATCAACTGCTTTTCAATTATTTAATTATGTGCATGTATATTAATTAACATTTAGCTTATGAATATATTAAATATAACATTAAGTCATTAAGTTCATGTACACATGTTTTGGAAGCTATTCAATTATTTTAGGAGTAAATAAATTATTCAAGTTCATGAACACGTATTTATTTTATCATAAATTATTGTAGGAGTATATAAATTTTTAAGGATCATATAATTTGGGAGCTATTCAATTATTATATAAGTACTTATTTAATTTCAATATTATTCATTTAATCTATGATATAACGCCATTTGTCTAAATATATATAAACTATTCTTTTTCTATATTCATTGATTCAAATTAATTAAATTTTATGTTGGTTCATGTACACCCCCTTTGTTTAAATGTATATAAATTATTGTTTTTGTATGTCTATTAATTCAAATTAATTAAATTTTATGTTGGTTCACTTACACCCCTCTTTATTTAAATGTATATACATTATTCTTTTTCTATATTCATTGATTCAAATTTAATAAATTTCATGTTCATGAATCAATTTGAATGTTCTCATATAATTCAATTATTTATTTGCATGCACGTTTAATAATTAATATTCAATTAAATATATATTGAAAAAGCAAAATTAAGGTACTATTGAAATAATTAAATTGCAGTAGGGCTAAAATCGTACAAAAAATTATTCTCACTTGATGCGATATTTAATATATTATAGATTAAGTGGGATTATTTTCTGTAATAAGTGATTGTGTAATTAAGATGCAATCTTTCCCTTTTTGAGTTATATGTAACCCTGTAAATAGTATTTTACTTTGTAATATTGACACAAGTTTATGATATACAATTTATAATATTCTAACATGGCATTATACCATTTTAAAACTTGGATTAAATTTAGAATAGCTTTCGTTCTCCTGCAGCCTTGTGTCGCTAGTCCCAGCCAAATCCTAAATTTACTCTTTGACGAATACATAGGTTCTACCATCTATTTCACGTCCTTCTTAAGTGTTAAATTTCAAATCCTAATAATATTGTTCTTTCAATTCATTGCCTACAACTAGTGTTGTTTGCTTACTGCCTCTCTTTGGCATTATCCATTCTTGTTGTTACTTGTTGAAGGGGCTAACTACACCGCCTTCAATTGTCCTCAATCAATGTTGTTCCCATCAGGCGTTGAGATTGTTGTAACAGTTGGTCACTGAGATTGTTAATGTTGTAGCGGCTGTGACTATTCTCCGCTGTTGCAGATTGAATTTTGGTTATTTTTGGTAGACATCCTAGGTGCTACAAATTGTGGGTGGCCGAGGGGACAGATTCTATGATTTGGGTAAAAATTGTAGTGGACATCTTTGGACTGCTTGTGCTTCCTATCTATTTGGGGCTTAAATCATATTTTGCTATTTGAGTTGTATAGTCTGGGGCAAATTTTGTTCTTGGACGTTGGCTGTTCGTGTTACCAAACTTCTCTATTGACTACATGTATTAATCAATTTGGCACTATTGAAAATTGTTGGAAGTTGGCAAAAAATTATATTACCGTGAATTGACTTGGACAGAGTAACATCGTGAAAAAGTGAATGCTATAAAATGTTAATGGTCGAAGCAAGAGTTCGACTCTTTTTCTTTAAAACGATAATGCTCTTCACTGGTGCTGATGGTATTCTAGCACTCGCCTCCCAAGATATAATGATCTCAACTTGTAATAGTAGCACTATAAATTACAAGACCTGACGAACCTACTCACGTTTTGATCTCTCTAAAAGATGGAGGACTAAAATGCACGAAAATTATTTTGAGGTTGGATTGTAAAATATGAATAGCGTAGGGATGAAGAAATAATTTTCGAGAAAAAATAAAATCAGAATTGATTTTTGAGTGAATGAAAATCGGGGTATGATGACCTATTTATAGAAATTAAAAGGTTGTGTCCAAAAGACACAACAGCTGAAAAGTTGTGTATTCAACAGACACAAATTGTTTGGACAAGCTCAACCATGAAAAAATAATATAAATCAAATATTATTTTACTAAAAAATATATATCAGCTTGGCCCAAGCCCACGACTCGTGCCGTACCGAGCTAGCCGGCTGGATGGAGGCTCGCGTGTGTGTGCTTTGGCCCAACCTACTAGCATGTAGGTTCTCTCCCCTTCAAAGACTATTGGTACCCCTTGGAACCTAAACCCAAGTCTCAAATTTGAACAATATAAGGTGGTTTATATTCTTTTTAACTTTCCTATGTGGGATTGACACTTTTCCAATTTCCTACCAATTTTTATTTCAATTTATTTCAACTTCAAATGGTCTTCTTTTGGCCTTAATTTCTCATTCACCCGAAATTGATTTTGAGAAAATAAATACATAACATTAATCTACTCATGGAGTAGAACACACAAATTAAAAACTAAGAAAAATGAAGATATAATTCAACTCTTAATTGATCATTACAAATATACCATTTTATACACAATTATTTGGTAGTGAGAAGATTCTAGAATTGAGCTAATTCACTCTAACAAATTGCAATGACCTGGCTAACAAAATGATTCCAATTCCTAACAATCAGGACGTGCCTTTGCTAATGTCTGCTGGAACCAAATCATGTACCAGCAGATGCACCAGCAGTTGGTGAATTCTAACTCCCCCCTCAAGGTGGAGTATGTTCAAGTACTCCAAGCTTGTCTCTAAGAAGGTGGAATCTTGAAAGTAATACTGGCTTAGTCAGCAAATCTGCTGCTTGATCTGATGAGGGAATATAGTGTATTTTCAGCTGATTTTCAAGGACCTTATCCCTTACAAAGTGTGCATCTAACTCTATATGTTTTGTACGTGCATGGTACATAAGATTAGATGCTAGGGTACTCGCACTTAGGTTATTGCACCAAATAACAGGAACTGAATGCTGTGGAATTCCCAATTCATTCAACAATGACTGGATCCAAGTTATCTCTGTGGTGCATTGGGCTAATGCTCTGTACTCAGCCTTTGTGCTGGATCTGGATACCACATGATGTTTCTTGGAACACCATGACACCCAATTGTCACCAATATACACACAATATTCACCAGTAGATCTCCTATCATCTGTACAAGAAGTCCAGTTAAAGTCTGTGAAGGTTGTGATGTCTGAGCTATCATTTCTTTGAATGGTTAGTCCAAGTTCAACGTGCCTTGCAGATATTTGAATACCCTCTTGAGAGCATCCCAATGAGCATCTGTTGGAGCCTAAAGATACTGGCTTAACCTATTTACAGCATAGGTTAAGTCTGGCCTGGTGTAGATTAGATATTGTAGACCACCTATAGCACTTCTATAGAGAGTAGGATCTTCCATTACTCTCTCCTCAGCTTTGGAAATCTGTCTCTCCAAGGCCATGGGTGTTAGGCTAGGCTTCAAGTTCTCAGAGCCAAACCTTTTTAGCAGATCAATGGCATATCTAGTTTGCCTCAGATATAGTCCAGCCTCATTGCTTTTAACCTTTATGCCCAGAAATTGTTTCAGATTCCCCAAATCCTTAAGTGCAAAACTGAAGTTTAGTTTGTCTATGAATTCGTACAATTGCTAATTATTGCTACATGTAATCACTATATCATCTACATATATCAAGGCAAATAGTATATCAGCATCTGTAGTCAGGAAGAACATGGAGTTATCAACCTTTGACTGTATGAATTTCCACTACAGTAAGGTCTGCTTCAGTTTGTCATTCCGGGCCATAGGTGCTTGTCTTAATCCGTATAAAGCCTTCTTGAGTTTGCAGAAATGATTAAGGTGATTTTCACTAACAATACCTTGTGGCTGGTTCATAGAGACAACCTTATTCAGACTACCATTCAGAAATGCATTGTTTATATCAACTTGACTGATTTGCCAGTTTTTTGACACAACAAGAGTCAAAATTACTTTAAGGGTTGCAACCTTGATTACTGGGCTAAATATCTTACTAAAATCAACTCTAGGGGTTTGAAGAAAACCTTTGGCCACAAGTCTGGCTTTGTGCCTTACAACCTTTCCATTTGCATCATACTTCAGTTTAAACACCCACTTGTTGTCAATGATTTTCATTCCAGCCTCAATTAAAACCAAACTCAATGTCTCATTCTTCATAAGACCATTGTACTCTTCCTGCATAGCTTATTTCCAGCTACAGCTTGTTAGTGCTTCATTAGTATTAGTTGGTTCAATTTCAGTCAGTTCATCTACTGCCATACTGGTATAGACTTTAGGCTTGAAAATTTCAGCCTTGCTCCTGGTAACCATTTAATGTCTTGGATTCTGGGGTGTATTTGTCACTGGAAAACCTTCTTCCTCCTGGTAACCATGTAATGTCCTGGATTCTAGGGTGTATTTGTCACCGGAAAACCTGCTTCATTTACCACATTTTGAGCATCAGTTCTAGCTTGTTGAGTTTCTGATGTTCTTGTATCTGTTACTACCTCATGATTTACCTCAACATCATGAGGATCTGCCATCACACCTCGTTCAGCCTCAGTTCCAACATCTCCATCAACAAGGAATGTTGTAGGGGAGGCCTCAAGTTGTATTGTAGAAGCCGTAATTGCACTTTGGGACATGGAATTATAGTTAGGATCTATGAAAGGGAGATAGTTTATTTCAGTACCACAAGTTTGAGACTGAGTTTGCTTATTTAGGAATCATGTCATGAAGGGAAAGTCTTGCTCATTAAAGGCAACATGCCTTGATATATAAATCCTACCACTAGCACTTAGATACTTATAACCTTTGTGAGTATCACCATAGCCAAGATAAACTCATTTTTATGAGTGAAAGCCAAATTTATGTATCTAATAAGGTCTAAGACATGGGAAGCAAGCACAGCCAAATGTTTTCAGCTATTTGTAGTTGAAGTCTTTATTGAATAAGGATTGGTAGGGCGACTTATATTCCAAGATGGGGATAGGTAATCTGTTTATCAAATAAGTAGCAGCCTTGAAGGACTCCCACCAATAATAAAGTGGCATTTTAGCCTGAGCCAAGAGAGTTAGCCCAGCTTCTGTGATGTGCCTGTGCTTGCGTTCGGCTCTTCCATTTTGAACTAAAGTATAGGGACAAGAATGCCTAAGTTCTATGCCAAATTCTAGAGCCAATTTGTTGAAATTTCTGAATTCTCCACTCCAATCAGATTGAAGGGAATTGATATTACTATCAAACTTGTTTTCTACAAGATTTTTGAATTGAACAAATGTAGTTAAGGCCTCTGATTTATGTTTCATAGGGTAGATCCATGTATACCGGCTATGGTCATCCACAAATATTGTATAGTATCTAAATCCTATAGTTGAATTTAAAGGGGATGGTCCCCAAACACCAGTGTGGATAAGTTCCAATGGTTTAAAAGCATGTGAAAGAGAGGTATTGAATAGGAGAGCATGAGATTTCCCAAATTTGCAAGCATCACAGAAGTTTGAGATTTCATTAGCTTTAATAACTCTATTACAAAGCTTAAAAACTTGACTCATCACAAGGTTTGAAGGGTGTCCTAGCCTTCTATGCCAAAGGTCAAGTTCAAAATCTGAAATTTGTTTGGCTAAGGGAAATTTATTGCTACTGGATTTGACTGCAAAATACTGATGGTTATTTGGTGGTCTGACTCGAAGAGGGTTATATCTGACTTGATGTTGGGCAACTACAGCTGGTACAATCCATCCTTAAGTATTCCTTGCAGCAGGGTCCTCTTCGTTTGGAGATTTTTAACAACACAACAATTAGTATAGAATTCCATGAATATACTATTGTTATTAGTGAGTTGTGAAACACTGATCAAGTTTCGTTTGATTGAAGGAACATGTAATAGCTTATTCAAATCAAGTGATTTATTATTGAGAGTAGAAATTTTACCACTTCCAATATGAGCAATTTTTAACATATCTCCATTACCAACAAGTAATCTCTCTTTACCTTCATATCCTTCACAGTATTAAGGTTACCTTTGTCTGATGTCACATGGTTACTAGCTCCAGAATCAACAAACCACACTGGATCTTCAAGGACTCGGGGTGATGTACATAGGCTAATGGTATTGAGTTGAAGTTTTGCTGCCCTTAGTTGAAGTTTTTCTGTCCAGAGTTAGATGGTTTGCTTTCCATGTACCTCTCATCAAACCTATTGTAGCACCAACTTGTTGAGTGGTTACTCAGACCACAGATTTGGCATGGCCCTCTGGCTTCAGTTTGCCTGCCAATTGTAGTTCTATCTCTGCCTCTTATTCTGCCTCTAAAGCTTGGTGATCTACCTCTAAAACCTCTTCCAAAACTTTGGCAAGTTCGATGTGCTAACTGAACATTGGACGGATTAACATTAAGTGATATGAAATTGTTCTTCACTTGATTCAAATGTTCAAGTCGACTTTCGAAGGTCATCAATACTGAAGATAATTCATACCAGGAAATTGTCTCTCTACTAATTATCTGAACCACTATTGGGGTATATTCATCATCTAATCCTGATAATACTTGTGTAATTAAGTCACTTTGATCAATGACCTTACTAGCTATTTCCAGATTGCCAGCCAACTGTTTGATGGTTGTTAAGTACTGATCCATTGTCATGGATCCTTTTTTAGTTCTTTGCAGCTCATCAGTTAGGAACATTACACGAGATCTGTTGAGTATTCCAAAACTTTCCTCCACTACTACCCAGAGTTAATTCAAGCTAGTGCAGCCCATCACCTTCATAGCAATTTCTGGAGTCATGGAGGAGTACAACCATCCCATAAGGAGCTAATCAGCTAAGTTCCACTTCAGAAACTCTGGATTTTGGGTTATTTCGACTGCTTCTCCCTGTCCGACTGTAGTTTAGGTGGCTAGAAACTCAGGTGGACACTCCTTTCTCCCTAATAGAAATCCTTCAAGGTTATGCCCTTTGATTATGGGCATAATCATGTTCTTTCATAGCAGAAAATTATTCTTGTCGAGTTTTACTGAGGGTGTTTGAGTGATATTCATTCCATATGCCAAGTTCGACGTGCGGCTTGAGTAGGTCAATGTATTGAATTCTGATGGATTGGACTGATTTTCGAATCCGGTGTTAGCCATGAGGCTCTGATACCAAATTAGAAATTGAGGAAGATGAAGATATAATTCCACTCTTAATTGATCATTACAAACATACCATTTTATACACAATTATTTGGTAGTGAGAAGATTCTAGAATTGAGCTTACTAACTCTAACAAATTGCAATGAGCTGGCTAACAGAATGATTCCAATTCCTAACAATCAGGACGTGCCTTTGCTAATGTTTGCTGGAACCAAATCATGTACCAGCAGTTGGTGAATTCTAACTACACTCGGCCAAAAAAATATTTTGTCTAACTAACGGGATCCACTAAAATAATTGGTCAAAAGTTAGTAAAACCAACTAATAAACCAAAATTACCAACAAAAATTCATTCAAGCCTGTGAACATCTTATCGTTTTCCATTTTGACAGCAGATTAATTTATTTGGGTTGGTTGGGCTTGAATCATATTTCGATGTTCATGGCTCAATCTGAATTTTTATTTTTTCCTTGGTTGTTACGGGATCGGTGATTATTCTGTTGACATCTTTGTTCGGAAGAAAATACTATTATTTTTCACGCAAATTTGTTACATTCGCATTTTTTAGTAGGTTCGTGTTCTTAGGACAGTCTTTGGCTTCATCTTTGAGTGAATTACGGGTAATTACATGAATTTTTGGAGTGATAGTTTTTTTCTACATGTGGGGTGTACCCCTTAATACTCGATAATGATCATGGTGGATAATAGTTTTCTTTTACACTAGCTTCTAGTTTTTTGTTGGCTTATTCGGCATGCAATTTTGAAGTGCCGTTTGAGTATTGGAAATGATGATTCGTTCAAGGTCTTGTAAATGATAATTTATTCATGACAATTTAATTTTCAAACTCAATTTGGTTTCTACGACATCAAATTGCGTTTGAGGGATGTTGAAGATGTGAAAATATTATTCTATATGATATTTTCATAAATTACTTGAGATTATTTTTCGTAATGATTGATTGTGTAATTAAGATACAATCATTCCCTTTAAAGTTAGATGTAACCTTATAAATAAGTCTTTTACTTTGTAATAATGACACAAGTCTATGAGATATTATAATATTTTAACATTATACATAAGAATACATACAAAATAAAATATCATTTAGATGCAAATAAATTTTATGCAGAAAAACAATAAACAATATTGCAGTAATTTTGTAAAGTTCAATTTACTGCAATTTTATGTATTGTTTTTCTGCCTTGACATCTCATAATATTTATTTTTTTCTGAATCATTTTTAGCCTGTGTTTGATATGGATAAAAATTAGGCTTTTAGTAGACTTTGATAAATGCTATTGAAATGTGTTGTTGAAAAAAAATGATAAAAGTTGTAGGTCTCATTCATGTACTGTTGAAATGAATTTAGAAAAAAATTAGTTTTATGAAATGGGGGCAGGGGCTTATTAATGAATGATTTTGCATGTTTTTTACGCATAACTTGAGATTGCGTGCTAAGGATTTCAAAATTCTAATTCAGTTATACAACAACATTTCAGCTTTGTATTTATAACTAGGTGCAAGCAACGTGCAATGCACGTTTGCGTAGTTTATATTTAATAGTTTTGTTTAAGAATTAATTTGTTATTAATAAAGATGTAATTTTTTTGGTTAATTAAATAATTAATAATGTAATGTTTATGTAATTGATAAATAATTAGATGTATGATTTTGATGTTGTGATGTAAGTTGGTGAGATCGAAAAAAATAAGCAAAAGTTGACAAATTGTAAGGGATCCAAAGTTCGGGGACTAAAATGTAAATACTTAAAAGTTGTGCCGAACCTCACGATGAAGATTTGAGAGTGCTCTGAGTCAATTGGATACAAGAAGACGTCAATGGAATCAAATTTAGGCAAAAGATGATTACAAATCAATTTCCAACCGAAAAGTTATGCTCCGATATTTTAGTCTTATATTGAGACCTATGTTTGGCATAGAAAGTGATCGAATTGGAGAATAATGTCTAAATCAAAGTTGTAGCCAGATGAGTTAGCGTTCCAACGCATTTTGAATCACCTCAATCGGATATCGGAATACAAAGTTATGATAAAAATACTGAAAGAAGGTGCAGTTGCCTGTTTAAAACAAGAAATTCCGTTACATAGTCCGTTAAAACAACAAATTCCGTTAGTTTTTCCGTTAAAAATAAGAAATTCCGTTATATAGCCACTTTTAATATATAGAAGATTTATAGAGGTTCATCTTGTATCAAATATGCCACTCTGGAGTCTTTTTGGACAGGAATCATTACCTTTGATAGCATCGACCAATCTCTCTGCATATCATGTACATTTTCTACATTTATAGAGCACTAGTTTTGAATCGTTAAAACTTCTGCACTGTATCAATAATTCTATGATTACACGTGGAGAAGTGCGGATAAAATTTATTGCACGTGTGGAAATGAAGATCTATATATATATATATAATTTTTTTTTTTTTTTTTTTTTTGGTACTCTAGTAATGCCCTCGAGTCCAATTTATATATGATTGTTTTTAATAATATTCTTGTGGCAGAATTAGGTTTTCAGGGTCAAAGCGACTACAAGTTATCTAGCATTATTCTTACGATGATACAAAACTCAACATCTTATTGTAATTCTTCTAAAGATTACATTTGTTGTCAGATGCGAGGTTTTAGTTTATTTTTTTAATTCTATGCTTATATAAGCATAATAAGAGCTTTCATGTCTAGTGGTGGTTAAACAGCTTAAACTCTAGAAAAAGGACTAATTCCTGAACCTGCCACTTGTTTCCTAATATCTTGATGGTTTAACCAACAAAAATTCAGCAGCCATTTTTGAATTTTCATACCCCCAATCAGAGTCATAACCAGACGGAACTAATTTCCACCAACAGCTTGCATATAGTTTGCACCTTGGCAATGAACTCCCACTATAAATAAACACCCAAATCCCATTTATTTTCCACCTTCAAATTCAAAACTTTTCCTGTCCCGACTGATCTGGGAAATTAGTCCATCTACTTCGTTTCAATCTTCAAACAATCATGGGTAGAAGCATTTACACTTGCATTCTCTTTCTTGCAGTTATAGTCCTCTCTAGCAATCAAAAATGCCAGGCTGCCCGTAATCTGCTGCAGTCCTTGCCACCTCCTCTGCCAGGAATGCCGATGATTCCATCATTACCAAAGCCATCTTTGCCACCAATGCCATCAATTCCGACCATCCCAAGTCTCCCAAAACCAGCAGTTCCACCGATGCCTTCCATTCCAACCATCCCAACCCAGCCAACTATTCCAGCCATTCCGGGCATGCCCAAGGTCTCATTGCCCCCAATGCCTTCATTCCCCTCCGTCCCCAAGATCCCTTCCATTCCTACCATTCCAGTCCTGTCTCCACCACCTTCCAATTAAACTGTTGGTAGTATTTTCTCAAAACCTCCTGTGACAGGCCATGATTAGAACATAGACAGATGCTGAGACAGACCTCATGGTGGCTGAAGTGGAGATTTGTTGCTTTCTTTGTGATTTGAATACATTTGTTAGTGTCATATAGTAGTCTATAGATTTTGAGTTAACTTATATGTTGTTATTGTTTTACATGAGCCAGTGTTTATGTATTGTATTACTTCCTTTGATTGTTGTAATGTTTATTCAATTATTATTTTTTTCTATTGTATACATTTTACATCTTCACACACATCATTTAAAAACGCCCGATCAATGCTACAGATAATGGAAGGAACGCCAAAATGTAACATGAAAAATACAGCTAGAACTATTAAACGTTACAATTACTGGAAAATATAGAAGAAGAGGAAGAGGATAACCATGTCAGTAGTTTAGGAAAGGAAGAATAAGAATGAAGGGATGCATTGTCTACAATTGATTAATGTTATTTATATATTTATTTAGGCCATCAAAAGTGGATATTTTGGAGTACTTTTAGGGAATTATTGCTTAATCTCATGTGAATATTGTTTGTTTTAGTAAAACTTGATATTGGACGATATTTGAATGAAAGGAATGAAAATCGAGCGAAATTGACAAGATTTGTGCATAATCTAGGAGATGGGGATCAAAGTTACTTGAATTGGAAGATAAAGGGCTAAAGTTGCGATTTAGAAAGATTTGAGTTGAGCTAAGAGCTGAAAATGAGGACCAAGATGTAAACCAGCAAAAGTTTATGGTTTGCGATCACAGACCATAAGGCATTGCGACAACAACGCCAATTTGGGTTTAAGCAGAATGCAGATCAGAAGCATGTGTGGTTGCAGTGATGGACATAGTGTCTTAACCTAACTTGGGATTCCAAATTCAAGATTCTGGACATGCGAACGTAGAGAAGTTTACAAAGAGTCACAGTACAACAAACAAGCTCGGAATTGAAGATCCAAAGCAAGAGAAAATCTAGAATTAATTGAAGATTCAATTGAAGGAATTCAAGGAAGGCTCTTCATCTCTTTGCAATCATATTTTCCAAGTAATTAATAATCAACACTTGTTATTTTATATAATTAGCCTATTTGGTACAAATTAAAATTTGATTTTTAGTAGAGTTTGATAAAAGTTTATGGAATGTGTGATTGAAAAATTGTGAATCCTATGAACGGGGGCGGACACAAAACTTAAAATTTAGGGGGACACAATCGAACTTGCAAAGAAATTTAGAAAAATTTTATAATAAAAAATTTACATCCAAAAAAATCATACCACATGTAATTTTGCATCCGAAAATTTGCATGGGATATGATTTTTTCAAATGTAAAATTTCGAAATTTTTTAATGTCATATTCCATATAAAATTTCCTAATAAAAGGATGAAAATTATATTGAGAAATTTGTATTGCAAAAATAATAAATGTTAATGAAATAATTGAATTTTTTTTAAAGAAAATACGAGTTAAACGTCTTTCTTTAAAACTCACGTTTAACGCATTTTTAACTATTTTCGATATCTGTTTGGATTATTTGATATGTCTATAATGTAGTTCTCGAAATAAGATTTGAGATGATATAAGCAATTTGTAGATTCAATTAGCGTACGATGGTCGAAAATTTTTTAAAGTTAGCATATTATCGAAATTTTCGAAATACTAATTTTGAACAGCTCACTTTAACAAACCATAGCATTTGCTACGATTAATCGTTTCGTACGCCATTAATGACGTAGAAAACTAGACCATGAACACTTCGAAATAATATTAAGAATGCAATATTTCGCCCTTACTTGATGGAGAGTTAAGATTTTGTTAAAAAGCGAAAGAAAAAATGAAAAATTAAAATTTTTTGTGATTTTGCCCCTATTTGATGGAGATTAAAATCAAATTTTTAGTAAAATTTGATACAAGTTAAATAGTTATGGATTCTATGAAATATGTTATTAAAATTAATTGTTAACTTTGATTTAAATTATAATTTATATTTCAATAGATGCCAACATGATTTTATATATTTTTAAAAAAAAGAACTTAAAAGTTGGGGGGCACATGCCCCCTAGGACCCCCCCCCCCCCCCCGGGTCCGCCCATGCCTATGAAATTCATGGTTAAAATTAATTGTTGACCTTGACTTGAATTTTAATCAAATTTTAAACGATACCAAATAGGGACTTAGAATGTTAGGCTTGGATGACTATGTAAACCTTAATGAACAGTGTTTAATTCCAAGATTTCACTTTTTAGTATGATTTGTGTTGATTGATTCATTTATATTGATTAATTGAAAGCTTGATCGCCATTTTGAAAATAAGTGATTTATTTTATTTTCGAAAGATATGAAATAAGTTTAGCACATTGTAATAATCAACATAAGATCCTATGTATGTTATGAATAATTGTTTGTGCCTTGTACAATCAAAATAGATATCTCGGGAATCAATGAGTATCTAGGTATTCGAATTTGAGATAGTAATATTTCAGGTTGTATTTAAAAATATGTTTAACTTTGCTCGGGAGAGGTGGTTGAACAAAATATGATTATCAATTGTCAATCTAAACACAAATTAGATTAAAAGGCCGAGGTTGAGAATTAGAATATGAGATTAATAGTGAAGTCAGATTCTTAACACGCTTTGCTCATATATACTTCCTAAAAACAATCTTCACATGCATTCAGGTAGTGTGTAGTATAATCATTAGTTAGAAATATAAAACCAATCACTTCATCAATTGATATTGTTACATTCGTATTTGATTAATTGTCAACGATCCCATATGCTTGCGAGATTTTACACCACTTTTTTTTAATACTTGAACCTAAGGAAAAAAAGAAAGAATTAGATGTTGTGTTTATAAGGTCAATTTCTGGCAATAGGGTTGATGAAGGAATGTTGGTATTCCTTCTTAGCATAATGAAAATGCATCATTATCATCTCAGTATAAATAAGTTCCAATTATTGAACCCAAATTATTAGAATCCCACATTGACCGGTGATATTAACACAATTCACTTAATAAGGTGAGACAATCCTCCCCTCACAAGCCGATTTTATTAGGTTGAGTTATGTCAAATATCATTTCTAATATGGTATTAGAATAGGCCCAATTTTGCAATGTTGGGTGTACCCAATATCGATTTGTTCACAATTATTTGGCATGATCCATGCTGTGCGTGAGGGGACGTATTAGAATCTCACATTGACTGGTGATATTAACACGATCCACTTAATAAAGTGAGGGTAATCCTCCCCTAACAAGCCGTTTTTGTTAGGTTGAGTTAGGTCCAATATCATTTCTAATACAAATTAAGGTAAAGTCCAAAGAGGTGGTATAAGGTTATGGAAGGGTGACTTTGTTCATGTTTGCATAGGTTATATTCCAAGCTTATAAGTGAAAATAGTAAATGGACATTTGGGATGATTAAAAGTAAAATTCTTTACTCAAAAATAGAACGAAGTTGTTTATGTTGACATTAAAGGAAGAGTTGCTATCAAATCTACTTTCTCCAACTTGAGTTCCATAACTAATTAAACAATAATAAAATATTGTAAAATATTAAATCCTAAAAATGTATTACATATATCTTTCTATATATAAAAAGTGCCTATTTAACGGAATTTGTTGGTTTAACGGAAAAACTAACGGAATTTGTCGTTTTAACGGATTATGTAACGGAATTTCTTGTTTCAAACAGGCAGCTGCACCTTCTTTCAGTGTTTTTATCGTAACTTTGTATTTCGATATTCGATTGAGGCGATTCAAAATGCATTGGAAAGCTAACCCATCTGGCTACAACTTTGATTTAGACATCATTCTCCAATTCGATCACTTTCTATGTCAAAAATATGTCTCAATATAACGGACTATGCAACGGAATTTTTTGTTTTAAACAGGCAGCTACACCTTCTTTCAGTGTTTTTATCATAACTTTGTATTTCGATGTCTGATTGAGGCGATTCAAAATGCGTTGGAAAGCTAACTCATCTGGATACAACTTTGATTTAGACATGATTCTCCAATTGGATCACTTTCTATGCCAAAAATAGGTCTAAATATAACGGAATATGTAACGAAATTTCTTGTTTTAAACAAGCAGCTACACCTTCTTTCAATATTTTTATTATAACTTTGTATTCTGATGTCCGATTGAGGCGATTCAAAATGAGTTGGAAAGCTAACTCATCTGGCTACAATTTTGATTCAACATCATTCTCCAATTCGATCACTTTCTATGCCAAAAATATGTCTCAATATAACGGACTATGTAACAGAATTTCTTGTTTTAAACAAGTAGCTGCATCTTCCTTCAGTGTTTTTATCATAACTTTGTATTCCGATATCCGATTGAGGCAATTCAAAATGTGTTGGAAATCTAACTCATTTGGTTACAACTTTGGTTTAGACATTATTCTCCAATTCGACCACTTTATATGCCAAAAATATGTCTCAATATAACGCACTATGTAACAGAATTTCTTGTTTTATACAGGCAGCTGTACTTTCGTTCAGTGTTGTTATCATAACTTTGTATTCCGATATCCTATTGAGGTGATGTAAAATTCGTTGGAAAGATAACTCATCTGGCTACAACTTTAATTCAGACATCATTCTCCAATTCGATCACTTCCTATGCCAAAAATAGGTCTCAATATGAGACTAAAATACCGGAGCATAACTTTTCGGTTGGAAATTGATTTGTACATCTTTTGACTAAATTTGATCCCCTTGACATCTTCCTTTATCCAATTGACTCCGAGCACTCTCAAATCTTCATCATGAGATTCGGCACAACTTTTAAGTATTTACATTTTAGCCCCCGAACTTTGGATCCCTTACAATTTAGCCATTTCTCCAAATTTGTCTACTTTTGCTTATTTTCTTCAATCTCACCAACCTACATCACAATATCAAAATCACACATCTAATTATTTATCAATTATATAAACATTATATCATTAATTATTTATAGGGTGTCTGTTTCTGCTTTTCAATAGAAATCAAGCCGTTGGCAACACAATTCATGTCGTTGGGAGCCGCAATTTTGGACCAATTCTCTCACTGTAGGGTTGTAGGTTTGAAAAAAAAAACGGTAATATAATCAATTTTCCTTCCTCCTTGCAGCGCGCTCAGACACGCCCTTAATTAACCAAAAAAAAATTACATCTTTATTAATAACAAATTAATTATTAAACAAAAATATTAAATATAAACTAAGCAAATGTGCATTGCACGTTGCTTGCACCTAGTGTGTGTGTGTGTGTATATGTATATTCTAAACGATTAACATGATAATATTTCGCTAAATAACTTCATTATGTCTAACATATATATATAATTGGATATATAAAGAATTTAGTAACTTATAATAAAAGATAACATGGAATGAAAAAAATGTGTGAACTGATTTTATACCAAGAATAACTTTGTATAAAGAATTATTTAAAAAGTTATATAATTTTTTCTAATCAATACTAAATAATTTACTAATAAAATAAATAATAAATATTATATTAATCATTTCTATCTATTAGAAATTAGTAAGGATTATATAGCTTTCTATTGTCCACTGGTGGTTTAACAACATAAAGACAGATCCATAAACTTGACTCTTGTTTGCTTTAAGGTTCAATAAGTCTCCATTGATCAGACATTATCTATTATTAATAGGAAAAAAGATTTAACTAACTACAACAATATCAGCAGCCATTTTGAGAATTTCCAAACAACCAATCAGAATTATAACCTCAAAAAGAAAAGAAATCAGAGTCATAACCAAACTTAACCTATTTCCACCAATATCAAACATAATTTTCATCCCTGGGATTGAACTTCATCTATAAATACTTCAAATGCAGTTTGTTTTCCATCATCAAATTCAAAACTTCTCCTATCCCAATTGATTAGGGGGAAAAACCCTTCATTTTAATCTTCAAATTATCATGGCTAGAAGTGTTTACACTTGCATTTTCATCCTTGCAGTTATAGTCGTCGCCAACAATCAAAAATGCCAAGCTGCACGCACTCTGCTGCAATCAGTGCCTCCTCCTCTGCCGGGAATGCCATCTATTCCAACATTACCAATGCCAACTTTGCCACCAATGCCATCAGTTCCCACCATCCCAACTCTCCCAAAACCAGCCGTGCCACCAATGCCTCCTGTTCCAACCATCCCAACACAACCAACTATTCCTACCATTCCTGGCATGCCCAAAGTCACATTGCCCCCAATGCCTTCATTCCCCTCTATTCCAACGATCCCTTCCATTCCTACCATTCCAGTCCTATCTCCACCACCTTCCAAGTAAAACCTTTGGTAGTTTTCTCAATATCTCATGTGGCAGGCCATGGTTTAGAGACAGACCTCATGCTGGCGTAAACGTAGATTTGTTGCTTTGTTATTTTCTTACTTCTACTGGAGTCATATAGATTCTCTTTGTAGCTTTTCAGCCTATTTATATGTTTTTTGTTTTCTTTGTGTGACATTAGCCAATGTTTGTGTATTGTATTCCATCTTTATGTTTTTTTCTTATATACATTTTACATTTTCTGTCATATCATATTCAAACGCCCCCATCAATGCCACAGATTAATGTAAGGAATACACTAAAATGGAACATTGACATAAATAAAACATGTTTTTTTTTTTTTTTAATTTGAACTTTATACTATGAACCGAACAGTTAAAATTGCTAAACACAACAATTACATGAAAAATAGACGATGAAAGAACTGGGAAGAAGAAGATAACCATGTTGGTAGTGCTGGAAAGAGAAGAAGAGTGAAGGAGTAAATTGTCTAACTTCTTTGACACTTCCATTCTTTAACACTATAAGGCCATGTTTGATTTGACCATTTTTCCATGGAACTTGGAAATGAAATTCCATCTTCCACCAAAAGTTATGTTTGATTGAAAAAATTTTCTTGGCAATTCATTTTCTATCTTTTGTCTTACACGGTTTCAATTCCATGGTTTTGAGGAAAAATAATTCCCATCAATTTGGTGGGATTTATTTTCCAGGCTACTTTTATTATTATTATTATTATTATTATTATTATTATTATTATTGGCAATGAAAACAAATTATATCCTCAATTGTAACAAATTATATCCCTTTAATGGACAATTTTCATATAAAATAAAGGCAAACGAACACCAAAAGATGCAAAATTTCAATATTTCTCTCGTGAAAAATTATACTAATCAAACACAATTAATTGACAATTTTCAGGAAAACAATTCTAGGCAATTTAATTACTTGGAATTCATTTTATTTTCACTCAAATTCTACTATTGCAATCAAACAGACCCTAATATAGAGATGACAAAAAAACCTGACAAACCCGATACCCACGAGGCCCGCCCCGAACGGGGTGGGAATAACCCGCTTAATCGGGTATTCGGGGTGGAGACAGGGCGGGGACGAGCCCCGCCCCGTTTAATTTTTTTTTTTAGAGTTCAATACTTTAAATAGAAAAGTTTACGAAATTTCATTAGTTCTAATAAAAAATGACAACTAAAATTATTTGTCTAAATCTAATGAATGTGGGCAGCAATAAAAATAAATTATCAAAAACTTAAAAAAAAATTAAACGGGGCAAGGACCCCGCCCCGCCTTAAACGGGTAATAGGGCGAGGATGGGGTGGGCAATTGCTTGGCGAAGCGAAGGCGGGGGCGAGGGAGGTCGCCCCACCCCATTGCCATCCCTGCCCTAATGGATGGAATGAAAGCTGAAGGGAACTTGTTCTAAATTTGAAAGTAGAAGATATTTGGTTTACATACTCAATTTCTTGAAATGTGTTTGGGCTTAAATGATTACCAAAGTTCTATGGAACGTAAAGATATTGAATAATGGTAGGCTTGACCTAAAATGCATTCTGACCACATGTAGGTGCAAACCAAAAATTACTTTTTATCGTACTAGCATGGATTGTGTGTTGCACGATAACCATTATAATTTTTGTAATTCCACAATTGAACAATGGCAAAAATAACATTAAATTGTTTCAAGTAATGAATATCCAGGCACACTTTAAATTACACAATTTATTTAATATTTAATATTCAAATATATATTAGTACTACATTTTTTTCAACCAATTTTACCATAACAAATATAACAAAACAATGAGTAATAAAATGAAATATTATAGTACGATTCTCACCAGATTGTTTTCTAGTTTTGATTTTTTTTTTCTTTCTGTTGTTCACTGCATGTATTTTCTGTTAAATTATTAATCTTTCATGCTCGCTTACTACGAAATTCAGTTACCATTGAACTCTTTGAACCTTTACCTTCAAAAGAAGAACAAATATTAGAAATGAAAATATAAACCTAAACCACAAGAATATAATTTATAATTAATACAACTCAACTTGTACCATAAAATTAAAAGAAAAAATTACAGCTGAATCAACAGAATCAATAAACTATAGATATAGATGTTAACCAGCAGAAGTGGTTGGAATATAGGTAATTTCCTAATTCAAGAAAAAGAACATACTTCGACCGGATGATCTAACAGATTGCCCACAATTTTGCGAATGAATATTTTCTTCCATAAACTCCTTGCAACTACTTTATACAAAGAACATATTTAGCTCCTCAATAAACAATGTGTTTAAAATAATGTTTCAATGCGATAAAATCAATTTTTGGATCAAATATGTAATCTTTTAACTTTTTGTTCATGTTTACATTTTGGAGGTCGAACTTTATGTCTCATTTCTGATTGACAATTACAGCATTGCAATGAACAAATTCAACTTCTGTCAATTTCAATCAGACCTTATCTAAGCAAAATGCATGGCTAACAGTGCATTCACAGATACTCACAAGAATTGAAAATAATAATTTTAAACAACAATCTTTAAAAGAAATAGGGACTTTAAATAGATATGATGTACGTTATCCACATTTGGTAGATATTCAAAGGATTTTATAAACAATTTTACCCATTCACTACAAGTAAACCCGAAATAGCCTCTATCCACTACTTCTTCCAACTCGTACTTGGTATAGAAATTATTCGGAAAACCAAATTTCTTTGTTACAAGTGACTCAATGTTCTCTGTCAAAGTTGACACTAAAAATTTCGTTTTTCCAAGTGATGTTTTGCTTCAAACAAAGAGTTTAAGAAAATAAGGGAAGATAAAAAAAATTCAAAAAAGTAAATTGAAGGTGAAATTTTAATATGTCAAATCCTCAAATATCAAGAACCCTACTATTATTTACTATTTCAATTGATTAAAACTTGCTAAAAATGGAAACTATACAACCTTGCAACACCTTCTTTTGATGCAAACAGATTCCATGATTTTAGTTTTATCCAGTAGCTAGTTCATACATAGAAAAAGCGGCAGATATATTTCGCTTCAATTAGAAGGTCAACCCATCCATAAAGTATGAAAGACCATTGATGTAATGCAAGTAAAACTTTAGTATTGAAGCAGAGATAAATGGTGTTTTGTTGTTAATTTCTTGTAAAGCAATTAGAAATAACTTAATACAAGGTGGTGTTAAATAATAAAATTATTCAGAATGAAATTATACCTTTGAAAAGCCCTGCAATGCAAAGGATACCTGTAGCCAAAAGAAGAAAACAATCAGCATAATGAAATGTTCTAAAACCTAGAAATTAAGAAATTCATCAACGGTGATGAGAAAATCAACGAAGCAAGATCGGATATCAAGATCGTGGAATAAACTTTCAATAAATGTAACTATAATAAGTCGGTAATTATTGAAATGATGAAGAACACTTAGTTATTTGTATTGGCCCTAGAATGATGGACAACCTCGGGTCGGCACTTTCTGATTTTCCCCTTAGAGTCACTATATTATTTATACGGAGTTATAAACATATTGAGACCTCAACATATTTTCACATACAATCAATAAATCATTATTTTCCTTTTTTTTTTCTTTTCTTTCCTTTGTTTTATAAAAGATTTATTAGACAACTTCTCTTAAATGCTCTCCAACCAAAATAGCCCAATCCCTAACATATTGGGCAAGCTACGAAAACTTCGTTTCCTGTATCTCTTTGAACTTTATGTTATATAATATTATTTATTTTTGAATTTTTTTTCTTGAGCTTTCATTCCTGATTGTTGGATTGAAACTTTGCCCTTCAAAAATGGTAGACAAATGGGCCTCGGTGTTTTTTAGGGGACCAAACACAAGGTGGCATTATTTTCGTCTTTTCTCATATTTTTCTTTTAATTCTCAAGCTCTTCGTTTTTCTAATTATCTAGTAGGCTCCCAAATTTCATTTTTCTGGGCTCTTTTACCTGTTATCCAGTTATCCTCACAGATTTCCACAAAAAATCAAGTATTTGTAAGGTTATTGAAAATTTAAATCCATAAAAGTTTGTTAATTAAGAGTTTCCTTTCCATGCAATATTGATTAATATTCTGCAATCTCATCCTCCACTAATGGATTATTTTACTTCTCTATGTAGCCTCCAATCTAGATTGCTGACTTTTGAAAAGAGCATAACAATCCTCACAACACTATTTTTCTTCACAAAACTTACAGATTTAGGCAATACATCTATGCATAAACATAAACTTGCACTGATTCACAAACGCAAAATTTTTGTTTCACATCACAAAGGAAAGAAATACAGAAATAAAAACTAAAGTTCTTAACAAACAGCTCCCACTAAAAAAATCGTCATCATACAGATAACAATTATAATAAGAAAAAGTTATATTACCAAGAGATATAGATAAACATATGTCTGTATATGAGGGAGAAGAAAGATAGAGAGAAAGCAAAAAATAATATTTGCTTTCTGCTGTAGAGAGTGAGACAGAGTGTCCATGATAGATGAGGAAATGCAAATACAAATGGAAATGATGTTCAAATTCACGTAAAGTGAAATGTAAATAGATAAAATGTAAATGTAAAAGAAAATGAAAATGACGTTTAAATTTACGTGAAATGAAATGTAAATAGATAAAATGTAAATGAAAATGAATATGACACTAAATAATTCATTTCATATACATATATATAACATCAGTATGAGATAAGGATGATGCCTTATGAATAGTAATCAACTCTCATCTTTTATATATTATAGTGATTTAATACGTGTCTTGACTTGTGTACATGTCCAAACCCAAATAATGGCCAACCAAATCCAATCCATGTTGAACTTGTGGTTGGTTCAAACCCAAGTGATATTACCATTGGGTAGAAGACCAAAGCAATGTGCTTTACATTATGTTATGAACCAAGTAGTATCTTTTTTGAGTTCACATCTATTTTCTCTTCGTCTTATCAATCTCAACTCTAAGTCAATGTCAAAATGAACACGAACAAGCCCATAAATAGGCCTCCCATAATGCATTTACGATAAGATCAGTATTGAACATGACATTATGCATTTACATAAATAGGCCTCCCATAATTTTCCAATCGTTGGAATAGATCAGTGTTGAATAAGATATTATACATCACAGAAACTTTTAGCACATCATGTTAATTCAAATCCATTTGGTATCGTATACGACAATCTTAAGGACAAACATTTAGCCACATTATATGTTTTTGATGCAGGAGGGTCCGAGTCAGATGATGAGTCGTTAGATAACACGTTAATGGCTCTAAGGCATCACGAGTTGGCAGATCGGGGCAAGGATGGCAAGTGATCGCGTAACTTTGGCAATTAAGTCGTATTTCGGTAATTTGGCCATAACTTTGGCTACGGTTATTAGAATCGAGATCATGACCACAATTCGGAAAGCTCGTTTCGGTGTGCACGTCGTGGCCACCTAACTATGCTCGATGTGTGCCGTTTTCATCCTCAAATTCAGCTGTTTTCCCTTCCGAATTGCTATTTTAAGTTATTTTTTGCTATTTTTTGTAATATTTCGATTGCACGTTAGGAGATGATTTTTAACCCGATTTGGGTTAGATTTTTTTCAGAATACTTATTTTATTCCATATTTTCGTTTGGCGTGATTTTTGGAATTTTACCATTTTTGGTAAAATTTGAATTTCGGCTATAAAGTCTGGCTTGTGAACTTATTTTCGTCATTGCGTGATATAATAAAATTCTCTAAACTTCAGAGATGTTTTCTCTGTGTTTTTTTGGCGTTAATCTTGTGTTCTTCCCTGTGAATTTGCTGGTAGAATTAGCCTGCAGAATAATCACTATTCTGTCCGGCGTCAGTTTTTGTAAGCTTCAATTTACTGCAATTTTGTGTATTGTTTTTCTGCCTAGACATCTCATAATATTTATTTTTTTTCTGAATGATATTCAGCCCCTGTTTGATTGGGATAAAAATTAGATTTTTAGAAGATTTTGATAAAAGCTATTAAAATGTGAAGTTGAAAAGTTGGTAAAAGTTATGGGGTCCCATTTATGTATGGTTGAAAATGAATTTAGAAAAAAACAGTTTTAAGAAACGGGAGCCAAACAGGGGCTTATTATTCTATATTATTTTGCATGTTTTTTATGCATAACTTGGCATTGCATGCTAAGGATTTCAAAATTCCAATTCAATTTTCCAATGACATTTCTGCTCTGTATTTATAATTTATAGAGGTTCATCTTGTGTCAAATATGTCACTCTAGAGTCTTTCTGGACAAGAATCATTACCTCCGATAGCATCGACCACTCTATCTACATATCATGTACTTTTTCTGCAGTAGTTTTATGTTATTGTTTGTACATTTAATACAGATAAAATTTAGTGCACATGTGGAAAGTAAGATCTATAAATTTTTTGTGTACTCTGGTAATGCCTTCGAGTCCAATTTATATATGATTGTTTTTAATAGTATTCTTGTCGCAGGATTCCAAACAAATGTGAATTAGGTTTTCAGATTTTAAGGTCAAAGCGACTACAAGTTATCAAGCATTGTTCCTATAATGATACAGAACTTGGCAGATCTTCAAAAGACTCCAATTGTTTTCACATATGAGGTTTTAGTTTATTTCTTGATTCTATGCTTAAATAAGCAATATAAGAGATTTTATGCCTAGTGGTGGGTAAACAACATAAACTCTAGAAAAAGGACTAATTCCTGAACCTGCCACTTGTTTCCTAATATCTTGATGGTTTAACCAACAAAAAAAATTCAGCAGCCATGTTTGAATTTCCATACCGCCAATCAGAGTCATAACCAAACTGAACAAATTTCCACCAACATCTTACATATAGTTTGCATTCTTGGCAATGAACTCCCACTATAAATATATACCCAAATCCCATTTCCTTTCCACCATCAAATTCAAAACTTTAGTCCCGACTGATCCTGGAAAATAGTCCTACTTCATTTCAATCTTCAAACAATCATGGGAAGAAGCATTTACACTTGCATTTTCTTCCTTGCAGTTGTAGCCCTCTCTAGTAATCATAAATGCCAGGCTGCACGTA
The DNA here is from genome assembly GCA_035079005.1 of Fraxinus americana. Taxonomy (NCBI): domain Eukaryota; kingdom Viridiplantae; phylum Streptophyta; class Magnoliopsida; order Lamiales; family Oleaceae; genus Fraxinus; species Fraxinus americana. The sequence goes on along the minus strand of CM068707.1, from coordinate 9,742,870 downwards.
ATCTGCTACAGTCGTTGCCTCCTCCTCTGCCAGGAATGCCGACGATTCCATCATTACCGAAGCCATCTTTGCCACCAATGCCATCAATTCCAACCATCCCTAGTCTCCCAAAACCAGCAGTGCCACCGATGCCTTCCATTCCAACCATCCCAACCCAGCCAGCTGTTCCAGCCATTCCCGGCGTTCCCAAGGTCTCATTGCCCCCAATGCCTTCATTCCCCTCTGTCCCCAAGATCCCTTCCATTCCTACCATTCCTGTCCTGTCTCCACCACCTTCCAATTAAACTGCTGGTAGTATTTTCCTGAAACCTCCTGTGTTAGGCCATGATTGGAACAGAGACTGATGAGACAGACCTCATGGGGGCTGAAGCGGAGAGATTTGTTGCTTTGTTTGTGATTTTAATACATTTGTTGATTTGTCTTTATCGGTTTTAAGTTAATTTATATGTTGTTAATGTTTTACATGAGCGAGTGTTAATGTATTGTATTACTTGCTTTGATTATTGTAATGTTTATTCAATCATTATTTTTTTCCATTTGTATACATTTTACATCTTCACACATCATTTATGAATGCCCCATCAATGAGAATACGAAAATGGAACGTTGACAGAAATAAGACATTCTTTATTTCTAATTCCAATCTTCACACCATTAAAGGAAAGGCAGATGGGGAAATTCAGCTAAACGCAACAATTAGAGGAAATGTAGAAGAGGATAACCTTGTCAGAAGTTTAGGAAAGGAATAATACAAGTGAAGGAATAAATTGTCTACTTTCTTTGACATCTCCATTCTTTAACACTTGAAACGAAGGAACAAAAGAAAGAATAAAATTCTGTGTTATCTAGTCAATTTTTTTGCAATTTATTTGGGGGTATAAGGGACTGTTGGTGCAGCTCAATAGAATGAAAATACATTAGCATCATATCAGTTTAACCAAGTTCCAGTTCTGACGGGGGTATAAGATTATGGAAAGATGAATTTCAAAATGTTTTCCACAGGATATAATTCAAACTTACAAATAAAATTTGAAAAATGGATATTTGACTATTGTTATAGAAACAGTAATTAATAAAAGATAAAACAAAGTTGTTTATTATGACATTAGGGCTGGGCATGGGTTGCATAGGATTGGTTTTGAGTCCAACCCAAACCCAACCCAACATGTTCACTTTAACAATAATTCAAATCGAAAACAACTCATTTACAGTTGAAACTCAACCCAATACAAACCGACCCAGCTCGGGGTTGACTTAGGTTGGGTTGGGTTGATTGGTTTGGGCTTGAGTCCAGTTCAAATTGGACCTAGTTATTCTGTTGTTGGACAATTTTTTGAGGAAATTACATAATTCCGGGGTTTGAAGATTGGAATTCAAAAATCAAGGACCAAGTTTCATTATTCAAAAATCAGGTAATATATAAAACCCCTCACCCTAATTTTTCTCTCTCAACTCCCTCTCTCTCTCTCTCTCTCTCTCTCTCTCTCTCTCTCTCTCTCTCTCTCTCCACCCCCGCTCCCCCACCCCGCTCCCTTCCTCCCTTCAATCTATCCTCTCATTCTCTCTACTTTCTCCCTCGTTTAACGGCGCCACCGGAAGACGAGAAGGCGCCAACGCCATTAGAGCTTCATCTCTATTTTTCTTCTTGTTACTGTCATCATTCAAATTATTTCCATTCTCATCTCCACCTCCGTCGTCGCCGTTGTTGCTGCCTCTACCAATTCCTCCATTTCCTCCGCCGCTAGAAATGTCGGTGATAATGTCAGTGTTAGTGATTGAGGAATTGGTGGAAAATGGTAAAAATAGGGCACGGTGGTGTGTGGGGTTTATGGTTATTGAGAGTGAAAAGAGGTGGGTTTTGGCAGTTGAGAAAGAACGAGGTACAGAGGCAGAGGAAGGGAGATGGTTGTGGAGTTAGAGAAAACGCGGTGGTAGTGTGGTGGAGGTAATATTTGCGGAGATCGGCGTTATGGTCGTGGTCCACGCCTTTGCCCTGCTCTCTCTAAACCTTTTGTTTTTCCTTGTTTTATACAGGAAGACTATCTTTGTTGGTGGTGTTGGCAAGAGGTGGTGGCGGGTTTGCGGTGTGATGTGGTGTGGTGGAGGTGGAGGTGGTTGTCAGTTGTTGGTGATGTTGCGGGGTGGTAAGGGTGGTCGAAACTTGCCATAGTGGTAATGGGGGTAGTCTGTGACCAAATGTTAGTAATCTGTGACCAAATGTTTGGTAATTTGTGACCAATTACTCAACTGTGACTTGAAAATTTAATAATATGTGACTCAAAAATAATCTTTGATCAACTAATTTAAAAATTTGTGACCTCGAAATAATCTGTAATGTACAAGATTTTTAATATGTGACCTTGAAATAATCTGTGACATAAAAATTTTTTTATCTGTGATATCGAAATAATCTGTGATCAATTAATTTTAAAATATGTGAAATGTGACCTATAATTATGTATATGTTATCATTAATTATATAACTATGATCTTATTATATTTAATTAATAACTATGTGTTTGAGACACATTCTTTTGAAAAAATGTATTATTGAATAGTAGATTGATGGAGAATGTGTGATTAAAAATGAAGGAAAAGTTATTGATGTGATGGAAAATATTATTTTATTGAAAAATGTGTGGTTAAAAATGAGTAGAAGAATGAAAATGAAAAAAATAATGTGTACCAAATAGGGCCTAAATATATTTAATTAATTAACTAAAAACCTGATTTTTGTATTAGTCAAACTCAAAATCTGATTTTTAAATTGTGTATAGTTAATACATTACTTTTGAACTCTTCCCCAATTTTTTTTTATAGGCTCAATGGTTGGAACTTTTTTTGTTGAATTTGAACATTTTTTTAAAAGTTTGATACCATTTCAATTTGGACTAATTTCAATTACATTAAAAAGAGAGATTTCAAATGTCTTAAGTCGATTGAAGTTAGATCAATGGTCCGTAAGATTAAGCTTCATTCTAATAGAACAATACAAATTGAAACATACTACAAAACATGATAAATAGAGTATATCATGATCAAATTAGATACATATTAAATCAATCTAAATACATGTTGAATACCTGCATATTATACCTATTGAATAAAATGAAGGGATAATTGCAGCTGCGGTCCCAAACCTTTCAGATTTTTGCGCACTTTACCCTAACCTTTGATTTGTGCCAGCGGAGGTCCCAAACCTTTAATAAATATGCGGCGGAGGTCCAAATGGATGGTTTCCATCCATTTGACCGTTAGTCAACCCAAAAGGTCAAAATTAATTCAATTTTTACCAAATTGAAAAGGGCAAAATAGGAATTTTACTTATTCTTACAAATTACATAAATAAACAAAAAAATAGAAAAAAATAAAAAACTCTATATTCCTCTCCAACAACAATGGCAGCCGGCACCACCACAACCTCTGTGCCGGCACCACCACTGCCTTCGCCTCTGTGTCGGCAATAGCCTTTATCCTCCACACCAAAAAGCCTTCAGCCTCCACGCCGCCCAAAACCACCTCCCAAATCCACCATTCCCTGTGTTGAAAAAGGAGGAATAAACCCACTCCACTCCCGCCGCCTGAACCAGAGGCCCCAGTGGAGAAAAAGGAGGAAGAAACCCACTCCACTGGCGGCAGCGGAGGCGGAGCCACCAGAATTAGGTACATAGGTCCCAGATTGACAGGTGCAGCCCCTTATCTCCCAAATGCGTCCATGGTTTCAGGTGAGATCCTAAAAAAACTGGGTGTGTGGGTTGAACAAAAAACTGGGTTTACAGAAGGGGTGAAAAATGCGGCCATGATTTCTTAATTGTTTTCGAATTAAACAGCCCTTTACTTGGAATCCTAGAAAGCAGAAGCAGAAGAACAACAAAAAAATGCTTCCCTCTCTTTCACACGCAGACCAACATGTGTTTGGCTATTGCGAGCGCTCGGGTTTTATCACTTACCAAAAATGGGGGTCAAACAGGGGCTTTTCATAAGATTATTGTTGTTCTTTACCATCTGTTCTGTTACTTTCCCTTTAGAGTTGCAGCAGTGTGTTCAATCAATAGGCCGAGGAAGAGAGTTGTCATTGGCAGACGCAAAGGTGGCTGTGGTTCTGATGGACTCTGATGGATATGGATTGCTTTGTTTTGAGGATTTTGGTTTGATTGTGAATTTGGGTTTAGGTTTTGATTTGATTGTGGTTGTGGCGGTTTGGGGGTGGAGAGAGTGGGGTGGTGCCTACCGGTGGCGATGGAGGCCGGCTTCGGGCCGGAGGTGCTGACGGTCGGGAGCCTGGGGAGGAAGAAGGGTTATAATTTCTTTTTATTTTTTGGTTTTTAATTAATATTTAAACCTATTTAAAATGATGAAAATAGAAAGTACCATTTTGCCCTTTTCAATTTGGTAAAAATTGAATTAATTTTGACTTTTTGGGTTGACTAACGGGAAAATGGATGGAAACCATCCATTTGGACCTCCGCCGCATATTTATTAAAGGTTTGGGACCTCCGTTGGCACAAATCAAAGGTTAGGGTAAAGTGCGCGAAAATCTGAAAGGTTTGGGACCGCAGCTGCAATTATCCGTAAAATGAATTCAACATAAATACTAAAAATGTAAATCTCATCCTTCAATCCAAGAGTTTAGTCAAAAAATCGAGACAAGAAGCCTAAGCACAAACAGCAATAAGAGGCAGAAGATATGTGAAGTAGAGGAGAATTTTGATAATTAGTTTTTAGGTTTAAGAACTAATTTTCTTTTTACTATTTTTTAGTTTATTGGGTTGGGTTGAGTTGAGTTTGATTGAGTTTTAATAGATAACTCGGAACCCAACCCGATCTAAATTTTGATTTCATATAATCTAACACAATTGAACTAAAAAACCAACCCAAACCGGTTTGTTTGGTTTGAGTTGATTAGTTTGACTGGTTCGGATTGATTTTTGTCCAACCCTATATAACATTAGAGAGAGATTTACTATCAAAACTACTCTCTCCTATGAACAGACTTGAATATCATAACTTAGTAAACAATGTTACTTTTATTTATGTTCTAAACTATTAACAAGATAATATTTCATTAAATAACTTCACTCTTACAAACATATACAAAAAATTCAGTTACATAATTTAATAACTTGTAATAAAAGATAACCTAGTGTGAAAAAAAATTGTGACATTTTTTTTACCAAGAACAATTTAGTATTAATTTATACTAATACTAACCAATTAAATAATTTATTAAAAGGATCATTGAATTTTATCTAATCAATACTAAAAAATTTACTAATAAACTTAATAAAAACATATTATGTATTACTATTCTACCTATTAGAATTTAATATTTTACTATAAAGCTTTCTATGTCCAATGGTGGTTCAACAACATAAAAGACTGATCCATAAACTTGCAACTTGTTTGCCAGAAGGTTCAATTAAAAGTCTACATTGATCAAACATTATCTGTTATTAATAGGAAAAAAGATTTAACTAACTACAACAATGTAGCAGCCATTTTCAGAATTTCCAAACAACAATAACCAAACTGAACCTATTTCCACCAATATCAGAAATAATTTTCAGCCTTGGGATTGAACTCCATCTATAAATACTCAAATCCAGTTTGTTTTTCCATCATCAAATTCAAAACTTCTCTTGTACCCAACTGATCAGCAAAAGTCCTTGAATTTCTATCTTCAATCATGGCTGGAAGCCTTTACACTTGCATCTTCATCTTTGCAGTTGTAGCCGTCACCAGTTATCAAAAATGCCAGGCTGCACGCACTTTGCTGCAATCACTGCCTCCTCCTCTGCCGGGAATGCCAACAATTCCGTCGTTACCAAAGCCAGCTTTGCCACCAATGCCATCAGTTCCCACCATCCCCAGTCTTCCAAAACCGGCGGTGCCACCGATGCCTTCCATTCCAACCATCCCAACCCAACCATCTATTCCAGCCATTCCGGGCGTGCCCAAAGTCTCCCTGCCCCCTATGCCTTCTTTCCCCTCTGTTCCGAAGATCCCTTCCATTCCTACCATTCCAGTCCTGTCTCCACCACCTTCCAAGTAAACTGTTGGTAGTATTTTCTCGAAACCTCCTATGATAGGCCATGATTAGAACAGAGACTGAGGATGACCTCATGGTGGTTGAAGCGGAGATTTGTTGCTTTCTTTGTGATTTTAATACATTTGGTAGTGTCATACTGTACTCTGTATAGGTTTTAAGTTAATTTATATGTTGTGAATGTTTAACATGAGACCGTATGTATTGTATTACTTTGATTGTTGTATTGTTTATTCAATCATTATGTTTTCTATTTGTGTATATTTTACATCTTCACACGCTTCATAAATTCCCCATCAGTCCTAGAGATTAACTAAAGGAATACCACAACGGAACATTGACAAAGTAAGAGTTTAATTTTTTCTAATTCCCACTTCACACGATCGACAGAAAGGCAGACAGGGAATTTACAGCTTAACCTACTAGACGCAACAATTACATGAAAATATAGAAGATGAGGAAGAAGACGACCATGTTGGTAGCATTAGAAAGCCAGAATAAGTGTGAAAGAGTAAATTATCTACGTTTTTTGACACTTCCATTATTTAATACTTGAACAGAAGGAAAGAAAGCTAAAGGGAACTTGTTGTACATTGATATTGTTACGGGTCATAGATGGAAGCGACACGTGACACCATATTTTAGCAGTGGGACCAGCTTAATTAAATCAGGGTATATTTTCCTAGCCTCAGACGTGGGTTCCGAGGCCATTGCCGTTGTTCCGAGGCCACTGCTGTTCACTATGAGCCACGGTTCGGTGAACATGCAATGTCTGAGGCTCCCTTGCAGCTACTGAAGATCCATTCATGATGAAAATCTTTATGTGAATGATTGACGTTCTTATGTAAAGTTTATTTTTGTCTTGTCTTGTCAATTTAAGAATATTTAATGTTTTGTAAGGTTAGGAGAGTCAACTTGATAAATAGGACTTGATGTCTTGGTTGAGGAGATGAGGCCACGTGTAAATTGATCCAAAGGTCACAATTTATCTTGTAACATTATAAATACCCCCACCATATAACATAGAGAGGACTAATGCAAATTCTGAAGGAAAAGCCAATATTTGGAGCAATCTCTCTCGTTTCAACAGTAATCTTTACAACGTATTTTCTACTACACATTGTTCTTTATCGATTGGTTTCTTATACAGTCGTGTTACATTTTCTTGCCGAAAGTCTGAACGGAAACGTCTCGTGCCTTAGAGCCACTCCCACGCCCATTTTCTGGAGCCATCTTGACCGTTGATCGGCATTAGCGTGTTGGATCAAGCTTACATGCGCACGAATGAGCCCGGCATCCGTTGGCAACATTTTTTTAGGTCAACAGATTGGCGCCGTCTGTGGGAATCCACACTATAACAACGAGCAACCCCGTGGAGAAAGCTATTTGAGAAGACTGTGGGCATCCTCCTTGAAAAATGATTTGTTCTTGAAAAAAGAGCAAGAGGAAGCCCCAGAATTGAAAAAATATTCAAGATTTTGAGCTTGGGAAGACATGAGTTCGGAAGAGGAAGCTCCCCCCAGGCGAACCAGAGAAGCTGACAATGAGGCCCAAGCGGTCCGACGTCGACCCCATCACCATCATAGACGAGGTGGTAGGAGGTTGGCGGCCTAGCTTACCAGAGAAATTGCTACTATGGCAGCTAATATGAGGAGCATTACCAGTCAAAATTTGGAAATCCAAGAATTGTTGATGCAAATGCAAGGCTAGGGAAGTCACCCAATCCTCCCTTATTAACCCAGGAGCAATACCAACCTGAAGAGATTCAAAGTCAAAGGGCACACCCTCCCAGGCGTCACAGGGGAGAAAGTCCAGTTGAAAGGGAAGTAGAAGTTGACACTTCCTCCAACTATGCCTCGGGCCGACCCACCGAGGCCCCGTTTAACATGGAGGATAAATTTCCTTCAGAGTATGAGCCAGAACAGAGGCCCCAGAGGTCTGTCAGCATTTTTTACCGAATAAGTGCAGCGCCTAGGAACAGGCCATAGGCCCCACCTTTTAGAAGTTGGCAACCGGAGGAAAGGCAAGGATATGCCCCCCGTGTTGTGCCGCCTTGGAGAAACGAAGCTCCAGCACCAAGGAACAGGCCACAGCCCCCACCCTCTGAAAGTTGGCAACCGGAGGAAAGGCAAGAACGTGCCCCCCGTGTTGCACCGCCTCGGCGTGAACGCCAAATGAGGGGAGAGGAGGCTGGCAACCAAGCAGGACCCTCTGCACCGCCCAGATAAGAGGCCGAAGCCAACTATGATTCAGATGGTCATGTGATTTGGATGACGATGATGAAAACCTGCCATTCTCGCGATAGTTAAGGAACGTCAGGTACCATACTACTATGTGATGCCTAAAATACAGAAATATGATGGGAGAGGCGATCCAGCGAAACATCTGAACAGCTACAAGACGCACGTGAATCTAAGAAGTGCCACCCCAACTGTGAAATGCAGAGCATTTCATCTGACACTTAGTGGAGCAGCTGAAATATGGTACAGCAGGCTATCGCTTGGGAGTATCCGTAGCTGGCCAGAATTCAAAACCACTTTTCTGAAAAGATTCGCTGTGAGCAAGGAAGGAGAGACCCCCATTCAACGCCCCCATGATATGAGGCAACAGCCTGACGAAACCTTGAAGAGCTTTTTACCCCACTTCACAGACGAAATGACGTGTTGTGTTCAGGTCACAGATCATGAAGCCCTATCTGCCTTGAGGGGAGGCTTGAACATGAACACACTGTTTTGGAGGGATGTTCAGAATCAGGACCCCACCACTTATGATGCACTATTGGAGATGATGCGGCGAGAAATCATCAATGAAGAGTTGATAGACCACAGAAATAGGGCAAGCAGAGGCCTCCAGCCCCAGCAAAGGCAACGTGGTAGAGGTCCAACCTCCCACCTAATGGACCAGTAATGGAACCAGCCTAATGCTGAAATTAGCCAAAGTTCAAGCCGAGAGCTTGCCACAGCCACATTGAACGCCGTACCTACACTGGTTTATGAGAATGTCCCCGCCAATGACGCCCAACCAAACCAGGCGACACATCAGGCCCCCCGTAGAGGACGAGGCCGCGGAAGAGGCTCAGGCCAAGGTAGAACCAGTTCCCAAGGGTACTGCACTTATCATCACTCTTACAACCACGATACAGCAGGCTGTAGGGATATAGCCCAACATCCCAGAAACTTAAATCATCAGGATACTTCTAGACCCAGGAGTAGGCCCCCGTCGAGGCGAGATCAACAGCCTAGGCGAGACGAGGCCCCTTCCCGTCATAGGGAAGTATCTCCTAGAAGGGGAGAGCATGAAAGGCACAGGAACCCAGATGAGCACCGGCACAGAGGCCATCGAAACAGGCCGGAGGACGCCCCAGTTCATGAGATTGATACAATCTTTGGGGGTCCCTATGTTGGTGGAGAAACCAGAAATTCTCAAAGAAACTACGTTCGAGAGGCGAGAGGTCCCCCACTAACCAGCTACATCGTGGGCAGCAGCTCTCGAAGAAACCAGGCACCTCCTATTGTGTTTACACATGAAGATTCTGAGGGTGTTCACTACCCACACTGCGACGCCCTGGTGATAAGGGCTGTAATAGCCAGAAACGGACTGAAACGGATGCTGGTGGACAACGGCAGTTCGGTAAACATTCTTTTCGAGTCTGCTTTCGATAAAATGATCCTAGACCACGAGCTGACGCCTACAGACACTCTTTTGTGCGGTTTCACTGGGGATAGCATTGTTCCGAGGGGAAAGATCACCCTCGCTGTGGAAATGGGAGAACCTTCCCTATCAACAACGAATTTTAAAGAGTTCCTAGTCGTAGACAGTAGGTCAGCTTACCATGGGGTGTTGGGGAGGCCTGCCCCGAAGGACTTAGGGACTGTCATCTCCATTCACCACTTGTGTATGAAATTCCTAACTGATCGAGGAGTGGCTACGGTAAAGGGAGATCAAAGAGGAGTCAGAGAATGCTACCTTAATTCTGTGAGGAAAGCTGAGCCTAGGGATATGAACATGGTAATCAGTGGCCCTGAGATGCCAACACTTGACGAGCTCGATCCCCGAATCATTGAGATAGATTCCCAGGCAGCTCCCATGGAGGAACTGGAAAACTTTCCCATTGACCCATTGAATCCCACCAAGCTACTACAAGTTGGTAAAAGCCTCGTTCAGAGGCTCAAAGAGGAACTCCAGGGATTTTTACGCAAGAATCAGGATGTCTTTGCTTGGAGGCATGAGGATATGGTAGGCATTGACCCAGGAGTCAGTTGCCACCATTTAAAAATTGATCCTAAAGTTACCCTGTATAGACAGAAGAGGCGAGCCCTCAACCCAGAAAGGTATGAGGCTTTAAAGGAAGAAGTGCAGAAACTAATCAGCAATGGCTTCATCAGAGAGGTCCTCTATCCAAAGTGGATCTCCAACCCAGTCTTGGTGAAGAAGCATAATGGGAAGTGGAGGGTATGCATCGATTTTTCCGATCTTAATAAGGCATGCTCAAAAAACAGTTTCCCACTCCCTAGAATCGATCAGTTGGTAGATTCTACTGCGGGAGATGAACTACTGAGCTTCATGGATGTTTACTCTGGCTACAATCAAATTCTCATATACCCAGGTGACGAGGAACACTGTGACGTTCCCCCTTAATGTAATTAATATTTATTATTATTAACAATTTTTTTTCTTTTTTTTTTCCTTTTTTTTCCTTCTTATCTTTTTATTCTATTATATTATTATTTTTGAATCATTTTAGGATTTAAAATTTATACTTGGAAATACCAAAATATATCCTGAAAATTAAATTAATAATATAAAGAGTTGAAAGAATCATCAAACTTATATTATAATCAAAAGAGGACTTGTTTTACAAAGTACGGTTAATTAGTTAGCTATATCACCATCCAAAAGCTCCAGTCAAAAATGTGTCTGCTAACCTTCAAAAAGTATTCCGTAGATCTAACCTACAGCGGCCGGTATGGCGATATATCAACGTCCACTATATCATCCCATTTTCACTACATTCATTTATTGTGTACAATCATCCCATTTTACATTATTATCTACTCCACATATATCATAGTATTTACATAACGACCTGTAACCAAGTCAAAGACATCAACCATCACCATGACATAATCTTTATATTTTTCAAAATCCTCATTCTCCTCATCCTCATTAACATCAGTATAGAAGCGGGTGTAGTGGGTCCTTGTATACGTAACATGTATAGCTGTGAGATCATCCGTAATCTGAGCATGTCTGGTTGATTGTATGACTTTAGTTACTCTGGGGGCCATCTACAGTACAAAATACAAAGCGTGAACAATAACGTTCAGTAAATATGATGGTGCAATGCTGTCAATTAAACACACTTGGGCCCGAATCTTCATTATAGTGTACCGTATGAGCTCACAATAACATAACCTTTACTTGTGCACAAATCAATGCCAAGGCATTAGTCCTTGCCCACCAAGACTCAGGATACCTCATCAGAATATATATAATATGAATCAAGGCCTGACACCGTGCCTATCCGCAGTCCCAAGGCCACCAAGGCACCTCCTAACACCGCCTGTATACAAGTGCCGAACTCCAAATATCCTATCATTGGCTACCTTTAGTGACTGTCAGGAGCCTCAAAGTGTTATATTTATTCGGACACAATAGTACGGTACATCTATAATAGGATTCACATTTAAAATTCTCAACCACACACTCCATGAAAATGATAACATAAATATGCATGGCCTTGAAAACGTATTATCCATACGTTTTCTAAATAAACCCAATAAACAATTGTCACATCACCATGTCACATAAAGACAACAAACACATATAAACACATAATTTCACATAATCACGTATTTTGTACTGTAGTTGAAGAACATCAATATTTACCTTTTTCGCGACTTTCTTGCTCAATATCTGCATTAATAAAATAACCTCCATATTAATCCTAACTTATCATGTTATTTCCATGTTATCAAATCTAAACTAAACTTATAAGATGATATATTTTACTTAATAGAATACCCCTTGTAGCAATACTAATAATGATCTTACTTTATTACCAATAACCTAAATGAAATTTTCTTTATTGTTATAATAGAAATTCCATAACTTCTAAAATAAAATTAATACATATAGACATCATTCTAGCAATACACTACCATATTAATTTTTCATTTCATGTTTAGTCCATTTTTCATTTCATCTATCACACAAGTGTGTGTGTGTGTGTGTGTGTGTGTATGTTTATATACACTAATATTTACTAATTAATTTCTTATCAAATCTATATATTATAATATTTTACTTCTCATCTTATCACGTCACCAAATAAAAATTAATTTAAATTTAAACCTCAAATGCTAAATCTTCTCTCCAATTGACCATGTCCACATATATACATAATATACATATATTAGTGGCCCAATTTTCATCACCAATATTATGATGATATTAATAATTATTATAGTAAATCATTTTTTATCCCTACTTTCTTTCTTCTTTAATTACTTCCATCCATTTTTTTTTTTCTCCATATCATCATTTTACTATCTTTTCCACAAATCTCTTTCACTCAATCTTTGATTTAATTAATTAAATTTAACACCAATTTTATCTTCCTTCAATTATTAAGGAACCCTAAAACAAGAATTTTAAATTCCCACTCATGAATCAATTAAGGACTTAAACAATTAATTAAATTATTATCTAAAGAAATAATTAATTAACTCAACAATTAGTTAATTAATTAACTTATAAAAATTTGGACCCTACCAAACAATTGATTAATTATATTATTAACTAAATAAATAAATAATTAACTAAACAATTAGCTAAATAATTAACTAAATAATTAACTAACTAATTAAATTATGTAAAGAAAATGAAAGTTTAAAAAAACATACCTTAAAAGGAAAGGAAGTGGAGGTGCCCCACTTCTCCCAAATCACCCAATATTTATAGTGTAGGAAGAGGGCTTAAAGTGCAATTTCTCAAATTGCACTTTAACCCTTGGGATAAGTATGCAAATTTCCTTTTTTACTTATAAAATTTCACTTTAATCCCTAGGTAAATAAGAAATTACAACTTTTTTAAATGAAATTGCACCTTCCATACCCATAATATTATGTTACTTATAATTTCTATATAATTTATTTTATCAATTCAATTAAGTCCCTAAAATTTTTAAATCATTTCTAAAATATTAAAATTTTTACTAGAAAATTCCGGAATGTCACAAACACACCTCTTTTATCACTGACCGAGGCCTCTACTGCTACAGAATGATGCCCTTTGGATTAAAGATTGGGTTGGGTTGAGTTGAGTTTGATTGAGTTTTAATAGATAACTCGGAACCCAACCCGATCTAAATTTTGATTTCATATAATCTAACACAATTGAACTAAAAAACCAACCCAAACCGGTTGGTTTGGTTTGAGTTGATTAGTTTGACTGGTTCGGATTGATTTTTGTCCAACCCTATATAACATTAGAGAGAGATTTACTATCAAACTACTCTCTCCTATGAACAGACTTGAATATCATAACTTAGTAAACAATGTTACTTTTATTTATGTTCTAAACTATTAACATGATAATATTTCATTAAATAACTTCACTCTTACAAACATATACAAAAAATTCAGTTACATAATTTAATAACTTGTAATAAAAGATAACCTAGTGTGAAAAAAAAATTGTGACAGTTTTTTTACCAAGAACAATTTAGTATTAATTTATACTAATTCTAACCAATTAAATAATTTATTAAAAGGATCATTGAATTTTATCTAATCAATACTAAATAATTTACTAATAAACTTAATAAAAACATATTATGTATTACTATTCTACCTATTAGAATTTAATATTTTACTATAAAGATTTCTATGTCCAATGGTGGTTCAACAACATAAAAGACTGATGCATAAACTTGCAACTTGTTTGCCAGAAGGTTCAATTAAAAGTCTACATTGATCAAACATTATCTGTTATTAATAGGAAAAAAGATTTAACTAACTACATCAATGTAGCAGCCATTTTCAGAATTTCCAAACAACAATAACCAAACTGAACCTATTTCCACCAATATCAGAAATAATTTTCAGCCTTGGGATTGAACTCCATCTATAAATACTCAAATCCAGTTTGTTTTTCCATCATCAAATTCAAAACTTCTCTTGTACCCAACTGATCAGCAAAAGCCCTTGAATTTCTATCTTCAATCATGGCTGGAAGCCTTTACACTTGCATCTTCATCTTTGCAGTTGTAGCCGTCACCAGTTATCAAAAATGCCAGGCTGCACGCACTTTGCTGCAATCACTGCCTCCTCCTCTGCCGGGAATGCCAACAATTCCGTCGTTACCAAAGCCAGCTTTGCCACCAATGCCATCAGTTCCCACCATCCCCAGTCTTCCAAAACCGGTGGTGCCACCGATGCCTTCCATTCCAACCATCCCAACCCAACCATCTATTCCAGCCATTCCGGGCGTGCCCAAAGTCTCCCTGCCCCCTATGCCTTCTTTCCCCTCTGTTCCGAAGATCCCTTCCATTCCTACCATTCCAGTCCTGTCTCCACCACCTTCCAAGTAAACTGTTGGTAGTATTTTCTCGAAACCTCCTATGATAGGCCATGATTAGAACAGAGACTGAGGATGACCTCATGGTGGTTGAAGCGGAGATTTGTTGCTTTCTTTGTGATTTTAATACATTTGGTAGTGTCATACTGTACTCTGTATAGGTTTTAAGTTAATTTATATGTTGTGAATGTTTAACATGAGACCGTATGTATTGTATTACTTTGATTGTTGTATTGTTTATTCAATCATTATGTTTTCTATTTGTGTATATTTTACATCTTCACACGCTTCATAAATTCCCCATCAGTCCTAGAGATTAACTAAAGGAATACCACAACGGAACATTGACAAAGTAAGAGTTTAATTTTTTCTAATTCCCACTTCACACGATCGACAGAAAGGCAGACAGGGAATTTACAGCTTAACCTACTAGACGCAACAATTACATGAAAATATAGAAGATGAGGAAGAAGACGACCATGTTGGTAGCATTAGAAAGCCAGAATAAGTGTGAAAGAGTAAATTATCTACGTTTTTTGACACTTCCATTATTTAATACTTGAACAGAAGGAAAGAAAGCTAAAGGGAACTTGTTCTTCATTGAATATTGCTGGAAGAAGAAGCTAATTATCCTTTCATTCACGGTGGTATAAATACAACTTGGGATTGATAATTTGTTACAACAAAATGGAGAGAATAATAGTACATCACCCTACTAGAAATTTGACGAGTGTCTTTACCTTAATTTTTCGAAATTTGTTTACCTACTGCCATGGGAGTTAAACTTGACTTCAAATTTTCATAGTTGAACCTCTTGAGCAAATCAGTTAGGTACTTCTTCTGAGTGAGGTATAAACCAATTCTGTCTCTGTGCACTTCGATTCCTAAGAACTGACTAAGTCTTCCCAAGTCCTTGAGAGCAAAGCATTCATTTAATTTGTCAATGAAGTGCTGTAATCTGTCACTATGATATCATCCACATAAACTAATGCAAACAGGATCTGATCTTTATCCACCAGAAAATACAGAGAATTTTTTTGCCTTGGATTGCTCGAACTTCCACTGCAAAAGAGTGTCTTTCAACTTATCATACCACGCCCTTGGAGCTTGTCTTAACCCATACAATGTTTTTTCAAGTTTGCAGACAAAGTGTGGGGTCTTTTGCTGTACAAAACATTGAGGCTGCTCGATGTAAACCTTCTCCTCCAATCCACCATTCAGAAATGCATTATTAACATCTACTTGTCTTATATCCCAATCTCTGGTCACAGCAATTGTGAGTATGATTTTCAGAGTAGAAGGCTTAATCACGGGACTAAAGGTTTCTCTGAAATCTATTCCAGGTGTTTGTAGAAATCCCTTAGCAACCAGTCTTGCGTTGTACCTTTGCACATTTCCTTCTCCATCACATTTTAGCTTGACTACCCATTTACTGCCGATTACTTTCCTTCCATGCTCTAGGGGCACTAGCTTCCATGTTTTATTTTTCATTAATGCATCATATTCCTCTTGCATTGCCTTTCTCCAATTGGTGCTTGATAAAGCCTCATCTACACTCTATGGTTCACAGTCAATCAGTTGACCTGTCTTCTAACCAACATATGTTTTAGGTTTGTAGATCCCTGCCTTACTCCTTGTAACCATATGATGACCAGTGTGTAAAGCATTACCATTACCTGTATTTTCATCACAATTAGTTGCTGCTGCACCACTTTCATCAATTTCACTAAACACATTTTCATCTAATATTGCTTGATCAGGTTCAGTATTTCTCTCATTCACATCATCCTCATGACTTAGGTTCCTGCTGAAGCAACCTGTGGCAAAGACTATACTTGGTTGAACTATATTAGCTGCAGTCTGAGAGGAAGGTATATGTGCTGACTCTTTTCCAAAAGGAAGATGATACAGGCTATTTGAGGTGACACGGGGTTGCAAGTGTTTGTTAATAAAACCAAATTTAAATGGGAATTCTTCCTCATTAAACACTACATGTCTTAAGGCGTAGATTCTACCTGTTGGGCTTAGACGTTTATATCCTTTATGTGATAGACTATAGCCAAGAAACACACATCTTTGTGAGTGAAAGTCAAATTTATGTTTTTGATATGACCTAAGATAGGGGTAGCATGCACAGCCAAAGGTTTTTAGTGTTTTGTAGTCAAACTCCTTCTTGTAGAGAATTTGTAAAGGTGATTTTTGCTGAAGTACTGGAGTAGGTAACCTATTAATTAGATAAATGGTTGTTGTGAAGGCTTCCCACTAGCAATGAAGTGGTAAATAGGCTTGAGCTAACAATGTCAGTCCAATTTCGGTGATATGTCTATGTTTTCTCTCTGCCCTGCCATTTTGTGCTGATGTATGTGGACAAGAATGCCTTAGTTCAATGCCTGATTTGAAGCAATTTGGTTGAAGTTTCTATACTCTCACCCCCAGTCTGATTGTAGGACTTTTATTTTTCTTTCAAGGTTAGTTTCTACCATTTGTTTAAATTGAGCAAAAATACCTAAGGCTTCTGACTTTTGTTTCATGCGGTAGATTCAAGAGTACCGGATATAGTCATCCACAAATAGGATATAATATCTAAAACCTGATGTAGAAATCTTAGATGCAGGTCCCCACACATCGTTGTGTACTAGGTCTAGGGAATTAAGAGCATGTGAAATGGAATTGGTAAAAGGTAAAGCATGGGATTTCCCCAGTTGACAAGCTTCACAAAACTGTGGAATTTCATTAACTTTGATAGATTTATTACATGACTTCAAGACTTGACTTAAAACATGATATGATGGATGGCCTAGTTTCCTATGCCATACATCTAACTATGACATCTTAGCACTTTTGGTTGACTCACTGTAGCTTTCATCAATTGAGAAGACTGCAAAGTTGGAACTAGTTTTGTGGTTTGACTCCTTAAAAGCAGGTTTGGGTTTTGAACTAGGCAACTCCAGCTAATATAGTCTACCTCTAAGGGTCTCTGGCAGTAGTGTTTTCTTCGACTGCAGGCCCTTAATAACACAATGATAAGGGTAGAATTCCATAAATACATTATTGTCAATGTTGGGTAAAGTCAATATTTGCTGCATGACTTAAGAAAAGTCATTTTCTTCTTCATTAAGAAACATGCAAAGAAGTAAGCAAATTGGATTTTGCTTCTGCCAACCTCCTTCCAGCTTTGACCCAGCAGATTTTGTTGATATTTATGAATGAATTAAGGCGGCAATTTTCTTTATAAATAGAGACTGGAATAGAGCAAACATTTCATTCCAAGTTTGAGACAATTCAAGAGAGAAAAAGTGTGAGTAAAGAGAAAATTATTGTTTTCTCATAAGTATTTCCTACTTGATTTCTCCTATTACAAGAGAGATTAATTGTTGTTATCTCCTTGTGTTTAGAAATTTTTGTTGTAATCATTTTGCTATTGAAAAGTTCTTCTACAATTTGCCCGTGGTGTGTCCACGCAAGAAATTGGTATTCATTACTTTCATTTCTACTTCAATTGCAATTGTGTGCCCCATACCACAACGTCCTAACAAGTGGTATCAGAGCTTCAGGTTTATAGCCGATTTTTCGTGCGACAGTCAGATCCAGTTAGTGGAAAGGAGGCATCTTCAATAATGGCGACGAAGTACGACATAGAGAAGTTCAATGGGAATAATTTCTCATTGTGGAAAATGAGAATAAAAGCAGTTTTGAGAAAAGATAACTGCTTGGCGGCAATTGGAGATAGGCCCGATCATATCACTGACGACGGCAAGTGGTACGAGATGGATGGCAATGCTATTCCTAATCTGCACCTAGCACTAGCCGATGGAGTATTGTCAAGTGTGGCGGAGAAAGGAACAACAAAAGAGATATGGGATACTCTGACAAAGCTGTACGAGGCCAAATCGTTACACAACAAAATCTTCTTGAAGAGAAAGCTTTATACCCTTCGGATGATGGAGTCAACTAAGGTAACTGACCACATCAACACCCTCAACACTCTATTTTCACAGCTCACATCAATGGGGCATACTATAGAAACGGGTGAACGTGCTGAAATTCTACTTCAAAGTCTACCGGATTGGTATGATCAACTCATCATCAACTTAACCAACAACCTTGAAGTTCTAGTCTTCGATGATATTGCAGCTGCAGTTCTTGAAGAAGAAAGTCGGCGCAAAAACAAGGAGGACAAATCAACAAGTTCACATCAGGCGGAAGCCTTGACGATGATGAGAGGGAGATCAACGGAACGCGGCTCCAGTGGGAGTCATAATCAGAATAGATCAAAATCTAGGAGTAAGACGAATGCCAAGTGTTATTACTGTGGCAAGAAAGGGCACTTAAAAAGGGATTGCTGGAATTTCAAGAAGAATGAAGAAGCCAAAAGAAAAGGTCTTGAGACATCAAAAGCTCAGGGTTGTGTAGCAAGTACCTCAGATGATGGTGAAATTTTATACAGCAAGGCAACAACATCTGTTGAAGGCAAAAAATAGTTTTCTGATGTCTGGCTTATGGACTCTGGGGCTACATGGCACATGACACCAAGGAGGGAACGGTTCCATCATTATGAACCTATCTCAGGAGGATCTGTGTTTATGGGAAATGATCATGCCTTGGAGATCGCTGGTATTGGTACCATCAAATTAAAAATGTATGATGGTACAGTTCACACTATCCAGGAGGTATGGCACGTAAAAGGTTTGAGGAAAAATCTATTGTTGTTAGGACAATTAGATGGCATTGGCTGTAAGACCCATGTACAAGATGGGGTCATGAAAATAAAAAAGGGTACGCTTGTGATGATGAAAGCAGAAAAGATAGCTGCAAATTTGTACATGCTTAAAGGAGAAACACTACAAGAAGGAAAAGTATCTGTCGCATCGACAAGTTCAGCAGAAGAATTAACGATGATGTGGCACCGCAAACTTGGCCGCATGTCAGAACGTGGTTTGAAAATTCTCTCAGAATAAAAGCTTCTTCCAGGGCTCAAAAAGGTTTCATTACCCTTTTGTGATCACTGTGTTACTAGTAAGCAGCACAAGTTGAAGTTCAGCAGTTCCACTACTGGAAGTAAAGCTATTTTAGAGCTAGTTCATTCTGATGTTTGGCGAGCACCGGTATTATCCCTGTGAGGAGCAAGATACTTTGTATCTTTTATTGATGATTACTCCAGGAGATGTTGGGTGTATCCAATCAAAAGGAAGGCAGACGTGTTCGCAGTCTTCAAAATATTCAAAGCACGGGTGGAGCTTGAATCTGAAAAGAAGATCAAGTGTTTGAGGATTGACAATGGAGGAGAATATACTGGTGACGAATTTGACAATTTCTGTCAATAAGAAGGTATCAAAAGACAGTTCACGATGGCATACACTCCACAGCAAAATGGAGTGGCAGAGCGGATGAACAAAATATTACTAGAAAGAACAAGAGCACTGTTAAGAACTGCAGGGCTAGCCAAGTCATTCTGGGCAGAAGCAGTCAAAACCGCCTGTTACGTGATCAATCGGTCGCCATCAACTGCAATTGATCTGAAGATGCCTATGGAAATGTGGACTGGTAAGCCAGTTGATTATTCTCGCTTACATGTATTTGGAAGTCCTGTGTATGTTATGTACAACGCCCAAGAAACATCAAATCTGGATTCAAAATCCAGGAAATGTATTTTCTTAGGGTATGCTGATGGAGTAAAGGGGTACCGCCTGTGGTATCCCACTGCCCATAAGATGATAATCAGCAGAGATGTGATATTTGCAGAAGGCAAAGGACAGGAAAAAGAAGATGATAGCACTTCAAAAGAAAAATTAGAGACTACTACAGTCGAAGTTGGAGATGAACGATAAGTTATAGATTCTTCTGAAGTAACACTAGAGCACGAAGAACAAGAACAAGAACAAGTAGAGTCTAGTGCTTCAGATGTTCGACGATCAGCACGGGAAAGAAAAGAACCAGCTTAACACTCAGAGTATATTATGGAGGGCAATGTTGCATACTGCTTACTGACAGAAGATGGAGAGCCATCAACTTTCAATGAGGCTATACAAAGCCAAGAAGTTTATCTGTGGATGGCAGCAATGCAAGAAGAAATTGAAACTCTTCATAAGAACAAGACATGGGATCTTGTTCCACTACCACAAGGAATGAAGGCCATTGGAAATAAATGGGTCTACGAGATCAAACGAGATGGCAATGACCAAGTGGAGCGTTACCGTACAAGACTGGTGGTGAAGGGATATGCTCAAAAAGAAGACATAGATTTCAACGAAATATTTTCTCATGTGGTTCGTCTCACAACAATTCGAGTAGTTTTGGCAATGTGTGCTACATTCGACTTACACCTAGAGCAGTTAGATGTGAAAACTGCATTTCTTCATGGAGAACTTGAAGAGGAGATTTATATACTCCAACCAGAAGGTTTTGAAGAAAAAGGAAAAGAGAACTTGGTTTGCAGGTTGAACAAATCTCTATACGGTCTCAAACAGGCACCGAGATGTTGGTATAAGAGATTTGATTTTTTCATCATGAGCCTTGGATACAACAGACTCAGTTCAAATCTGTGTGCTTACTACATAAGATTTAGAGATAATGATTTCATTATTCTACTGTTGTATGTTGACGACATGTTGGTAGCAAGCCCCAACAAAGATCGTATTAAAGACTCAAAGGCACAGTTGGCTAGGGAATTTGAAATGAAGGACTTGGGACCAGCAAACAAGATTCTAGGGATGCAAATTTACCGAGACAGAAATAATAGGAAGATTTGGCTTAGTCAGAAGAACTACTTGAACAAAATCTTGCGGCGCTTCAATATGCAAGATTGTAAGCCAATCTCTACCCCTCTTCCTATTAATTTCAAATTATCCTCAAGTATGAGTCCTAGCAATGAAGCAGAGAGGATGGAGATGTCTCGAGTACCGTACGCATCAGCAGTGGGTAGTTTAATGTTTGCTATGATCTGTACAAGACCAGACATTGCACAAGCAGTGGGAGTGGTTAGTCGATACATGGCGAATCCTGGTAAAGAGCATTGGAGTGCTATAAAGAGGATCTTGAGATATGTCAAGGGTACCTCAAATGCTACATTATGTTATGGAGGATCAGATTTTGTTGTCAGAGGCTATGTTGATTCAGATTATGCAGGTGATCTTGACAAAAGCAAATCCACCACGGGTTATGTGTTTACTCTTGCTGGAGGAGCTATAAGCTGGGTTTCGAAACTGCAGTCTATCGTGGCTACTTCTATGACAGAGGTAGAATACGTGGCAGCTACACAAGCTAGCAAAGAGGCAATTTGGTTGCAAATGTTAATGGAGGAGCTCGGACACAAACAAGAGAAGATTGCTCTATTTTGTGATAGTCAGAGCGCTTTGCATCTAGCAAAGAATCCAGCATTTCATTCAAGAACAAAGCACATTCGAGTTCAATATCACTTTGTTCGAGAAAAGGTGGAAGAAGGAAGTGTAGATATATAGAAGATCCATACAGAGGACAACTTAGCAGATATGTTAACAAAGCAAATCAGTACTGACAAGTTTACATGGTGTCGATCCTCCATCGGCCTAGCAAAAACGTAAGTAGCATGGAAATGTCAAATGAAAGGAGTTACAACAAAAATGACTTTAAGTGGGAGAAATGTTGGGTAAAGTCAATTTTTGCTGCATGACTTAAGAAAAGTCATTTTCTTCTTCATTAAGAAACATGCAAAGAAGTAAGCAAATTGGATTTTGCTTCTGCCAACTTCCTTCCATCTTTGACCCGGCAGATTTTGTTGATATTTATAAATGAATTAAGGTGGTAATTTTCTTTATAAATAGAGGATAGAATAGAGCAAACATTTCATCCCAAGTTTGAGCCAATTCAAGAGAGAAAAAGTGTGAGTAGAGAGAAAATTATAGGGAGAAAAATTATTGTTTTCTCATAAGTATTTCCTACTTGATTTCTCCTATTACAAGAGAGATTAATTGTTGTTATCTCCTTGTATTTAGAAATTGGTGTTGTAATCATTTTGCTATTGAAAAGTTCTTCTACAATTTGCCCGTGGTGTGTCCACGCAAGAAATTGGTATTCATTATTTTCATTTCTACTTCAATTGCAATTGTGTACCCCATACCACAACGTCCTAACAGTCAAGTGTTAGCTGTGATACACTAACCAAAATTTTTTTTATGGCGGCACATGCATCAATTTATTCAATGTAAGGGATTTTTCACTCAAGGTGGGAATATCAGTTGCACAAATATGATCAATGTTCATACTATCTCCATTACCAGCAAATAACTTCTGCTTACCTCCATACTCCTGGGCAGTGAGCATGTTACCTTTGTCGATAGTCACATGGTTGCTAGCACCAGAGTCTGCAAACCAGCTAGTGTCTCCAATAGTGCTAGGTGAGACTGTATAGGCCGTAGGAGGTGAGTTCTTAGTCTGATTGCTTGGCCTGCTTCCGATGAACCTGTTATCATATCTATTATAACACCAGCTAGCTGAGTGGTTAGTGAGGCCACAGATTTGACATGGATCTTGATTTTCAGTTATCCTTCATGTTCTTCTTCTTCTAGTTCTGTCTCTAACATTCGAAAATCTCCCAGGTCTATCAAATCATCAACCTCTTAGGCCGCCTCTTTGGGCTAAATTGACACTGGAATGATTAATATTTATTGAGGCCATCTCATTCCTTACTTGACTGAGGTACTCAAGTCTGCTGTCAAATGTCATGAGTACAGATGAAAGCTTATGCCAGGAAATCATATCCCTGCTATTCATTTGAACCACAATTGGTGTGTATTCTTCATCTAGCCCAGCAAGAACTTGTGTTACCAAGTCACTGTGATCGATTGTCTTTCCAGCAATCTGCAGATTGTCTGCCAGCTGTTTGATAGTTGCAAGATACTGATCCATGGTCACGGATCCCTTCCTAGTTCTCTGCAACTCACCAGTGAGGAATGTCACCCTTGATCTATTCAATATACCATAGCTTTCTTTAATGGCATTCCAAAGCTTGCTGGAACTGGTGATTCCCATGACTCTCATGGCTATCTCAGGTGTCATGGAAGAATACAACCATCCCATAAGCAACTGATCAATCGAAATCCACTTGTTATACTCTGCATTTTGAGACATCTCAACAGATCATCCTTCTCCTGTGGCAGTCTGGGTTGCTATGAATTCTGGGGGACATGGCTTCGTTCCTAGCAGATATTCCTCAAGATGATGACCTCTAACTATCAGCATTATCATGTTTTGCCATAGCAGAAAGTTATCCTTATCCAGCTTCACAGATGGAGTCTACGTGAGGTTGAGTCCAAATGGAGAAACCTGATTCACTGCAGCCTATGTGGAAGCTGTGGTATTTAGCTCAGTGGAGATAGCTGGGTTTTCCTGAATCGGCGTTGGCCATTTGCTCTGATACCAAGTAAAAACTAAGGACTGAATATTGCTAGCAGAAGAAGCTAATTATCCTTCCATTCATGGTGGTATAAATACAACTAGGGATTGATAATTTGTTACAACAAAATGGAGAGAATAATAGTACATCACCCTACTAGAAATTCGACAAGTGTCCAACTGAATTATATTCCAATCTCCATAAATCTAAGAATGTGATTCAAGTACTAAATTTATTGTTATGTATGTGGTCCTATCCTAACATGGTCATCACTTGTTCTCCTGTTCCCTGGTGGAGGATTGGTGGCGCCTCCACCTGTAGTGGTGGTTGAAAGGCAGTCTCTGTATGGGAGTGCCTTCTGCATGGTGAATATTGGGTTTATATAAATTAACAAGAGGGCTCTGATGAATAGGGAATTATGGTTCTTGTTAATTTGAGGGGTTTTTTTCAATTTCTGATTTGATTTGAAAAAGTCTTGACTTGGGATTCCATTGATGAGAAATTAATTTGGGGAGAAATGGATTCCAACTGTGGGGGAAGTTTAATAATGGAGGAAGATGAGTAGGAAAAAAAAGAACGATTCTAACATTTAGAAGAGAAATCGCTATTTGAATGTAGTGTGATATTCTAACGTGTTAAGTTTTAATAGAGTTAGTCGCGATCTAGGATTTTCATCCGCCACGTGGACATTTTTGCCTAGTTGGATGGATGGAAATTGAATGGGTAATGGATGAGTAATGAGTAATCATTTAATTTTGGGCGAGAAAGTAGTAACCAAAGGCAAATGTTAATGATGGGTGATTTAATTAACTCATATCTTGTCAATACTGAGCATAGTTATGAAAGCCGGCTTAGGACTGGTCGTTCAAGAGGGCCGAAAAATCGATGACTTGGGCTGGAAAATTGGGCAAGTAGAATAATTTGATAGAAATGCAAATGTCTCGATCGAAAATCAAGTTTGACCAAGTTAACCCGTCTGTTAACCAAGTTAATCGGTGCTTTTTATTTAAACCGGTCCAATTGATTGATTTGACCGAATTTCAAAAAAAAAATTCCTTTAAATTTTTTGTGTTCAAAAGACTTGAATTTTGAACCTAAGGTAAGATAAATAGTATCTAATCACTAGCGCGCAAGTTTATTGTTATCTGTTTGCAACAATACACACACACAGAGTTCGTTAAAAATATTTTTTTAAAAAAATTATAGTCCTAATTTTAATTAAAATGAATTGAATATTCAACAAAATAATCTAAAAATATATAAATAATGAATGACAAATAATTTTTAATTTTATATTTCGAAAAACTTTTTAGAATTTTTAAGCACTAACCTATCGGTCCAACTACTAACCCATCGATTCGACCAATAACTCGAGACCCAAACCTCAATTGGATCGATGTTCAGGTCGAGTATAATAACTATGATACTAAGCCCTTGTTTGCAACTTTATTTTTTTTGGAGAAAATAGATTTTATAATAGTAATTTTTTGAAAATTTTGTGGTTAAAAAAAAAGAATTTTTTTTTAAAATTTATGTGTAGAATTAATTTATTGAAGAAAGTGTGGTTAAAAAAGAGTTGGAGAAAAATGGGACTCAAACAAGAGCTAAATGATTTACAAATAAACCTGTTTTGTAGAAATTAAAATATATTGACCCCTAAAAATGAGTCAACATATGCCGGACTCACTCACGTCAAGTTAAGTACGATTTCGACGCGTTCCTACCAGAGTAACGGCGGTAGCAATGGGGAAATGGACGCATGAGGTACTTTGCGGCGAAAGACAAAATTGTTCGAACTCTGGCAGGTGGAACGAAA
Source organism: Fraxinus americana (assembly GCA_035079005.1). Lineage (NCBI taxonomy): Eukaryota > Viridiplantae > Streptophyta > Magnoliopsida > Lamiales > Oleaceae > Fraxinus > Fraxinus americana. The sequence continues at coordinate 9,717,058 of CM068707.1, read as the reverse complement.
GCAATCGCACTAACAACGATTGTCGAGTTGAAACCAAACTAATCTATGTGATAACAAACAAGAATATGTGGAAGGATAGATGAAATGTTAATATGTTTCTTTCAACAGTTCAAGTGTATATTTCGAATACATGTGATTGTCCCTCTGTTAATCAATCATCAAATCCCCCATGTTTTATTACAAAGATAACCTATTTATACTGCCTTGACCGACGTGTTGACCATTGGATCGGAATCACGTGGCATCATCTCCCTAACTAAGCCTTCACATCACTGTCTCTTCATACAAGTAATACATTGATAAAGGGTCGGCCGCCATATACAAGAGGTTGACACACTAGCAAACTTTATTACAAGTATTACATCAATCACTTCTAAGAGATCTTCAAATCTATTACAAGAGACGGCGTCGGCTTCATGAGCTTCGGAGGAGTTTGAGAGCCTCGAGAGATCTTTTGAGGTGGTTCTCTAAGTGGAGAGCTTCAACTTCTTTCTTTGCTTCTTTAGACAGTGCGTCAGCAAGCACGTCGGCTTGTAGAACAAGGATTTCAATTTTGAGGTCCACTTCAGCAAGCACTTCAGCTTGTAGAGCAAGGACTTCAATTTTGAGGTCCACTACGTATTTTGACCTCAGGGTCTTTATTTGACTTTTTTGTTGACTTTCTGTCTACGTGACTTGTCACGAAGTACTTTTTCTTTGAGCCTTGGAGGCGAGGAGTAACAAAATCCAAATTTTAATTTAAGTTAAAGTCAACAACTAATTTTAATCACACACTTTATAGGATTTACAACTTTTCAACTATACATTTCATCAATTTTTATTAAAATCTATTAAAATTTTGATTTTAATTCTCACCAAACATAGGCATAGTAAGCAAGCATTACATAGCTTTCTATGTACCCCGGTGCCCGGTGGTTTAACAACATTAAATCCAGAAAAAGGGCTGATCCCAAAACTTGCCACTTGTTTGCCTCAAGGTTCAGTTAAAAGTCCCCATCGATCAAAATTCAAACATTATCTACTATTAATAGGAAAAAAAGATTTAACTAACTACAACAATATCAGCAGCCATTTTGAGAATTTCTAAACAACCAATCAGAATTATAACCTCAAAGAGAGAGAGAAAAAAAAGATCAGTCATAACCAAACTTACCTATTTCCACCAATATCAAACATAATTTTCATCCCTGGGATTGAACTCCATCTATAAATACTTCAGATGTTTGTTTTCCATCATCAAATTCAAAACTTCTTCTGCCCTAACTGATTAGGGGGAAAAAAAAAACCTTCGTTTTAATCTTCAAAATTATCATGGCTAGAAGTGTTTACGCTTGCATTTTCATCCTTGCAGTCATAGTCGTCGCCAATCATCAAGAATGCGAGGCTGCACGTACTCTGCTGCAATCATTGCCTCCTCCTCTGCCGGGAATGCCATCTATTCCAACATTACCGAAGCCAGCTTTGACACCAATGCCATCACTTCCCACCATCCCAAGTCTCCCAAAACCAGCCGTGCCACCAATGCCTTCTATTCCAACCATCCCAACACAGCCAACCATTCCCGGCATGCCAAAAGTCGCATTGCCCCCAATGCCTTCTTTCCCCTCCGTTCCAAAGATCCCTTCTATTCCTACCATCCCAGTCTTATCTCCACCACCTTCCAAGTAAAACCATCGGTAGTAATTTCTAGAAACCTCATGTGGCAGGCCATGGTTAGAATAGAAACAAACCTCATGTTGGCGTAAAGGAGATTTGTGGCTTTGTTATTTTCATACTTCCGTTGGAGTCATGTTGTTCTCTTTCTAGCTTTTCAGTCTATTTATATGTTTTTTGCTTTCATTGTTTGACATCAGCCCCTGTTCAAGTATTGTATTCCATCTTATCCATCTTTATGATTTTTCTTATATATATACTTTACATTTTCTCTCATATCATATACAAATGCCCCATCAATGCCATAGATATACACCAAAATGGAACATCGTCAAAAACAAGACACGTTTCATCCTAATTTCAGCATTATATTATGAATTGAAAGATGGGAAATAACAGTTAGAACTGCTAAACACGGCAATTACATGAAAAATAGACGACTAAGGAACTAGGAAGAAGAGTTTTACAAGATATAAACATTAATCAATCAAAAAAAAATGATAATAATGCGCGCCTAGTGGTCAACGATTGCTGTTGATCGCTAAGTAAGACGTCAAGCCACTTGGCTTGACGTTTCCGTCATGCATCATGTCTAGGCGTGCATTTTAGAACATTTAGAGAAAGATAAAGTTTTGTTTGTTGTTTCATTTACAATAGAGGTAAATAAAAAATCGCTCTACATCAAGAGACACTTGCTCGAAACATACACACTAGATAGAATGAACTTGTCTTACAAACCAGCGTGAATTCGTACGTTCAGATTAAGATCTGAGTTCAACAATACATTAATACATCACAGAAACTTTAAGCGTGCCACATTATTACAAATCCATGGATTTTGTAGTCAACAATCTCCACAGACGTATTAATCACATTTTATGTGTACGCAATTACATAATCTCGTTTTTTCCCTTGAAATTTGCAAAATATTAACTCTGTCCTCCGTTACCCAAAATTTTAAGTTAAATGGTAAAACTTCATTTTTTATCATATGAAACCACAAGATTCACGTGGATGGACCCACATGGGGTCAAGTGACCCCAAAAAATTTTGAATTTTTTTTTTTTCTAAAATTCTTTAATTTTTTTTATTTTTTTTTTTCAAGTGTAAGTTTCTTGCTTAAACTTAATGAGTACCCCTTTTATTAGTTTATCTAATTATCCATTTGTTATGAAATGAATTATTGAGCTTTGTCTTTAGAAATTCTTCAAATATGAATTTAGTGGTGGAAAAATAAAGAGAAAAGGGTTTCCAACATAGAAGAATCTTTACAATTTCTAAATTCTTTTTGGACATTTTGAAGAAGTAAAAATTGCGAGAAACTTAGGAGTTTTCAGGTCTAAAATCACAATTTACGCATTGGATCCTTATAGCATTTGGAGGTCTAATGTTCGATTTTGTTTGTCGTATATGATATTTGATTGAAATTATTGAGTGAGTTATTTTCTTTTTTATGTACTATATAGTTGATTTTTGTATCATTTTGAGGGTTGAATGTGATTGGGAAGATAAGTGTGTCGTTGAAATTAGTATTTTATAAGGAGGATTTTTTGGAATTCGAGATTTGGACAATTTCGAAGTTTAATGAAATTTGGCATTTTAGTCATAATTGAGTTTGTTCTTTGGCTAACAATGTGTTAAAAATTAGATGTTTAGATTAACGAATTATTGCCCGCAAACTTCAATTTCAGTTTCTAGCAAAACGCTTACTTCCATCCTTGACTTCTCGCAAAGCATGAAAATGCGTAGGATACAATTGTAGTTGTGTATTGACTTATTTTCATTAATATTATGTTTTTTTCAAAAAAAAAATTTGCATTTTAATTTTGGACCCACAATACAAAAAGCTTGGGTCAACCCCTTACTATTCACTTGTCCATTACTTATTTCGAGCTATTTATAAATGATGTTTTGCTCTATATATTATTTTATTGAGGAAATTACACCAAATGTCATTTTGTCATCATGTAATTACCAAAATATCACCTTTTAAAACTAGTTGCAAGAATGTCAAAATTGGACATTTTTACCCCTCTGCATAATTTAAATACCTAACATATCTTACATTGATTAGGATTTGACTACATATAGAAATTGTACAATCTATCATAACCAAAGTACCACCTAAACCCTAAACCGTCAAAACAAGGAAAAAAAGGGGGGAAATCATTTTAGAAGAAAATGAAGTGAAATTATGTGTTAAAAATCAGTTTCTTCTCTTCTTTTTTTTCAGATTAACAGAGTTTATGTTATTTTTTTGTTGAATCCGATTACTTCATAACCGGTATGTGAAAACAATTTTTTGTTGTTTCCAAACTCCTCTTCGATCCAATAATTCCAACAAATTGGTTGTCGAGGAGAAGAAGTGGAAAAAATTGAAGGCTGAACTAAGTGCAAAATATGAAAAGAGAGTGGAGGATCCACCATTGGCTACAGATGTGGAAATGGAAGAGTTGAAGCTAGAGGTCAAGGAAAAGAAATTGATATTAAAGATGAGGAGAAAAAAGGACCTTGAGCATTTTAATCTCTAAAACCTTTCAATTGCTACCTCCTCCGAGAAAGGCGAAGATATTGTGTAAGTTAATGCTTCGACATTTTTTCCATAACTTCATGAAATTTTGTGATACGTATTTTTTCATTTACATTTGGGTTTGTTGTGAAATAATGACTTTGATGATTTTGTGTAATTTTATGAATCTTTGGCTATCTCTATATCGGTTTTTGCATTTGGTTTAGGTTTTTTTTTTTTTTAATTCTGGATCTTAATTGTTATGTTGCTTCAAGAGATCTTAGATTTTAAATTGGGGTTTTTTTTAATGTAAATGACATATGTTTGTGAACCTTCTACCATCTTGGTATGTGTCACCATTTCGTGTGCAATGGTTTACCTCATAAATTATCTACATATGGGTGACTTGTGAACATGTGTTCAGTCTTTCCTGACAGTTAGCTGCGTACGACTGGTAAAATAGGGATAGACGAATTGCCGTTCCCTACAAGTAGCATCAGAATTCTCGGTAGTTAAGTAAATTTGGTACAAGTCAACTGTCGATCCCGATAGTTACACGCAGTAATTCTCGGCAGATGGCTGCTTTATGAAATAATGTGAAGCACATATGTTCCATTTATTGTTAAATCTTCGTCACATGTCCTTTTACAGATTGTTCATGTTGCATTGGGTAGTAGTTTCATGTCGTTATATGGTTAATGTACATATGTTGATTGCTATTTGTTTGCATCCGTGTGTATTGGTTTCGACATTGGTGACGTGTGATTAGCTGAACCTTTTTCGCCTTCTTATTCATTGCAGAGTCCATGGAGTTCGAAGTCTTGGTTCCGGAAGACGCAAGGTTGCGTGTACGCATATCCCAGCGAAGTAACCTCAAATACGTGCAAAGGGTGTTGGAGCACTTTGACGAATGACAGGGCCACGACTTCCGCGAGTCGTCACTTGACTTCGATTTTCTGGTTTTGTGAACGTTTCATTTCATTTCATTCTTCACGAATCTGCCGTGGAAAGTTGTTTTGTAATGTTGATCCTGGTTAATGGCACATTAAATGTTGTGTTTAGGTAAATTTAAATTTTTTGTAATTTTATGAATTGTTTCAAACATTTCGTCGCATATGGCAAACGGTACATTATCTGTACATTCATGTACAATGGATAATTTGTGTTGTAGCGATTACTTTATGGTCCACTTAGGTAACTATAGATTGTTCGAATTGCAAGTCATAAAGGATAGGGCAACCCGTAATTATGACAATGACAATTCAATCGTATATTATGAAAATAATGACATCGAAAAGAATAACTTATTAATTATGTAGTAATAAATTTTGCTTCTACAACTTATCACATGTGACAAATGCAATGGTAATTAATTATGGAGTACATTGTAATTATAAATCTCAGTACACTTCAATTACTGGTAACATCACGTCAATTGTCCTGCACATTTAACAATATCAAGTTTTTCCTTCAACCGTAAAGCAAGTTCGGCTACCGTAATATTTGTCGGCACTAAAAAGGAAGTGGTTTTGTCTCATCTCCACTTACATTCGTCGTCTACATTTGCGAAATTTCTCCCGTAAGAGACGATGAATCTCAAATCACCACTCATACCTGAAATGTTGAGATTGCAACTGTAAGAAGTCGGCACAATCAATATATCGACATTGAATACCCTCAAATGTGGAAAACAACTAATCAAGGTTTTCAACAGTTCTCAAGTGTCGAAATCGACAATTGAATTATGTATCCCGATAGTTTGTAAACTGTCGAATTCGGCAGTTTAATTGTCGAGACCTGACAGTTTGAAACACTATATTTGACCAGTTAAAGTACGAACAGACGGCTGCAGGCTTCGAAAAAGTTACTGTAGAAATTTTTAGGAGGACATTAATGTAGAACATTAATGGTGATAATCAATTCTCATTCAACAACACAATGTCTTTTCAAAATAAATATGTCAATGCTCTATTAAATATCACCATGTTTTATTTAACATTTACGAAATAATGAGCTAAGAGATGAAATTACAAATAATTTGTAATAGCTAACCTCTTTAAATGAATGATCAATTAAATACTCATGTGTTCTTGAAGAATGAATGAAGAAGATGAAGTTCTTGGAAGAAACTATGTGTTAATGAAGGAGGATGAAAGACTTAGGGTTTGGGAATATTAATAGGTTTTGAATTTCTTTTATGTATTTTTTGGAAGAAAATACGTTTTTTTCACTAAATATACATATATAAAATGAACAAAATGTAATCATCACATCAAACAATCAATGGCATTCCAATCAAGCATTAATTGCTCTTACAAAGGTGACATTAAGGGTAGTTTGGACATTTGACAATAAAAAAGTGACATTTTTGAACAAATTTAGTGCACATGAAATTTTTTTGTGTATTTTCAAATTTAGTGACATTTATGAAAATCTCCCTATATTATTTTAGCATACTTTCTCTATGCATGACACGAGATTAAACATTGGAATTTTCGAACTTGCATTTCTTTTCTGTAATATATTTATGCACAACATCGATAACTAGTAAGATTCAGTAATGCAAATTTTAATTATATCATAAAATTAGATGCTCATATAAAAAATGAGGGGAAATTGATGAGGAAGTGGTGGTTCCTATGGATTCATGGAAACATTCAATTGTCATGTGTAAAATGAATAATTGAATTTGTCACCAGGGACCACTCATTTTTTTGTCTAATCATTTAATGTTACATCACATGGGATGATCTTTGTTGGGGCAAATGAGAGATTGTCACCCGATCAAATAAAATTTTCAAACAAAGTCTACGCATTATATAAATAATCATACTTAGAATTTGGGACTATTGTTATGACTCACCACTTGGTCCTATTCCAAGCATACGTGGCAACCACGTGGACGCAACAATCAAAGGAAAATTGAAATGTTGACCGAAGTCAAACGGCCAAAGCCCACTCAATCGTTGAAGTCCTTTGCAATTGAGGCCTTCTATCTAGAACTCCCTCCCTCCAAAGGGCCTCGAATTAGAAGCAGTTCCCAAGAAGATCATAGTATCTAGCAAACGATTGATGTGACCACATGCAGCCCAATTAAGTCAAATTCTGGCAGCCCAATTAATTATATACACTGACACACTCCAAAGCGCAGCTCCTCTTCCCTACAAACTCTAGTGCATCATATGGAAAGTGGGCAATGGGACAATTACGATAGGACATCCCAATGGGTCGGATGTAGCCACGTCTCCTTCATCCAACGGTCGAGGTCGAGATCAATGTTGTGCCACTATAAATATCAACCATTGTAACACTTTGAATCTAATACAACTCTTTACACTTAAGCTATAATTTGTCTTCTCTCGTGTATATTCTTGCTTGTTCAGGTCTATATTATATTGCTCTAATTGAGTTGTTTGTGATTGATCTTTAATATGAAATCCAATAAGATTAGGGCCGGTGTCTGAACATTATTGTCTCGTGTCTTAGAGCACCCCCCGCATTTACGTACGGTTACTTTTCCCCGACCCAATCTCTGGTCAAAATGTGTTGAAATTTGCTCGCCTGGAAGCAAGTGGACTCGATGTCTGCTTTCCGAGTCACACTAACGGAAAACGAGGTCATCAATCTTCACTAGGTACAAATAGCATTACTCCTTGTATAGACTTGATAGCTTGCTTTACAATGTGTGTAGTTCTCTTGAATTGACAAAGAGTATGGCATTTTTTTTTTTCACAATAAGTACAAGATTGAAGATATTAGCATGAAGAAATTCATGGTCAACGCATTCTTGAATTTTAAGTTGTCAAACTTCAAAACTGCAATATTTTGATTTTATTGCCATTTTTTTTTTTTGTTTGGTAGTTTTCTTGTGGCAGGATTACAAGTATCCTAATTATTTATTGAGATCTTTAAGGTCAAAGTGACTCCATTTGTTGTCATTCTATATCTTGTGGTGGTTTAACAACATAAACCTCTTGGAAACTGAACGTGCCACTTGGCTAAATTGAGAGTACATTGATTAATAAGAAGGTTTAACTAATTAACTACATCCTTTGTGGCCATGTTCAGTTAGAATTTCCAAACCACTAATCAGAGTCATAACCAAACTGAACAAGTTTCCACCAACATCAAACATATAGTTTGCAACCTTGGCGATGAACCCCTATAAATAAATACCCAAATCCAATTTATTTTCCATCATCAAATTTAAAACTTTTGTCGTGTCTTTCATTTCAATCTTCAAACAATCATGGGTAGAAACATTTACACTTGTACTTTCTTTCTTGCATTGCTAGTCCTCAATAGTAATAAAAATTGCCAGGCTGCGCGTAATCTGTTGCAATCGTTGTCTCCTCCTCTATCGGGAATTCCGACAATTCCATCAGTACCAATGCCAACTTTGCCACCAATGCCTTCAATTCCGACCATCCCAAGTCTCCCAAAACCTGCAGTACCACCGATGCCTTCCATTCCAACCATCCCTACCCAGCCAACTATTCCAGCAATTCCGGGAATTCCTAAGCCCCCAATGCCATCATTCCCCTCTATCCCCAAGATCCCTACCATTCCAACCTTGTCTCCACCACCTTCCAACTAAACTATTAGTACTTTCTGAGTCCTCTAGTGACATGCCACAATTACAAAAGAGACACACACAAACCTTATGATTGGCTGAAATGGAGATTTGTTGCTTTTTTCGTGATTTTCATGTGTTTTTGGAGTCGTATATTCCTCTATTCTACGTAGTTGTTTTCATTATTTTATGTAATATGAGCTAGTGTTTATTATTTATCCTATATGTGATTTGATTGTCCTAATGTTTATTAAATCCTTCTATTTCATTATTCACACGTGCGCCTATAAATTGGAGACCTTAGGAAAACATTTAGACTTATGCTTCGTGTACACTTGAGTTGTCATCATCTTTGACATCCTTCCTATGTGTAGAAAATCTAGTCATTGATTGAAAAAAGTACTATTAAAATCAATGTACAAAAATCTGTCAACTAAAATTATGTGATGTAAAACATGATAGACAGCATGATTATAACATTTAATAGAGCCTTCACAAAAATAATCCTAAAAGAGAATCTGAGTGAAAAAATGACCAAGATCATTGATGATACATGACAAAAATATATATCAACAGTTAATTCATACAAAATTACTGACGACAATTAGTGATTATCGATCCACATCATCTATGATTATCAATGAAAATATTGTCAACGATGTCGTCGGCAATAATCAACTGTCCTTAGGTCGATGATCATCGACGTAGAATCATCTATTACTTCTCCAATTTTTTTATTTTATTTTTTTTAGTAATTTGTCGTTTAGCAAAGATTTCTTCACTTTTTTATTTTTTTATTTAGATGATACAACTCTAAAATTATTACCGACAAAGTTTTCTTCTTTAATATTTAAATTATATTTTAAGTAATTTTGTATTAACAATTTTTTTCTTCGGTTAATTATATTTACTCAAAAATCTATTTGTAATTTAAATAATTTTTTAATAGTTATTCAATTACCGACATAATTTTCTAAAGTGATATATTTTATTTTAGGATTTAGCCCCTTGTACATTATGGATGCCATAAAGGCATCCATAATGCACAAGTGGCCGACCCCCAATGGGGGGTTGGCTGACGCTGAAGTAGCAAGCCCCTTTATTTTATTTAACGAAGAAAATTCATTTGTCACAGTAAATGTACTGAGATACTTTTCGCAAAGTTGTAAACGACAAAAAATTCCATTGTTGATGTTACATTAATACTTATGATATTATTTGTTAACTACAAACTTTTACTTCGATAATGTTATTTTTATATTTATTTTCATTACTTATTAGGTTAGCATTTTTGTCGGAAAATTAAACTTATCGAAGTTATTCTTAACAATCACCGACAAAAAAAATCTAAATTGGATATTTCTATAAAACTAAATGGAAAGAAATTCTCTTAAAATTTAGGGGGTCTACGTAAAATTTGAGGCTTAGGTGACCCAATTCACAAATGAATTATTTAATTTCCGACATTTCCAATCCAACACAATATTGCATATTATTTCTCATATCAGATTCTATTAGTATTTCAAAATTCCACTATCAGAAATTCAAGGCTTGACTTAATTAAAGTTAAGAGAATTCTTGCAATTATATTTAACCCATCTTTAATTACTAAATACATCAAATCTGATGTAATTTGAATTACTAAATATTTTCTGTTAGCGGAATTCAAATTCAGATTTCACGTGTTTACGCCGGACGCTAGATTTGATGTATTTAGTAATGGACCATGCTACAAGTACATAATCATTTACATAATACATTACATAATTGACATGTAGCGCGCATCCATCGGTAATCTACAATTTTTTACTTTTCCACACTTCACATCCACGGTCAGATTTCTTCTGCATGGGTCTATATAATCCATTATGTACAATAATTATGTACATATAGATTTATCCTTTAGTAATTTTTTGTTACTAAGCAGCCATGGGTTAAATATTTTTATCAAATTAATGCAGATTGAGTTTCATCATGAACTGAAATTAGAGAGGAAAAGAAAATTGTTTTCAATCATGGAAGAACACAAAAGCCGTCAATGGAAAAGCTACGATACGGTTGTTGAGAGAAAAGAAAGGGAAAAAAAAAAAGATTTATGTGATAAATATATTAAAACCCAATTTATGTAATTTTATTTTGAGACTCTTTAAGTAAATAAAAACTGCTTAAAATTGTGGTGTAACGAATAAAATTCGTAGAGGTAATATAATTACCCAAATTAAAAAGTGTGGGTAAATGAGAAACAATAGATTTCCCATTTTATCCTAATTCTAGATGCCAATAATGTTCTCAGGCCTTAGTGGGGAGCGTTCCTCCACCAACATTTTTTATATATAATTTTGACAAATAATTTGAACCCTTAAATTTAAAGTGATCTAACGGTTTCCATTAATTACATTAAAGGATCGTTTGACATGACTTTTGAAAAGTTAAAAGGAATTGTTGTCACCCAAAAACCATTTTTGAATCCGATTGATTAATTTCATAAAAGTACTTATTCTAATTAGAAGAGTTTTTAGAGAAAGATAGTCCAATATAATTTCATCTAAAAGTACTTTCGGAATATGAAGTTCTTTTAGTTTTTAAATAAAAATTAAGGTAATTTTTTTTTAAAAGTTCTTCCATAGAAAGCAAAAACAAAATCCATGCCAAACGGACCCTAAAACTCTTTAAAAAATTTATTCACAAATCTATAAATACTCACAATTATTCTCTCATTCCATTTTCCCACCAATGTATGCATCCAATCCAAGTAAAATATACTGATACATTCCTGAAAAACTTTATTTGAATATAATACCCTTTTTTAAGAAAAGCTCAAAAACAATGTATTGTATAAAGATCATTGATATTCTCTAATGGTTGGGTTGGATTACATTTTGAGCTTTCCCTCTTTTTATTTTTTATTTTTCTCTAATATAATTTTTCATTATTAAAAAGAGAGAAAATATAAAAAATTTATATTTCAAAATTTTGAGACCTTGCGTAAGTATGGCCCTTATGGTACTGTTTAGATGGCTTCATGGTTGAGACGACTCTAATTGCACGAGTAGATAGATACATACTAAATAATCTAAATGTCACAATAATTATTAATTCAGAATATGAAAATACCCACTTTTATGGTCAAATACAGTTCGCTTAGTCTTGCCCTACTTTAGCCCTTGCTTGTCTCCATATGAAATAAGATTCTTTAATTCTCACACATTTTTAACTACAAATTCACATAATAAAATATTTTACAAGTAAATTTAAAAAAAATTCTACTTTTTTTTTTTATGCATTCTCTAAGAAATTACTATTCAAAAATTATTTTTTCTTAATAATGGCCTTAATATCTTCCCATTTAGAGTGTGTTTGGTAGGGATTTTTGGGGGAAGAATTGATTTTTGAATAGTGATATGATAGGAAATGTGTGGTTGAAAAAGAAGAAAAAAAATATTGATGGGATGAAAAATATTATTTTATTAAAGAATATGTGGTTGAAAATGAGAATTAATTTACTGTAAAAAAATGAGAATCTGTACCAAACATGCTCTTAGTTTATTTGGAATAAATTTAGATAAAACATTCACTTCATCAAACAAAAGTAGTGTAGTAATTATATTTTCAAGTATTTCTATCAGAATACAGAAGGCATAAACTATGAATATTTTTTTGTTGTATACATACAACATGCAAGTCGCGTAAAGAAAAATTAGTATATTACTTTAATTTTAAAAGATCTTATAAATTAAATATGAAATATTAATTCAATCACAATGGCATCAAAGTGGCTGTAGTTTAGTGGTAAGAATTCCACGTTGTGGCCGTGGAGACCTGGGCTCGAATCCCAGCAGCCACATTTTTTAAATTTTTTCCCTCTCCTGCCCACCCCTATTACATCTACGGGTTAAATCCTTCTACATTAGGCCCGGAAGCTGAAGCCCACTAGAATTACGGAATCATGACCCAAATAGCGATCCTTAAATATCGTATTCGCACGGGATATCACTCAACACCGTCATTTCCTTTGGAGTACGTTCGTACATATTTGTCATTTCCGTAAATCTTTGGAAATTAGATTTTTTTGTGTAATATGAAAATAAATTTACTTTTAAGCTAAAAAAATTTATATCAGCATATACGAACAAATTCAAAAAGGAATATTTTGATAACTAGAAAACCAATAAAATATTTACTTCAAAATTTTGCAGTCGATAAATTTATATGTACTAATCATAGTTGAACATGCATTGCATTATTTTGAAATATATTATGAGTACTGTAAAAATAATATTTAATACCAATTTGTTAGGAGGAGTTAATGAATCTCAAATGAACTAAAAAAAAAAGATAGAAATTTAAGATAAGAATTTTTTTTTGTAATTCAATGATAAATGGGTTTTGTTTTCAATTTTATGTCATTTATGAGATATGTTTGCTTTGATGATTTTATGTTTGAAAGTGAAATTTATGGGATCATAGGTGCTAAGGATCCAAACGTTCGGGACCTTTCTGCTATAGTTACAAAAGGTTGGGGACCATGTGCATTTTACTTAATAAAAGTTTGGGATTTTTGCTGCACCACGTGCAAAACGCAGATTCTTAACTTTTTTTTCTATTTTTTAATCAAGCGTTCTTAAAAAAAAAAAATTCACTTTTTATAAAATATATTTTCAAAAAATCTCTACTTTAACGAGAAAAGATAAACAGAAGCTTGTAAGCAGACAAACAACAAATTGTTAAGGATCCAGTTGGAGACCAAAATCTGCTTTCTTTATTTTTTACTTTTTGGTACCCCACCCCTGGCAACTTCTACCTCCCTAGAAGGACCCTAGTCCTTCATCCCTTCTCCCCCGGGTACAGTTAGGGTTCCCGTATAATTTATGTAAGATTCAGGTGCAATTTCTTTTTTAATAAGAAATAACTTAGTCCTTGTTTGGTAGATATTAAAATCAGATTTTTAGCACATTTTGATAAAAATCGATGAAATTTATGGTTGAAAAATTGTGGATAATAAAATTAATTGTTAACTTTCACTTAAAATTTTAATCCAAACCAAACAGAGGATTAATAATAAAATATAACAATTTTTTTGGCAATTGTTCCTTGTGTAGCAAAGGGTAGTTCTTAAAGTCACCGTAGTCCTCTCAATTGTAATTTATTATTTTTATTTTTTTATGGTTTAAAAATTAAATTGTATTGAAATATATATTAAACATAATACTAAATTGGACATGAAAACTAGAAAAGTTAATTGATTTTTTTTTTTAAATAAAAAATGACTTTTTTATCGAGCAAGTTTTTTACACTAAGGCAGTGTTTGATAGCATGCATTTTACATGGAAAATCCATCATTGGCAGCATTTAATGTCCACCTTTTGCCATGAAAATTGTGAAAAAAAAATCCATTCTCGCGGCGTGAAAGGAAAAAATTTTCCCACATTACAATCAAACGAACCCTAACCAGAAAAAAGGTCAAAAATCAGCCGGTCCCCACTTCTCAAGCCACGTCACCTGAAATATTGACGAAATGGGCCCCTTTAAAATACTCATTGATTTCCAACATTGACCCGTCACCTGAAAAATTTCTGCTATTTATATTTTCCCCCCGTTAACGCTAGTACTGTACATACTACACAAGACAACGCTATTCACACTCTCCCAACCCTAACTAACTACAAAGTTCTGCTCCATTTCCGTATCACTCGCGTTAAATACCGGCGAAACTGGAAATTTCCATTAAAGTATTGCAGGTGATTATATAATTTTTCGAAAGAATTTTTTTTAAATCTAAATACTGCTGGTGATTTTATTTCTGTTGGTAATATTTAGAATTGCGTGATTGCCGGAGATGGCTTCAGCATGCGTGAACAACATAGGAATGTCACCGGAGAGTTTTCTGGACTGTCCTCCTTCGAAATATCCCTCGTACGGGTGGCTGAGCTCGAGAATCTCTTTCAGCCGTGAGTTTGTCGATGAGGAGGAGGTAAAAGCTGGGGTAGTTACGCCTTCAGCTAAAACTGAAGCCAAATCGGATAATGCAGTTGTGGAGAAGTCGGAAAAATCAGATCCAGAAGTATCCGGTGAAACTTTTGTCGATTTTGAGTTCCGGCTGGAAGATCCAGTTACAATGCTCCCTGCCGACGAGTTGTTCTCCGACGGAAAGCTCATGCCATTACAGATTTCTTCCATTCAGAAATCAATGAGGTCAGCGCCGATGACATCTGCGGTCACATCTCCGGACACGCCAAAACTGCGCATTAGAACGGAGATTTCTCTTACAGATCCTTACTTATTTTCTCCCAAGGCTCCCAGGTGTTCGAGCCGCTGGAAAGAGCTTCTAGGCCTGAAAAAGCTCTACCAGAACAGCAATGCAAAGCCAGAAGATCAAAAGCCGGCCTCAGCATCCAATAGTAAAAATGCCGCCAAAAGCTTAAAGCACTTTCTCCACCGCAGCTCAAAATCATCAGTAAATGCATCCATTGATTCATCCTTAAGCTTCCCATTATTGAAGGACACGGACAATGAGTCGGTCTCAATTTCCTCTCGGCTTTCGCTTTCGTCCTCTTCTTCAGGACATGAGCACGATGATCTCCCAAGGCTCTCTCTCGATTCCGACGAGCCGAGTACAGTTACTCGTAGCTCTAACCGGAATACCAGGACTCTTTCCCGAGTTCGAGTTGTTAGACCTAGGGCATTATCGCCAGAGAATCCAAATACGGCGACCCGAGTGGTGCGTGGCCCGATGCAAAAAGCACCGGAGCCTATTGCACAAGCGTGTGGAGTTTCAGCAGATAGTCCTCGCATGAATTCCTCAGGTAAAGTCGTGTTTAATAACTTGGAGAGAAGTTCCAGTAGTCCCAGCAGTTTCAACGGTGGCCCCAGATATAAACACCGAGGAATGGAGAGGTCTTATTCAGCTAATGTTCGTGTTACACCGGTTCTGAATGTTCCGGTTTGTTCACTTCGAGTCTCGTCCAAATCTGGTGTTTTTGGCCTATTTTCCTCTCAACAGAAGAAAGATAGCGGCGGCGGCAGCAGCAGCAATGGTGGTGGCATCAGAGGACAGCAAAATAATAGCAAAGAACCGCACGGATTGAACTCGAGAGATGGAAAGCATGTTTTGCGGTAACACTCACTTTTTTTTTTCTTTTAATGTTGAAGCTATGAGTTTTTGACAGTGATCAATGAGTTCCATTTGCTGTTTTACCTTGAAAAATTTTAGACTGCTTTGTACATAAATGAGGGATTGGGAATCTCTTTCTTTTTCTTTAATTTGTGCTAACTCAAATGCAGAAACTTAATGCTAGATTTTCTCCAATGTAATGAGTCATTAAGCAATTTCCCTTTTTCATCGTCTTCTCTTGCTCTCTTCTTCTTTCCAATCATGACGATTTTAGAGGGTGTGAGAAATGTGCGTGTGCATGTGACTGTTACCCACGCGCCACCGATGCGGCTCATTGTGTTATTCTCCGGTAACTCAAATTAGATGCACTGGCGTACTCTTACCTGTTTGCTTTAACTGAAATGTTTATTTTAGTTTTTCAATTATTGAGTTTTCTTTCTATTATTGTAAAACTTGGGAAATGACGACCTTGAATATATGCACGCCTGTCTGATCTGATTCCAACTTCTTTCTCATTATATAGCAACATTTCCACAGATCTAATAATATGGGCATTGAATTTTTCCTTGCATTATTTGCCATTACTTGGCTATTTTTCTTCACAATACTGGGTGCTCTAAAATTTTTTGCACTTCAGTGATACTCAAAGTGGATCATTTTCTACCATTTGAATTCACGTATAAAATTATTTTATTGAAAAAAATGGACTGAAAAGTGGCTAAGTCTCGAGTTACTTTCTCTTTATTTCTTAGATCTAGTGACGAATGCAGCTCTCGATTTCTCTAGCGCGGGAACTAATTACGTCCTAGCCATAGAGGTGCATTAAAATTTTGTACGATTGTATTTTGTTTATTTTTTCTTTTTTTTTTTCAATTTATAAAACAGTTAATGATTCTTTTCTTTTTGTGAGAATCATTCTTATAAACAAAGTTATATATCTTGAACATTGAAATGGACATATGATATTCAATTATGTGCATGGATTTGTGACCCGTGCCAAACTTAATTACTTATGCATACTTTTTTTGTAGAGTAGTGACACAATTCCAATCCAAAGTTGGATTCAAATGGTCTAAAGTAAAAAAAAAAAATTACTAATCACTATACAATTACTAGTTGGTACTCCCCATGTGTGTGATATAAGAAAAGTAAAATCTGTATCGTAAGAGTTGTTATGGAATTCAGTTGTCGGTGTTCGAGCGTAATGTCCTTTATTCACTTCCAATGAAGAGGCCTCCTCGCAGGTGCCTGCCTGCCTGCTGCCACTGCTGATTTCACGTTGGACCGCACATACATACATATCTGCTATACATTTTAAATATCTAATTTCTTCAAAAGGGTTTTGTGGGTCTCGATCCTGAATTAATATAATCGATCATCACATCTTTCTTGGTTTCAATCCTGTTGTCATTTTGGATAATTGAACGTCAATTTGTATTATTGAATAGAGAGACACAATTATATATTAAGATTAGTGAAGTAGTACAAAATTTTGAAATGGGAGGCACATGATGGTCGTCAAAGAGTCTTAAATTTAGCATTAATTCTGCAGTTAATTTATTGGGCTTGTTCAGTGGATTGTCTCCTTATAATAAAAGAATATAAAAATGTGGGGATCCTGTAATCCGGCATTGGTAGTAGAACGTGCCCGTGAACTGTCAATTCTCTGATCAGATTCCCAATTAGCCTGTGATCTTATCGTCTAGGTCTCGTCACACGTACATTTTGAATATGGTATTTATATACATATGCACAGATACACGTATGTATAATACCTAATATTAATTAGAATAATGCTAAGTGTACACAATTTTTTACACAATCTTTTACACCTCTCTTATATGGAATGGGGCCCACACATAATAAAATAATCGTGGACCCCTCTCCATGTGAGAGAGGTGTAAAAGATTGTGTAAAAGTGTGTGTGTACATGTAGCATTACCCTATTAATTAAGAGTGAAAATTACATTACCATTTCAAAATTCAGATTTAAAATTTGTTTATACAAAAATCTCAATATCAATAATAATAATATTATACAACTAAATTAATTTATATATCAACCCTGCATCCATCCATCTACCCCACATATACAATAATAATATTTGGTTGGGGTGCTGTGTGTGATGGTAGGGTTGGGTGCGCTGGTGATGTGCTGTAGTGGTATGCAGGGCGGTGGTGGTTGTGCAGTGGTGTTGACCAGTGGTTGGGTATGGTGCTTTGTGCGATAGTGTTGGCTCTAGTGGGTGTGTGGTGTTGACTAGGTGTGGTGAGTTGATGGGGGTGGCTTTGGCGGTGGTGTTTGGCAGTGGTGCTGTATGTGGTGCGGTGGTGAGGTGGTGGTCATAAATGATGGTAGTGTCCACAAATTATTTGGTTGGTTGTTACTAATAAATTAATTAATTTATAACCAATAAATAATATGTAATCAATTATTTGAGTTTATAACCAATAAATTGAATATTTTGTGACCTAAAAATAATATGTGAACGAACTTTTGATCAATAAATAATGTGACCTCAAATTTAAGTTGTGATTATAAAATTTGTCATTTGTGACTGATAAATAAATTGTGACTTATAATTTTTTTGATTTGTGATCATTGAATAGATTATGACCTGAAAAATTTTGATTTGTGACCGCGAAATGATTTGTAACCTATAAAAAATTTTATTCATGATCAATTAATTCGATAATTTGTGATCAAATAGAATAGAATTGTGATCTTAATATATTTAATTAATAAAATATATTTCTAATTAATTATTTCATAAATAAAATATAATTAATATCTGATTTTTTAAATTTCGAACTTTGTTTCTTAATTTTAAATTTGATCATATCTAGGCCCTGTTTGGGAGGGATTAGATTTTTCTAAAGTAAATCAATTCTCATTTTCAATCGCACATTTTTCAATAAAATAATATTTTTCATCACATCAATAATTTTTTCTTCTTTTTCAACCACACATTTCTCATCATATCACTATTCAAAATCAATTCTTCCCTCAAAAATCTCTCCCAAACAAGCTCATAATCTTTTACATATAAAAAAAATTTCCCCCTGTTAAAATAGGGTGGCTATAGGAGTGCAGGGGTGTGGTTAGGTCCGTTAGGCCCGCAGATATATGGTTTGAATTATTCTGTCTGTGAAGTATTCCAGCCCAAATCGTCCATTAGGTCTATAGCTGGTCAGGTCACAGTGAAATCGCTTATTTGGGGTTTAAATTGTGTCAAATCATCGTAAAGAGAAACAACAGCACGATGTTTTTTGCTTAATTTTGCTTACAAAATGCTCGACATTGGAGTAGGTAGGTTTCTTTATTCTGTTGGGGCCAAAATATAATTTAGTCATTAGATAACATATGTTTTGAATGCGACTTGTTATTTTTATATTTTTTTGGTACACCATTGATTTTCGATCGTTTTCTCAATTCGGCCGTAGACCGTCCTCGAATGACTAAGTTCTCTTTCTCCATCAATTTGGAGATCCATATTTTGTGAAGTTTTCTTGTATTGTCGAGCATCAATGAACAAAGGTAATTGCTCAAATCGAATCACGCCAACGTTTTGAAAGTTCTTGAATTGTGTAAGTTAAGAATAACACCTTCTATAATGAATATAAAGAATTGAGAATTGACGTCACACTACAACTCAAGAACACGAACTTAATGGGTTGTTTCTTCTTCAAATCGAGTGTAGCCAGTAGCCATGTTTTTCATCGTCGACTAACCCCTTTCAATTTGATATCGCTTGTTTGATTATCTTGCCACATCAAACGAATGAATTTTACCGTAGTAAATGAATTGAGATTCATCCAAGTTGCGCTGCATCAGCATAAATTATCTATAGTATAGACTATTGGCTATGGAGCCTATAGCCCAATCTATATTTTGTCCTTAAGCTTTTGTTTTACACGTTGTTTTTTCCAATGCTTGGTTCTACATCATATTTACACCTACTCTTCATCTTGTCAAGGTTGGGGTTCAACCTTTTGTCAATTTCTACTTCAACTGGGCTTTGACGTACAGCTCTTCCCGTCCATACGATTCAAAATGAATCTTTTTTCCTCTTCCGAGGATTCTCTGCCGTCCATTTCGTTACACTGTTCCACTACACCAACCGTTGCGATTATTGGGAACAATTGCAAATCTGCAACGTCTCGATTCATAGTTCCGAATTCTGACACTGTTTATGTATCTATTTACGTCAACATACTGTTCTTTTATCGATGGGAGTCGTCGCCTGGACTGACTGGACTCCGGTGGTGTTAATCGCTCAAAAATGGTGGCACTGATCAACCTTTTGTCAACCGCAGACCATTTACTAGACACACGAAGACCATTTACCATCAACCTTTTCAGGAAATTTTATTTAGTATTTGTTTAATTTTGATTATTTGAGAATTATTTCTTTTCCAAACTCATATTCAATTATATATTGAAAAATATTTTTCAACGAATCGCTTCTCAAATTTATTTTTTTATCGAATAATGAAATAAGCACTTAATTTAATTTGGTGTTCTTGGATATTATCTCTACCTAGCAAAATAAGTATTATGCTACTTGTCTTTAGGTCCGGTGATAGGTGTCTATTGATATCTTTACCTACCAAGTTATTCCGTCCGATTTCATTGCATTGAATTGTCAAATGTGTAGAAGGCCCAATTAATAGGCATGTGCAGAAAGTGATTATTTTTCTTGAAACAATATTAGTTGATAAGGTGTAACCAAAGGTTAAACAATAGGATTAAGTCACTTGTACATTCTTTGGGTGACATGAAGTTTGACATTGTGTGTATATTCAAAAATGGTTTGGAGGGAAAGTGTGTTAAATTCAAAAACTGTCTAATGTGATAGCGGCACGTGGCACAATGTAAAACTTGATGTCAAACTTATTGTACTTGTAGCATGATTGTAAACAATATTACCTGTCCCAAATGTATCGTAAATGGGGCGGTGATAGGGAACAATGTCCCTGCCCCAACTCGTTTCCATTCCTAGTGTTAAATAGTTGAAGGTGATTTAAACTGTAACCCTGATCGGTATAAGTGTAATATTATATAGAGGGAATTTCTTAAAATGTCCACTTTTATGGTGTGATTTGCAAAAATGTCCAAAAGTTGTTCAATATCCATTTTGCAATTATTTGGACGAAAATACCCATGTTAGGAAATTCTAATTCCACACTAGAATTCAAATTTTTGCATATCATTAAAAATTGTGTTGGCCAATAAAATTTAGACACATAACCTATACTAAAAAGAAAAAAAAATGGTAAAAATTTCCATTTCTCCACCTTCTCCAGCAGCCCAGCCCCGTGAAATTGATTTCCCGTTTCTCCACCTTTCATTTCTCCACCTTCTCCCATCTCCAAAATCCAACCCGTCCGGTTTCTCCTCTCCCGTCTGCCTGTCCGGTTTCTCCTCTCCCATCTGCCTGTCTCTTGCCTCCCACCCACCGACCCACGTTCCGTTTCCAAACACCGAGAGGCGAGAGTCCGAGATCGAGCTCTGCCCGTTCGAAGCTTCGACTCCTATCGTCGGTGCACACTGCTCCGGTCAGCCTACGAAGAGGTAAGCCTGTTTTCCCCTCAATATGAAAGTAATGATTATGGATTTAAGGATGACTGCGTGACTGACTGTGAATGTGCGGTTTAGGGATTTTGGAAATTGATAGTGGTTTGTAATTAGGGCTTTTATGGATTTAGTGATTTTGATGAAATTGAGTAGACAATTGTGTTTGTGAAGCTGTTGATAGGGATTTCTGTGAATTGAATTTCTGTGATAGGGACTTCTGTGATTGTGATTGTGAAGCTGTTGATTGGGATTGTGAAGCTGTTGATAGGGATTTCTGTGATTGTAATTTAAGCTGTTGATTGCAATTTCTGTGATTGTGAGGCTGTTGTTAGGGATTTCTGTTGATAGGGATTTCTGTGAATTGAGTAGGGATTTTGGTTGAATTGAATTTCTGTGATGCCACTTAATTGTGATTGAATTGAATTGAATTTCTGTTGATAGGGATTTCTGTGAACAAATACTTCAAATGAGTTAATTTCTGTCATTCTGTGAACAAATACTTTTAAGGTTCTGACAGGCTGCAATTATTTGCATAAATGAATTGTGATTGAAGTTTAGAACTTTCTTATTTAATTTGATTTAGGAAGGAAATTTACTTGAGACCATAGAAGGGAATTGTGAACTTGCTAATTAATTGATTGAGGAAGATTTAGACTTTCTTATCTAACATGATTGATTTCTTTTTTATTTTCTTGAATTGATGGCATGTTAATGTCTAAAATACATACAACACAATGAATAAAATCATCTTTAAATACTATTTTCGATCATCATAATCATTTGTTTAGTTTGTTATTCATTATCTGAGCAGCTACTAGTTTGAAAATCAAGAAAAAGAGGAAACATTGGTGACTATATGTCTGAAATGAAGGCGTTAGATAGGGAAATAGAAGTATCGGTTTAACTAGAAACGATGGTCTAGACCGTATTGGTTTAAAAACAAGGTTAAAAAAAATAAGGCATCGTATTGTGTACGTATCTAGTACATTCAACCAAACGTGTGCAGTACATTATTTAGTATTTTTATTAGTAGATTAGCTAATCATAATCTGTCATAAATATATTTATTTTCTCATGGAATTATTGTCTTATTTTGAAACACAATTTGAATTTATTGTTTTATTTTCAATCCGCCACTATACTTAATGGGTACCTATTTGATTACACAGCAAGCATTTTGAATGATGAATTATTTTTTTTACATTTCTTAGGTTATTTCATTGTGTTCGTACGTTCTCATAGTAATTATTTTATGTGTGTCTTTGTCATTTGTAGATGACGTCGTCACACCGACATAAAATTCCGGAGGAAGAACGTGTTCCGGCCCACATCTCACAAGTTAGCAACACCAAGTACATAACAGTTGTCATCAACAAATTCGATTCACAACAAAAGAGTATGTTTGAGGAGAGTTGTATAGGACATGTTGCGAAGTTACCAGAGCTCAAACTATCCGGTCAATTAATTCATGAAATGATAAATAGATCGCTGGTTTGCCGAAAACGTTTCGAGGCTTGGTTCAAGGTGAACCAAAGGTTTGCACGATTTGAATTTGCGGGGAGTTTGCATTAATCACCGGCCTGAAGTGCAGTCCAGTGCCTATAGGTACTGAACTCGACAAAATTCTAGAAAAAACCCGGCTATGGGACAAAATGTTCACTAATAGAAACCGGGTAACTTGTAGCGACCTGGAGAAAGTTTTCTTGAAATGTGCCAACCGGAACGATCGTTACAAGCTTGGGTTGGCACTCATCATTGAAGGTGTATTCAATTCAAGAGACCGAAATGTAGGGATACATCCTGATACTCTCTCCATCGTTGACGACTTGGATTTCTTCAACGCCTACCCACGGGGGACAGTATGCTTTCAACTTCTAATGAAATCACTGCTACGTGGATGGGGAAGAAAAGCAGACTTGGTAAAAGTTAACGATAGTGACAAGATGACTTACACGTTGTACGGATTCCCTCTTGCCTTTCAGGTATACGTGTGTCTGTATTCATTTTATTTCTTTTCATCGCACGTTGTTACATACCTTCGTATGGTGGATGCTCACTTTTATAAATGTCCTGCAGTTGTGGGTGTACGAGGCAATCCCGGAGTTAGGAGCGCGATTCTCGACTAAGACTGGTGACGATGTTCCGAGGATGTTGCGGTGGTCTGGCACGAGAACACCTCACTCAACAACGTATTCAGATTTCTTTGAGAAGACACACGTGAGCAATTTACATACATAATTGCGCTTAGACTTCCACATTATATAATATTTCATTTTCGCTGATATCTTCTCCCCTTCTAGGTGCACTTGTGGGCGACACTGCGCGCAACCCCTGCAGAAGAATCGCAGCCTTACTTCACTACATTGGTTCCGCAGGAAGATGCAGTAGACCCATTTCTAGACGATCTCGTTGCTCAGTCAATAGAAATACAAGATTGTCCACCCGGAGATGAAGTTATAGGGAACAACGAGGATACCAATAGAGGAAATAAATTTCGGAGAGGGAACATAGGTCGACTTCGGCTTCGACATTTGCATCACGCAGAAGGTGGAGACAAAGAGCATGGTGACGTCAAGCCTGCGTCGGTAGATGAGATAAGAGCTCTCTTGAATGAACAACGGGAGGCATTTGAGAGCAGGTTGGGTGAGTTAAGAGATGAAATGAATGTGAAATTTGCTACTATCCAAAATGAATTTGTTGGTCATGTCCGCGATTTGAGGAAGCATGTGACTGATGAGATAAATTTGAACCGACGTGTATTTGACGATGCTGCCACAGAAATTGGGGTACACAATTTTGCCTACGAGCCTAGTGGTTTTGGTCATGATGACTTTGATGGAGATGTGGCCCGACGTGAGCATGTTCACGAGCACATTTCGACTCCCAATATATCAGCGGATGAACAGCAGCCCGTAGAGGCAACCGAAGCAGTAGTTGGGAACATCGATAATGTGTCCAGATCGTCTGTGGACGGGGTTGGAGTACAAGGGTCAGTGGTCGCGTGTGATAGGGTGAGAGAGGCAGAAAACATCGTACCTACAGTTCATGTCTCAACTGATAAGACTACGATTTCTGATGGCATTATCGCAGAACCGTCAAAGATTGATGCTCCACCTGCACCTAGACAACGATCATTGAGGTTGAAGATGCCTAGTGCGAACACGAAGACACCGTTCACCCGATCCGGTCGCAAGAGAGGTAAGCGGAATGCGTAGTATGTGTACAATATCTGGTCCGGTATTTTGGTTGATGGAACAGTAATGGTGATTGGCTATGTTTTCGAACATGAAATTTATGTATAAGTGGTATATCCATGTAGTTCGAGTATTTAACCGTTGCCATGATTTTGTTGCCCATCCGTTTTTTGAGAGGCTGACCGTCAACTTTTACTGTAAAGGATGGTGATTGGATTTCAACTTTAAGTCTATGCACGCTTATGGTTTACATTTTAATAGCATGTTATTTTGTTTGATCATGTGAGTGAATATTAGTAGCAAATTCTCCTTTTTTCGTCCAAATGTCGTTCTAGACATTTCAAATGTCCAGCGTCGAGAATCGCAGATGTTAAATGTCGAGAATGACATTTCAAATGTCTATAAATGTATGAAATGTAGAGAATTTTTCTGTTGTCGTCCAAATGTCGTTGTAGAGAAATAGAAATGCTTAAGTGTCGAGATTGTCTCAATGCAAATGTCAATAACAACTTACCATTTCTCGACAACGATGCAAGTTACATATTCCCGTCAGCTGCATGCAAAGGGTCTGAAAATGTGTATGATTAACAACAAAATGGTTTAGGATTTCATTGGGTTCATTGTTAATGGTTCTTAATGACTCCAACCACTAGTCCACTCCGTACAGTATTTGATGTGATCAAGCATCAATCAGGCGTAAATACGGTATGTTTGAGTTGGTATGAACACTTTTAATGCATTTAATAAGGTCTAATAGTCAACTATAAAAGAATGCCCTTGACTTCAACTTGCACACTTGGTTTTTCTCACCAACTTACTACCGTGAAATTTGTTCTTCTTACTACCGTGAAATTTGTTCTTCCATCCATTATGTCTTCGCCAACAACACAAACTCCTCATATCAATGTTCCTGTGACCGTATCCCCCCCGGGTCCTCCGCGGACAACCCAATCGTCATAGACTCTGATGACGATGACGAAATCAATGTCTTCGTTCCATATGTCCCTCAACCGGGGAACCGCTCTCGTAGGATTTTCATCCATCCAATTCCTTTTCCAGATCTGATCGATGAGGATGAGTCGGTTGAAGTTGAAGTTGGTGAGCGTATCGTTGATCGTGAGAACCTCCCACCCGAAGCACACAATCTCTTGTTGGATGACAACGTTGAAGCGAATCCCGCTGGAAATGAAGATGTGATCATCATAAGCTCCGACGACGAAGATGGCAGTGATATGTCATCTTTGTCCGTTGTGGAGGATATGTAGAAGATGTGATCATCGTAAATGAAATAAAAGTATAAGTTCTCGACTGATGACGGATATGTTTTGTGGTGATCACCGTTTTGTATATGGATTCCTACAACATGGAGACAGTTCTCGCATGCTTGTGTACTGATTACCAATTATGTATGTCCATTGACTTATGAAAACAAGCCAATTATGGATTGCTTTTGTATCCATTATCACGTTTTGTGTTCAATGAATTTAAGAATATTCCAATCATGAAGCAGGTATGAAAAAGTGACTTTTGTAATACATGATATAACATTTGCAGTAAAATGAAACTCCACAATTCATATACTTGGCAAAATAGACATTTTCCACATACACATCAAGTGTAGGAGCTACGTGCAAACATTTGCAGTAAAATGAAACTCCACAATTCATAAAGTTGGCAAAATAGACATTTTCCACATACACATCAAGTGTAGGAGCTACAAACATTTGCAGTAAAATGAAACTCCACAATTCATATACTTGGCAAAATAGACATTTTCCACAAACACATTCAAGTGTAGGAGCTACGTGCAGGTGTCGGGTTCCTACATGTTTGTCTGTTATGTCCAGAACCTCTACATAGGGCACATTTTCGTGTAATATTACACATTTCAGTTCTGGACCGTAGACGTCGGGTACGAGGTCGACCTGGTGGTCTACGTATATTTGGGGGCAAAACTTCTTTGGAACGAATGGCGTGAGGAACAACCCAGTCTGACTCCATTCCAACGGGGTAAATAAAATCTTTGTACGCATTTCGCCAACAATCTGTGGTGTAGTAACGAGAGCACAGGTCATACAGTGATTTACCGTTTGAGCAAGCAGCTCGGGATGCATGTGCACATGGAATTTGTTGCATCTGAAAATGTCGGCATGAGCATGTGTTCCCTATAAGGTCGACAATACACATATCTGTAGCTACGCCAACCTCGAAAACTAATTCATCCAAATTTCGTACTTGTTGGGTTGCACCGGCGTCAAATGATTTTCTCAATGCCTCCTCCATTTTTGGTGTCAAGGTACTACTCCATATGGTGGATGCCGTTTTCCTCTCGAAGAACCATCGTTGCATCAATGACGTGATGTGTTCAACTAACGAGGTTATAGGGAAACTTCGTTGTTGCCGAAGGACTGAATTCAATGACTCCGCAATGTTGTTAGTCATAACATTGTATCGATTACCAACAAAATTTGCCCGTGACCAAGCGGAGAAACCGGCACGTTCCAAGTATGATGCCACTGCTGGTCGAACGGTTCGAATATGTCCCATGTACTGTTCGAATTCTGAGAGGCGGTATGCTAGTGCTGCACGCTTGAACAAGAGTATGACATTGCTATTGCTATAACGAGCAATAAGGTTTTTCTCGATATGCCATATGCAAGCACCGTGGTGAGCTAGCGGGAACAACCTCGTAATTGCACGTGTAATGCTCTTCTTCCTGTCCGACACAAACACTAGCTGGTTTGAGTCTTGAACGACGTCTTTCAACTTCGTGAAGAACCAATACCACGATGCATTTGTTTCTCCATCGACAACACCCCAAGCAATAGGATAAATTTGCTCGTTACCATCTTGCGCTGCAGCTACTAGTAATGTTCCCTTGTACTTGCCCTTCAAATGACTCCCATCGACACAAATTACCGGCCTCATGTACTCTCGAAAACCATGTATACTCGGCCCGAATGCCAAGAAGAAGTATAAGAACCTGTCATTGGAGTCGAGCTCAATGTGTGCGATGGTTCCTGGGTTTCTCTCAGTTAACATGTGACAGTATGAAGGCAATTTCTGAAAACTTTCGTCGGGTGTACCACGAAGAATTTGAAGTCCCTTCTCTCTAGCTCTCCATGCTTTATTGTAGCTAATCCTTACACCAAACTCACGTTCCATGTCCCCGATAATACCCGCAGGAAGGTATGGTTGGTTTGCATAGTCGAATCTTCGCATTATGTGATGCCCAATTAGTGCACTCGTTGCATGCAGTTCTGCATTCCGTCGAACGTCTAAAGAACACGTGTGCTCAGGTATGTACTCCCGAATCTTGAATATGTTAGAAGTTTTTATCTTAGAAGCTCGCACTAGCCAACGACACGTAGTATCAACGCAACATACAGTAAGAGATCTGGGATTCGACTTTTTCACCTTGAAATGAAACTTCTCTGTCAAAGCCTTAAGTCGAAGCCTTGTGTGTATCTGTTTCTTGCTAAAGAAGATCTGATTCTCCTCAATGTCCTCTTGATCGGTAGATTGAAATGCATTTCCAATATACGAATTCCCTTCACCTAAACCTACGTTTGTATTATCAATCATTTGTGGCTCTTGTAGTTCGCACATACCATTTTCGTCCCGTCCACACAATGCATTTTCTATTGGTGAGAAAGGGTCAAGTCCAACATACACATCGTGCTCTCCAGCATCATATTCATGTGTAATGACACACAACGCTGCTTGTGTGTGAACATCAATATACCATCGCAAATCCTCATCGTTGGCCACATCAGCAGGGGGTATATTCATGTTTGGAACTTTAAATTTCAATTGAATTTGGAACTTCATTCTATCAACATTCAGCTTCTCGAATAATTTTAGTACAAGCTCTTCATATCTAATATCATGTCGAATTACAATTGATGTTGTTCGGTCCCCTAACCACTTCCACTCGTCATCCACGTTGACGAATGTACCACCGTACGAGACAATAAATCTCATAACATCTCCCATATCTGCAGTTCAATAAACAAATAAATAATATCAGCTAATAACGAATACCTAAAATGAAGATGCTACTTGCATGTATTATATGAAGCGCTATGAACAAAATTTCCCCAGCGTCATCAAGTTTTTAACGTTATTCTCGACATTTTATAGTGTCGAGAATTACATTTTAACCATCATTCTCGACGTTTATAAAATGTCGGGAATTACATTTAAACGTATATTCTCGACGTTTATATAATGTCGATAATGACATGACGGGATTCCATTTGACCATATGCATTTATCATCTTCTTCAACTTCAACTACCATTTTTTCAAAGAATTTATTTCACCATTAATGACATTGTAAATATAGAAGTATGTTACATTATTAGCTAAATTATGGAAGAATATTGTTACAACAAATATTTACAGCTTGTTTGGATAATCTAAACCATCGATGAGAAATATATAACAATTAAACACAACTTATGAAAACTATCAAGGATTGAAAGAAAAATACCTGCAACTGAAAAATGGGTAGAGTCTATTCAACTTCAAATGTAAAAGACATTAAATTTCCAGACATCAAATAAAATGATTTCTTTGGGTTAGAATCATATACTTATTTGTACATAATTTTTGCTTCTTCTTCTTCATTTGTTCTACATAATTGATTAAACTCATGGTAATAGCAATATTATTGTGGCTTCTCTGGGAAGCTACTTGCTTCATTATTGTGGCTTCTCTTGGAAGCTACATGCTCCTCGAAATTGGTGTAAAATTGAAAAAGAAAAACATAAAATTGATTAATCTTGATATGAAGGGTAGAGTAGACATTTTGATATCAAAAGTGGACATTTTTGCAAGAATTATGAAAAGAAGACATTATTCAATTCACACGCATAAATGTGGACATTTTTGAAAATGCCCCTATTATATATTGTGCTGTGTGATTAATGTGGGGCTATGATTCGATTATTCCATAGTTTATGACGCATGTTCGTGCAGTTGAAGATGATAGATGATGATGATGAATGTTACCCTTTAGATAAGTTTACTATTTTCAATGTGATCACTGCTCGTTTATGATTAATGTAAAGTTGTGACTTTTCTGTCCCGTATTAGTGTAATCCCCGTGGATTGACGTGTGACTTTTAACATAAAATAATTTTATTTATCTATATCGTAATCAATCTATGTTTCAATTACATAATTGAACATCTTAAATGGACCATTATCCTTATGTT
Organism: Fraxinus americana; assembly: GCA_035079005.1. Taxonomy (NCBI): domain Eukaryota; kingdom Viridiplantae; phylum Streptophyta; class Magnoliopsida; order Lamiales; family Oleaceae; genus Fraxinus; species Fraxinus americana. The sequence continues at coordinate 9,687,219 of CM068707.1, read as the reverse complement.
TTAAGTATAAAAATGTAGTTTGACCTTAACTCACATACTGCGTTTACAAAAGAGCGGTGAGAGAAATTAATTAATTCTGATAATTTAGTATTAAATTTGTGATGAGAGAAACTGTAAATGTAATTATAGTTATATGTTTAAATGATGACATATCCCAAATCGATTACATAACATAAATTATGCAAATATATTCATGAGCAACTTCTTAATCTCAAAAAAACTTTTTAACTTTTCAAAAACTAGGTCAAAGGGGCACTTATTCATAATATTCCCAAGAACACGTGTGTCCGATTTTTCATACTATTGTATTATCTACATGAAATGTGGCTACAGATTGTGTTTGTCTGGAGTCGAAATTTGCTTTCTTCAATGCCGATTCTTATAATGTTCGAAGCTGCTATTTACTCCTACATAATTATGTCATAATGTGTCAAAATATGGGTGAGACAATCTCGATATTAGAAGATTTATTTATAATATTAATGTTAAATTTTCACTCACTATCACCAACCTTTGAACCTGCACCTTCCACACCCCAAGGATCTCCCACGACCAATTGTGGTTTAGGGCTATGTGGTGTCAATTTGGTCATCGTGAACCTTGGAATGTGAATGGTGCGGGGATACTATTTTTAGGTGTGGGACGGGGTTGAAAAGGACATGACTTTTAAATTTTTCTCATGTTTTATTTTCCTTTTTTTTCATTTAAAGTGGATGGCAAATTCTTTAAACTAACGTGAGGTAATTACGCCATTGGTCACTAAAATTTTGAGTAATTAAGCCAATGGTCGTTGAAGTAATTTTTTCCGATAAAAGTCAAATCAAGTTTAGATTTTACACCGATTGTCACTCAGTCTAAACATTAACATTAAATCTTACTGGATACCATTAAGTGCTAAAGTGTAATCAAATGATATTTCATTTGTTGTGTCAAGTTAGTAAAATCAGGGAGTTAGGAATTGACGATTAAACGTTTAAGATAAGAAAATGAAATGTGGGTTTAGTTTTAGTTAGATTTTTTGACTTAAATTATATAGTGAACCCTCGCACTTTTTTAAACAATTATTTTTGCTGACCGGCTTAATATATAACATTATTTGGAGACATATTGACACTTAATGGTTCCGTATAAGATTTAATGTTAATTTTTTGGTCGAATGACTATTAATGTAACATTTAAAAACTTGAATGACTATTATCGTAAAAAATAAAAACTCTAGTGATCATTGTCATAGTTAATTCTTTAATCCTTAAATTTTTTAGATAGAAATTATTGGAAGGAACGAACCAACCTAATTAATGAAAGAGAGAGATTCGAATTGTCGCATGTTGAAAAAATGTTGGAGACAAGATTGCTTAAATGTTGGTCAGTGAATGTAACTGCTCCAATTAAATTTATTGGTACCTATCTTAAAATAAGAAGTCAGTAACCAATCTACACATTGCAAGAAATTGAACCTAGTGTATATTTTGCATAATATTGTACTGAAAAAAATAAAAAATAAAAAATAATTATTATATTTTGGTACGGTCAAGCTTAATTCCGATGGTTGTCTAAATGGCTTCTGTAATCTTGCAACTGGCGGGGGTGTGGTTAGGGACTATGAGGGTGATTTTTTTATTTGCCTTTTATGAATTCTATGGAGCATGTTCTTGCCAAGAAGCTGAGATGAAATCTTTAAGTGCTGACTCCATTTTCTGGGCAGAGATAGACTTAGTGATCACTGTCCAATTGATTAAAAAGAAGGCAAAAAGACCTTGGGTTGTGCAATAAAAGTTAGAAGAAATTCGCTACAGGCAAAGTAAACTTGAAATTTCATTTTCCCATGTGTGTCGTGAAGGTAATATGGTAGCGGATTGGTTAGCTATTACGGGTTTTAAAGAGAAAATATTTTAAGGTTTTAAAGGCTCAAGAACTAAACGGAGTAGTCAAGGGGTTATTGAGACTTGATAAATGGGAAGGGAGTAAGGTTTAGTTGAATTTTGATAATTTTCCTTGAGAAATTGTGTTTCCTGTACGCTTCTCTAATTGTAAAGAAATTCCTTTGTAGTGATTAGAAGATTACAAAAGAAACTATGCCTTGGAAATCCATGCAGGTAAGGTTACACGTTCCACTCTATATTATAATTTTCAAATCTATATATTGGGATAGGGACAATGCCAAATCTTCCATTCTTGCAAGAGTAAGTAGGCTTATAAATCATGTCCAAACTTTACTAAAAAATAATTAAATGATATCATTAATTGAAATTGTTGGGTTTTGATACCTAATAAATTCTAGCAATGATGAAAAATTGATGTTGGGAATTTTATCGACACCAAAGTGGTGGCTAGACCCGAAAACAACTTTGAACACTTCAGGATGACCCATGAGTTTAGCCCAGGTAGTGGTTATTGAGTTGGATTATTAGATTGGTGGTTTGAGATTATTGTTGGCACATTTGGAGGCCCAATCACCTTATTAGTCTATTGGAGTGACTTAATGTTGGGGCTTATATTTCCATTGCCTGCAGCCGTGTTTCACTTGAGTTTGAATTTGGGTGTGCGCAATAGAGGAGAAATGGGGAGATAGCCGTTCTTGGTGTTTTATTTTTCAACCATTGCACATATTTTCTCTCTCTTTGTGATATTGTTGTAGGTAAACTCTGAACAGTTAACTGAATTAGAAGAAGTAATAGACAATTGCAGTGGACAGAAAAAGAAAATATTGTAGTTGACAGAAGATAAAATTGGCGTCTTTGAAGCCGGGGCCTGTGTCGAACACAGTGTCCTTAAAGCAATATTCGCCCCCTCACCGAAGTAATGCGAGCGCTTGCTTCCCAGGATACAGCGGCGTGAACTGTAGTTTGTAAAGTCGAACTGAATGAGTGTGCCGGAACGGAATCACCAAGTGACTGTAAGACGACGGGAATTTGAAAAGGAAGCAGAAAGATTTCGTGCTGTTGTGGTGTATCTGAACTGAAGAGATTGTTCGGGATATATAGGCAAGGAGGAGCCTTTGCCTCTTAATGCAGTCATAACTCTGCCATTGAATTCTCACGTTTTGGAGTTACAAAAATAAATGAAAACAGTTTTCAAGTTATGTTTTAAATGGAAAAACGCAAAAGAAAATTTTCAAAACGTGGCCAATTTTTGACTCATTCAGTCCGACATTCGTGTACGCAGGTCGCGCCCGCACACAAGTTCAAGGCTCGAAGGCCAAGTCGGTCCAAGATTTGCACCCCCCCTGCGGGCGCGTAGGCCACGGAGGAGTCTCTATGCAACAAATGGTTACACCTTACAAATTGTTAACCATATATAAATTGATCCAAAAACTTATTCTTATCCCATGTGGGATAACTATTTAAGTTTTCTCACTTGCCACTTTCTTTTTTCTTTTTCCAATGTGCGATGGTACTATTTATAGTCCCCATATATTCCCACTTTTCCATTTCTAACCAATGTGGGATTGTTAATCCCTTTTAAGGCTCCTCTTCAAATCCCAACTTTCAATCAATGTGGGATTAATTTCACATACACAAGTGAAAATTCATTTGCCAAATAATATATTTTCCAACAGTTATCACCTTCTTCATCTCCATACTTAGGTGAAAACCATACTAGCAACCAAGCGTTTAATGTTGTGGGTCGAGCCTTGGCTCGTTTGGTTGATTTCTGAGCTTGGGATCATAGTTTTCTCTTTATTTTAACAACATAAATTGTCCCCAATGAAGTTTTGAAATATAAAGTTCATCTATAAAGAATGCATATCTATTTTTGGGCAAGTTCTTATTCAATATATAGTGCCAAAAAATCCGTAAGAAAGTTATCCTCTATTTTGTTATTGCTATGAAAAGTATTGAGGATAGCTTTTCTACAAGTGTACAAATATCTCGATCATTACATGGTCCAAATGAATTTTTAAGTATGTCAGTATAAGATGAATCAATCTAGACCATAATGTAAGTCTTTGACCTTCCTAATCTGAGTCAATTGTCGGCATAACTCAGTAGGTGTAAATTTTTGAAATCAAGGCTCGTCCTTCATATCTAGCTTATAATGTCGCAACTCATATTCTAAAGTATGAATATCTTGCTTTTAAAAATCTTGAGGATATGACTTCTCAGAAAGTGAACAAATAACTCGATTGTTTAATATTCTAATGAATTTTTAGGATCTAAAGTCGCGCTTAGAAAAAGGAGTTTTATTGAAATCTCGTAGATCTTCTATTTAACTACACCAGTACATAATATATTGCTTCAATTGAACCATAGACGTGATAATCATGTTCAACTAAAATTTGATCGTGAGAACCAAGCTTACATATCTAGATCGGGTGCGTCAATATCATTTCTTGAACAAAATCTTTTCAATTCCAGAACAAATTATTCACAATCATCATCTCAATTTTTGAAGAAATTTTCTGATAGTAGAACCAAATCTAATAGAAGCTAAGATATCTTCAAATCTTTTTTAAGGATTTTCGGATTTCTCACAAGATGTTGAGCACTTTGATTCACAATGAACTTTCAAAGCATCTTGTTCAATTCCTAACTCATTTATCATACCTCTGAGCCATAGACACCCCTTTACTGCATGGCTACTATGGTATAAAGAGCAAATATATTCTATGCTTTCATGTGATTTCCCTTCACCATGCAATAAAGACAAAACCAGTTATACATCTTCTTTTATCAAGATCTCTCTAAGCTGAAAAATCCGTCAAAGATGTATCCCCATCATACTTCAAACTAAATGTAGTTGTCCCTCGAAAATATCTTAATATCCTCGCTTCTGATTACTCATAAACCTGCTTACCAAAATAACGGAATAAGCAATATGCATATTCGGTCCAATTCATCCCATTGCATACATTAAGCTTCCAATGACACTTGAATATGAGACTATTACCATGGCATTCACTTAATTTTCCGAATCGGGACAAGATCATAATGAGGTTTTAGAAGAGCTGAAATTGGAGTGATAACTGGTTCCTAATTTTTCAAAACCCTTCTCGACATAATCCTTTAGTAATTTTATTATGCTTCTCTCTCTTTGAATCTGCATTTTCTTTGTATGACTAAGGTCTTTCATCTCGAATTCAGAATGAAGTAGTGCATTCAACTTGGTTATTTCATTTTTGGGAATGCTAATTAATAGTATGTCATCTACGTAGAGCAATAAGTAGACGTAATCATACTTCTTCAACTTGCGAAAGTATATTACAACTTTCTGAATCTTGAAGTTGTCTTAACCTTTTGTGTTGTTGTCTCTGGACTTGCTTGGAGCCATAAAGAGTTTTAATGTTTTGTTGTCTAGACTAAAAGTTTAGTTATATCTAGGGGTCTTCTTAGAAGAAGAAAGTATAAAATAAATTTTTTTGTTCAATTTCCATTAGAGGTTCAAAATAAAAAAAAACTTCCATGTTAAAAATTTTGGTTAATTGGCAAGTTTACGTTTCCACGTTAAGTTTTAAATAAGAATGGCAAAAAAACTTGTCAAACTCGATACCCGCGGGACCTGACCCCGAACGGGACGGGGATTGCTCGCTTAATTGTATATTCGAATCGGGGAATGAGCGGGTACACATAACAAGGGCCCCGCCCCGCCCCTTTTAATTTATTATTATTTTATTTATGAATTCAAATTTTAAATGGAAAATTTCACGAAATTTCATTAGTTCTAATAGAAGATAACAATTAAGATTATCTAAAAAATATGATAAACGATAAAAGCTTTAGTTTATCAAATACATTCGAATAACTAAACTTTTAAAAATAAATTAAAAAATATAATATTGTCTTACTTTAAAGAATGTTGAAAATAAAATAAATTATCAAAAATAATAAAAAAATTAAACGAGTAGTAAACGAGACAACAGTCTCACCCCGCCTTAAATAGGTAACCGGGTGGGGAATTACCTGACGGGACATGGCAAGGGGCGAGGGAGGTTGCCCCGACCCGCCCCCATTGTCATCCCTATTTTTAAAAGCTCCCACTCTCTCTCTCTCTATTATTTTTTTTTTTTTTTTTAGGTGGTCGGTGAATCTCTTAAACTTCTAAAAGTTACCAAAGTAGTAAACACATGAGATTTAAATTTTCAGGTTCTTACACATAATATCTAAGAAATATTGCTTGAAATCCATTACAAGCACCACTTATATGACTAGCAACAACCATACCCTTGACCTCTCATTTCTTTCACCTTAAGTTCGTGTTCAGCAGGGACATCGGATATCTTAGTTTTGAGATTCCATGACGTGGTGTCGATAATAATGATTTTGATTGCAAATTAGCATTTGTCAAAATACCATGGATGACCACATACCTCAAGATAATGACCAAGCTTGTTCACCTGCATCTTGTGATTCATCAACAAAAATGCTGTAGAATTTTGGGCTCCAATGTACCACTAATCCAGGCTCGGTTAATCAAGAATCAACCACCACAATCAGTTCGAGTCCCCTTAGGGTCACTGATATGAGTATCCGACCGTAAATTTGAGGGACCCATGGGATTAGTCGAGGTGAGCGCAAGCTAACCCGAATATTCACGGTTATCAAAAAAAAAAGAATCGACCACCACAATCAACCAAGGAATCAACAAACCGAACACCTCCCAAAACACAATGGTTTGCTCCCAAATTATATCCCACAAAGAGCTGATGGCAGAAAGGAATTGAGGCCCAAATGTGTTAATCGACAAGGGAAAAAAAAAGAAGAACAAATTGTTAAAGAGAAGGCAAAAAATTGAAAGTACAAAACAAATGGCCAAAACTGAATACTATTCTCTCTTCCAAGACACACGGATGCTCACATACTTTCACACACTGCAAATAGTAATGGACAATGGCTTAAATATGTTAACCTTAGGTATGGACTTTAGGTCAAGTAATAGGGCCCAATAACAAAAGGAGATAAGTGAGCTAACATCCTTAAAGCCTTCCAAGTATTTGGGTTGGACCATGAGCAACACTAACATAATTAGGCTACTTTAAATTGTCCAAGTGGATTACGTGTTTCGATAGGTTCAATTGTGGTATCGACATTTCACTTCACTCATCGGTCGAGGTCCATGAAGTATAATCCAAACTAAAAAATAGATTTAACATCATAGCCTGGGATTTATTGGGTATCAAAACCCAACAAACCTCCACCTTGATTCCTAATAAATCTGTAAGTAACAAAAAACACAGTTTATACTTGTACAATCAAGGTAACCAATAAAATTGGTATCACAAACCTTACCTCGTGTTTTGAACCCAAAGCACATATCATACCTGCTCCATGTACTCACTAAGGCTAAGGTCAAAAACACCCAAGTAGAAACAAATAATCACAGCAATCAATCAAGAACAAATAAACATGCGATGAAGATATCATATAGGATAATATGGATCTTTTTAAACATGTTCACACAGTACAACAGATTAACACCAAGTTAATCAACATGCCAACACATACGCAACAAATGCATAAATGACCTCACGAAGATTTCACCACACTTATCATATCACATCCCGTGTTGCTCACACCTCGAGAACTCAAATCTCACCTCAACGTCCACCAACTCACTAGACTAATCACTCAAAACAAACATGCCTAACTGGTAAGTCTCTATAGTCTCTACCTAACAGAAGTGATAGAAGTGCCCCTCTCGCACTTCACCTGATCGGGGTCTCTTCTAGATAAAGGATTCCAACATTTGATCACCTCTCCACCGTGATCTAAATGCCACACTCCACATCCCACGGTACAAAACAACAAATGTACCCTTAGGCATCGATATTTTTTCTTACCAATCGACACACACACACACACACTGTTAATGCATCCCAAACCCACTATGCATGCAAACAATTACACCAAGTAATAAGATCACTGCAATTTATGCCAATGCATATATCAAACACATTGAAATGTAACATATAATCATGCAACTAAATAGAGCAATCACACACATGCAGAAATGGATTACACACGGATGCAAATGCAGTTTCTAGGGTAACACTCAATAAGGCTCACTAGGGTAATCACTCGACCCTAATACCAAATTGGTCTTGCCTCTTATCTTACCATTTTTCTTAAAAATCCCTAATGAAGTGTCCATACTTACCACAGCTGTAGCACCGTCTACTACTAGGCTTGTCCCATCCCTTGCTCTTCTTCTTACCATCCTCATCACTTGAGTCACTACTCGAATTACTACCGTCTTGAGCTCTACCCAAACTCCTCTGCTTAAACTTCATTCTACTTCTCTTATTTTCTTTTTCAGCCTTAATCTCCATCTCCTTACTCTTAAGGGAATATATGACAATCTCGAGGGTTAAGGTGTCCCTACCATATTAAATCGCATTCTTAACCTCTCTATATGAATTATGCATAGAATTAAGCAAAATGATAGCCTCATAAGTTTCAAACACCTTCTCATCACAATTAACAATGTCTTGAACCAACTTATTACAAACATCCAAATTGTTATCAAGATCCTTTGAAGGATCCATTTTAAAACTGAAAAATCTTTCGTGCAAGTACAGCTTATTCGAAGTAGATTTAAGCAAATATAAGTCTTCCAATTTTTTCCAAAATTCTTTAGTAAAATCAAGTTTTTCAACTTTTCTTAAAACGGTGTCAAACATGTGTAATATAATTGAAGTGTATGCAAGTTCATCATATTTTTCTTTTTGTACTTCTATAAAATTTTCAGCAAATTTGCCATTATGGCTTTTGAAACTTTTTGTTGAACCAAAATACCTTCATCTTTTGTTGACAAATTGAGAAATCTTCTTTCTTATTGAAAATTCCAATTTCGAAATGTGAAAACATTTTGAAAAACAGAACAACAAAAAAAGCACAAGTAGGTCACAGAGAGTAATCCTAAGGCAACAATATACACCATTCTAGATTCCCAGTTTTTCATAAGATTCACGATATTAGAGTAAGGAAATGTTCGAGGGGGTTGAGTCTAGGTGTTCTAACGGAATAGCCAATACAACACGAAGGTATATCAACAAAAAAAATTCAAAATTCTCACATAATTCAATCTCACACAGAGACTATCAACAGTTAAAGCACAAAAGCAATTACCAACTTGGAGTTAAAACCAACACTTCAAATAGAGTAATTAATTCTTAAATTTATAGCACAAGCAATGGTTACCTCTTCAAGGTAATCCCAATCTTAATATCACTCTACATGATGACGTGCTAATGTCGAAATTTAAAAGGAATAATCTAATTTACCAGAGCGGATCTATCTGAGTCCGTAAATTACGATATATGCGAATTTACTACTTTAGGGCCGCAATTTATGGCCTAAAGTAATTCGGTAAATGTTTTGCAATTTCGGCCGTCGAACCCACAAATGACAAAATCGTCCAATTGTTCCTGTATAACCTGAAACACCAAACCAAAAATATCAGTGCATTCAGGAAATCAAAATAAACAAATTGCCTAAGGAAATCGTCGTCAGAAGACTGCCCACACGTCCTCACGCGCGACGCAGAAGTTGCCACGCCCCCCCTCTGCCGACGGTTGTCTTTCCCACATGTCGGTGACCATAGAGCTCTTCGATCTACTGAACACGCTGGTGGTCTTAGATTTTTCAAATGGTCAATGGTTTGGCCGGAAACGGAGCTTGCAAGTTCGATTTTTTATTGAAAAATCTGAGCAAATTTGTTTCTGCCTTTTCTGTCGGTTTTCAGCTGCGATTCTTGGCCGAAAATCACGCCAACCGTAGCTCTGAAACTATTTGTTGGTTATTTTCTTCTATTGTTCTAAGGTAGGTCCGGATTTAATGAAAGAACCGCGAGCTCCTCCTTCTCGAGCCCGCCTCCTATTCTCTGTCGATTCTTACCGGGATTTATATCAAGTGCCTGATACCATATGTAGAATTTTGGGCTCCAATGTACCACTAATCCGGGCTCAGTTAATCAAGAATCGACCACCACAATCAACCAAGTAATCAACAAATCGAACACCTCCTAAAACACAACGGTTTGCTCCCAAATTATAGCCCACAAAGAGCTGATAGTAGAAAGGAATTGAGGCCCAAATGTGTTAATCCACAAGGGAAAAAGAAAAGAATAAATTGCTAAAGAGAAGGTAAAAAACCAAAAGCACAAAGTAAAGGGCCAAAATCGAATATTGTTCTCTCTTCCAAGACACACAGCTGCTTACACACTTTCACACACTGCAAACAATAATGGACAATGGTTTAAATAGGTTAACCTTAGGTATGGACTTTAGGTCAAGTAATAGGGCCCAATAATAAAATGAGATAAGTGGGCTAACAACCTTAAAGTCTTCCAAGTATTTAGGTTAGGCCATGAGCAGTACTAATATAATTAGGCTACTTCAAATTGACAAAGTGGATTACGTGATTCGATTGGTTCGATTGTGGTGTCGACATTTCACTTCACTCATCGGCCGAGACCTATGAAATATAATCCAAACTAAAAAATCGATTTAATATCATAGCCAACAAATACAAAGCATTCATCTCCGATTTCCTAGCAAATCGTATTTCGTACTCTATTAGCCGTAATGTGCAAAAATAAAAATAATAAAATTCCAATACTCAAAGCAATGTATTGGAAATTTTTTGAATCACTATCAAATAAAATTTAATATATCATTTCTGCCAAAAATAAAAATAAAAATTACCATTGGAATAAAATTCAATGATTCGGTGAAGATCGAGATTCATCATGACATCTGAAATCACAACCTTGAAGTGTTAGCCATCAAACTCTTACAATTGAAGTATTTGAACACAAACAATGTTTCTAAACTTCCTCTTTTCTTATAGCATGCATCATCTTGTCAATATATTGAGACCATCTATTTAAGCACCTGTTTGAGCTTCATTTTTATAAGAAAATGCGTTTTGAAATAGTGATTCTCTGAAGAATGTGTGATTAAAAAATAATGAAAAATTTTCGATTTACCTATAAAATTATTTTATAGAAAAATGTGTGGTTAAAAATGAGTTTTTGAAAGGATGGGGGCCAAATATAAGCTAAATACTTAGCTCTTTTCTCTCACATATTACGATGTGTTGAACCAACCTAAGAAATACATGCACATTTAGCTATGTCATCAACCATCTTCCACCTGTCACGTGCATCCCAGAGTAACCTATGCCAAAAAAATTGGAATTACCATCAACCTCTGAAAAGATAGCAGCAAAGCCAGTAGATCTATCCGCTGAAGGTGAATACTCCAACCAAGGAAAAATCTAAACCATTTTTTTCTGAAATCTAAGAGACTGAGATTTTTTTTTTCTTGGATACTCCACAAGTTTTGGTTGATGAAGTCCAGATTTAGATATGACATTCTAATATGATCTCGCGGATTAATAGGATATTCAAATATTTTCTTTCTTTTTCTCGTATTATGTTCAATACCAATAGATGGTTGTAATACAACATTTAAAGATCAAGGGTGTTCAATTTCCAGAGAGAAATTGTAAGAATTTGCATGATATGAATTGAAGGTTGATATTCGATCACTACATCAAAAGATGTACTGTCACTAGATTGAATTGTCGTTTCAAAGAACAAAAACAAGTTCTTTCTTCTCTTAGCAGAAGCTGTACCTTCTATTTGTAAATTATAAAAATCATAAATAAAAAATAAAATGTCGTCAATCCAAAAAATTCAACTAATAAATCGACAAGGCAACAAAAATTCAATAATTAGAGCTTGTTTGGAAGAGATTTTTGGGGGGAAAATTGATTTTGAATAGTGATATGATGGGAAATGTGTGGTTGAAAAAGAAGAAAAAATTATTGATGTGATGGAAAATATTATTTTATTGAAAAATGTGTGGTTGAAAATGAGAATTGATTTGCTGTAGAAAAATTTAATCCCTCCCAAACAGGGTCTTAAACTGATAAGGCAATAACAATTTAAGTTATCCAATATTGAGTCAACATGGCATTAACAATCTGTATTATTATCAGTAACAATTAGCAAAAAAATGAAAACAAAATAGTAATATAGTCGCGTGTGAAGTACCATTGGATAACTTTGTACCGTCAAATACACAAATAGTTGATTTTGGTGGGGATTAAAATCAAGTAGATTTTGATAGAAAGCCTCTATTTACATTGAACATTGTTTTATATTTAGCCCATTCTAAATCTATATTTATTTTTAAAGAAAATTAAAAAAAATATTATATTCATCCACATATTCCACTATTGTTTTTATCAAATTCATTCATTTAAACACTATTAGGTGCAAGCAACGTGCAATGGACGTTTGCCTAGTTTATATTTAATAGTTTTGTTTAAGAATTAATTTGTTATTAATAAAGATGTAATTTTTTTGATTAATTAAATAATTAATGGTGTAATGTTTATGTAATTGATAAATAATTAGATGTGTGATTTTGATGTTGTGATGTAAGTTGGTGAGATCGAAGAAAATAAGCAGAAGTTGACAAATTTGAAGAAATTGCTAAATTGTAAGGGATCCAAAGTTCGGGGACTAAAATGTAAATACTTAAAAATTGTGCCAAAACTCACGATGAAGATTTGAGAGTGCTCGGAGTCAATTGGATAAAGGAAGACGTCAATGGAATCAAATTTAGTCACAAGATGATCACAAATCAATTTTCAACCGAAAAGTTATGCTCCGATATTTTAGTCTCATATTGAGACCTATTTTTGGCATAGAAAGTGATCGAATTGGAAAATGATGTCTGAATTAAAGTTGTAGCCAGATGAGTTAGCTTTCCAACGTATTTTGAATCGCCTCAATCGGATATCGGAATACAAAGTTATGATAAAAACACTGAAAAAATGTGCAGCTGCCTGTTTAAAACAAGAAATTCTCTTACATAATCCGTTAAAATAACAAATTCCGTTAGTTTTTCCGTTAAAAACAAGAAATTCCGTTAAATAGCCACTTTTAATATATAGAAGATATATCCATACCATTTTTATATATCTATTCCATCATAATTCATTTAATCCTTTCATATATCTAAATCTATACACCCACACAATTATATTTATCCCAACATTTTTATATATGTATCACATCATAATTCTTTCATATTTCAATCATTTCCATCATATCCCACTATTTTGTTACATCCACACTGTGTGTATATATATCCCACCATTTTTATATATCTGCCACATCATAATTCATTCATATTTCAATCATTAATATGTACTTTCACATTTCTTTACTTATTTTGATAATTCTAGTAGATTAACCACTATTGTTTTGAATTAAAGAAAAAGCTGAGGAAAAAAAAAGATGATCCCAAATTATTCAAATTCTTGTTTTGATAATCATAGGTAAGGATTACCCGCTTAATCGGGTATTCGGGGCGGGGACGGGTAATGGTTGAACTTTGAGTAAACCACAGATTATGGGCTAAGTGGTGGGTTTGGGTCATGGCTGGGACTTGGGCTTAAGATTTGGGCCAAATAATGATTCTTTTGATGAAAATGTTGAAAAAACCTCTTATATGACATTTGAAGTGCAAAAGATCTTCCTGCCATCCATTCCCATTACTGTTATCGTCAAATCCACTTAAAGACGGCCAAAATGAATAATTTTATAAGGGCTAAATAGCTCCTTACTAAGTGGAGTATATGGAAAAAAACCGTGCTTAAAAAATTAAAAAAAAAAGCTTATATTGGTACACTGAAATTCAAGCCTCCAATAAAAGTAGGTTTGGATGTCAGAGTGGGTCGATTTGGATATTTCAATATCCGGAACCATTCATTACACTTTGGTTATTTTGTAAAAGGAACCATTTGTGTCCTTGAAATGATTGGAACCAAACATAAAATCGAACCGTAGATTCCAATTTCGAGTTCGGTTATACACATAACACTTTTTTATATACATGTAATAAGCATTTTCATATAGTCCCTTTCGATAAGTAAAGCGAACATGCTGCTAGTCGACAATATTTGTGCAAGGGAGTAAATCTAGTTAAGAAATCTTCGAGAAGCTAAGAAATCTAACTACATAACTGAATATAAAAAATCACGAAAAGATTACAAATTTAAAACATTAAAAATTAAATTATATTTTGGGAAGACATTATATGTTTTTTCACAATATATCTTGTTCAATCCATGAATGAGGAACGTTAAACCATATAATTTAGTTATGGACAATACTTAAATTTTTCTACTTTTAAAATAAACTGACATAAAAAATACTAATTAGATACATGACTATATAATATGAAGAAATTGCAATCCATGCGTGAATCTCACTCTGTTGGGTAAAAGTGAAAAAAAAATATATTTCAAAAGAAAATCATAAACTCGAGATAACAAAAAAAAAATACACCAAAACTATAGCTAAGAATATACCAATTCAATTGCCATCCGTTATAAACAAAAAACTAAAAATTAAATCACTTAAATTTGTAATCAATGCAAGAAAATGAAAAGCTTGAATTGTAAATAATGAATACTTTGATTCGTCAACTTATACCATAACCTTAACTTGAACTTCTTCATTCATAGAAAATTCAAATTACAAAGATTAACATGTACTAATATCTGACATACAACAATCTAATATGAGCGCGAGAGATAAAAAAGTAGGAGTCAATCATGATTTCTTAGTGTTAGAATATAGTGTTTTCGACAAATTACTACAAAAATTAGAGTTTTGATGTTTTGTATTTTTTTTACCAGACTATAAATTGTTGAAATTAAAAATTATATAAAAAATCTATTCGATTCAAGTACCCATGGTCCTGGTTCAGGAAACAAGAACTTATTCGAATCCAGTTGGTTCTCGATTCTTGATTTCGGTTCCTAATTTATTTATTTTTTGAATTAGATTCCGATTCGAGAGTTTCGATTTAAGTTGAAATGTCCAGTCCCGAAAATAAGTCTCTCTTGGACCACACATCAATGAAAGTAGGCGAAAATGAAGGAAAAAAATTAAGCCCCACTCCCCCAACTAAACATACAAATGCCTATAAAATAAAGGATTGTGTCATTTGTACATTGATTTTCTACAAATTGTTGAGATTTGCATTGTTGTCAACAAATAATTAGATGAAGAAATTGTTCTTTTTTTAAAATGTCCAATTGGATAATATCATGTGGCAAAGTGTAAATAATGGTGTGTATCATGATATACACCAATCATGATTGATAAATAAATAAATAAAACATGATATGTGTCTTTATACACTTATTCAGGATCTAAAATAACTATATTTGATAGTTATTTTGACAAAATATATCCTAAATTGTTGTATTTTATGTTATATAGGTAAAACTCAATGATTAAACGAGGAATTGAAAGAAAGAAGCGAAAATTGGTGAAAAGAGGCAAAATCCAAAGTTTGGGAATCAAATTGAAAATATTCAATAGTTGATTTGGACCAAAAGATGAGTTGGAAGATTTTTAGGAGACAATTGGATGAAATTTGAATTCAAAAAGGAATGAAATGTGATCAAAATATTATCACAATCAATGTCCTATCTTACAAGTTATAATCCAAATTTTTAGTTGAAAATTGAGACTCATTTTTGGTATAATAAATGTCCGAATTGGGAAAATTATATTTCTGTTAAAGTTATAGATCTTCGAGTTATCTTTCCAACTCACTTTTAATCGCTTCAATCGGATATTGAACGAGAAAATTATGGTCAAAATACTGACTGCTGTACAGAAACAAAAAATCCGCACGCGAATGCAACTTTCCTCATTCAATTGGAATCTTTTGGAAGTCAATTTGGACATGATTTTCCACCAATTTTCGACTCCTACAAATACATAACAGCAGAATACATATTGAGGAACTCTCGTGTACATAATATACTACATTATTCATCAATTATTATCATCAAAGGAGAATAATTCATAATTTTTGTGAGAGAATTGAAAAAGATTTGCAAGAATTCAATTAAGTGAAGATTCAAACATAATTTTTGAGCAAATAAGAAAAGGCACAAGTGGAAATTTGTCAAGAAACCATTGAAAAGATTCAAGATTTCAAGATTCATATTCATCTTCTCAATTTATCAAAAATTCGGGTTATGTCTTATCACTTAAATATGATTTCTTGTAATTTCGATATGTTATACTAATTTTATACATTGTTAGGATGAGATGAACTCTTGTTATGATTATTTTTAGTTTTTAATTAATTATTTTGACTTTAATTTGATTTGATTTGTGGATGTTTATTATAGTTTTTATCATTATTTTCAATTGCTTGATCATCAATTAAATTGCTAGTGGATTTTATTGTTATCGAGAGAGACAATAGGATTTAAGCATAATATAATAAATATTGTAAGGTTCGATAGAGGATAGAGATATATTTCTATGCTCTATATGGTTTCAATATGTGTTCTAGTGCTTGTTGATAAATTTATCATGTTTGCATCTTTCATCAAGAGATAGAAGGGTTACATGAGGAGAATATATTTGATCGCTATCGAGAGAGACTTTCAATTAAATTAGGAACATTGACCAATATGAATGATTTCAAATTGTCACTTTAATTGTTATACTAAAAATGGATTAATAAGGAAAATTTGACATTTTAGCAACACATCTCACATATTTGAAAAACACATTTGCTTACTTTCTAGTTTAATAGATAATTTAGATATTAGTATAGAAAACTCAAAATCTATGTGCTATTCGATTAAAGTTGC
This sequence comes from Fraxinus americana, assembly GCA_035079005.1. Taxonomy (NCBI): domain Eukaryota; kingdom Viridiplantae; phylum Streptophyta; class Magnoliopsida; order Lamiales; family Oleaceae; genus Fraxinus; species Fraxinus americana. Next base: position 9,670,576 of record CM068707.1, on the reverse strand, counting down.
AATTAATTTCAACCCGATCAAATACACAGTCCTCGTGGATTCGACACTCTATTCTTCACTTTATTACTTGACCACAATCCCGTTCACTTGCGGGAAATCAAACGATCCCGTCTCACTACATGTATATAGTAAAAGTAATTGAAACCTATTATTTGGTTTTCATAGAAATTGTGACCTGCCAAACAATTTTATAAAGATCCGTTATTTTTATCCAACCTTTTTATATATGTATTTACTTTTTAAATTTTTCTATAACTTTTTATAAATTTACTTAAGTAGACAAGAACAAAATCAAATAAAATTTATCCTCTAAATCCATCCACTAATATTTGTCCTCATTAAATGGTTTTGAATCTTTTTTTTTTTTCAAAATTAATATTCATAAACTATCTTCTACAACAAAAGTCAAAACAAATAATAAAAATATCTACATAATAATATATGAGAAATTTTTTTTTTCTTTTGGTGTTAATATAACCACCATTTGCTTTGTGATGTTTTTTTTTTTTTTTACATTTTTCAGTTTATTAGGATGATATTTTTTTTTACTGTGATCATTTTGATTGCTTTTGGGATGAATATATTACTTTTTTAAATTATAATAATGATAGATTTGGAACAAAAGAGATATTGGTGTGAATACATAACGTTTAAATAAATGAATTTAATAAGGTTAATATTTTAATAAAATGCGGATGAATATAATACTTTTTAAAATTAAAAATTTTTAAAGGGGATAGATTTGGAGTGAGATAGATATATATGAGAATGACGGATGAAAACAGCGACTTTCTTTTATAATTACCTCCAATATGTATGTTAATTATAGGACATTGACTTTAATTAAAATACCAAAATCACAATAAAAAAATGTAAATGCATTGCAAGGTAAGTTATTTGACCTTTTTATCTCATAAGATCAACTCATCTAATAAAAAAATTTAAAATTAAATTTCTATTTCTACCAAAAATTTCTTTAATTATTCTGGTCATGGTCTAGTTTTGCTAAATATTTTTGTAAAATCAGATACAAGGTAAATCATCACGTTGGCTCGATTTTTCATAATCAGACGTATTTGTCATGTACTATATGGAAAGTATCATAACAATACTTTTAAAATCTAACTTCACCACTCACGATAAAGATAAACAAAATACAAATCCCTTAAACCGCTATTTCTCAAAGTTCAATCCAACACAAGTACAAACACAACGGCATCAACAACAAAGTCAAAATATTATATTCCAAACTATATAAGCTCAAATGCACAATCACATGCCACAAAAATCATTAATATCACATGTCAACCATTGAAACAACATTAAAAATACTGCAACAATTGTTTTTGTAATTGGTAAAAGAAGTGTCAAAACACGACACTTCTTAAAATAATATGATACTTTTATTTCTAATTCCTTGTCTACAGGTTGTCTAGATCATGTAACGGGATTTGTGTTTGTTACCTGTTTTATATAAGAAATCAAACAATGTTAAATTCAACTATATTATTAAATACTAGCCACATGGCATTAGCAAATTAAAAAAAAATTGTAATTTACCGTTTGATAAACTTCAAATTCGATTTTATATTATGGGTAATATGAGAGATCATTGACCTTCCCAATAGAGAACTATTGATATATACGCATCTAAAGTCCTTTTTTTTCATAACAAAATAAAGTAAATAAATAAATTAGGGTAACGAAAACTCGATAATTAACTGTTTGTTGTCATTAGGGCTTGTTTGGGTCGAATTAAAATCAGATTTTAATTTAAGTCAAAGTCAAACAATCAATATTAACCACATATTTCATGGGTCTCACATCTTTTGGCAATTGTAATTGAAGATTGATAGGACTAAGGACTTCTGAGATGATGGGAGTGTAGAAAAGAGGATAACATGAAAGGTTGCCATCACAATAAAGAGATTTTTGGATCATTCATAGTTACAAATTTGACAAAACTCTCTTTTAGTGCTCAAAACAATACTTTGCATACTGAAAGACAATTGTTTCATTTTCAGTGTTGTGCTGGATGAAAGTGCCATAATTCTTATCAAGTTAATCATCAGTGTTGAAAAACAATGCTAAACATAGAATATATATATATAAAAGTATTTTTATGAGTCGAATTTTATGAAGTACATCTTAAAATTATGATCTTATCTCACTTAAAAATTGTTACGACCGATCTTATCTTTTTAATTCCAAGAAGTTCATGTAAAACGATCGTCGTTCTTAAATTCCTTTTTTGATAAATTTATAAGAAAAGACTCTTGAATACTTTTTACTTTTTCCAAAGTATCATAAAAAGACTCCATTGGTAGGATGAAAAACATAACTTCAAATTTTATGAAGTACGTCTTATGATCTTATCTCGCTTAAAAATTGTTATGACTGATCTTATCTTTTTAATTCCAAGAAGTTCATATAAAACGATCATCATTCTTAAATTCCTTTTTTGATAAATCTATAAGAAAAGATTCTTGAATACTTTTTTTCTTTTTTCCAAAGTATCATAAAAAGACTCCATTAGTAGGATGAAAAACGTAAATTCAAATTTATGAGTATATCTTAAAATTATGATCGTATCTCACTTAAAAATCGTTATGATCGATCTTATCTTTTTGATTCCAAGAAGTTCATATAAAACAATCATCATTCTTAAATTCCTTTTTTGTTAAATTTATAAGAAAAGACTCTTGAATACTTTTTACTTTTTCCAAAGTATCATGAAAAGACTCCATTAGTAGGATGAAAAGCATAACTTCAAATTTTATGAAAGTACATCTTAAAATTATGATCTTATCTCACTTAAAAACTGTTATGATCGATCTTATCTTTTTAATTCAAAGAAGTTCATATAAAACGATCACGATTCTTTAATTCCTTTTTTGATAAATCTATAAGAAAAGATTCTTGAATACTTTTTACTTTTTTCAAAATATCATAAAAAGACTCCATTAGTAGGATGAAAAACATAACTTTGATTTTTGTCTTTTCTTTATATTTCTTGTAGACTTTTCTTAGTTGAACTTCAATGGGATGCTTAAGCATTTGAGAGTGCAACTTTAGCGCCACTCTTACCAGTTGTCGAACTTTCTATGTCGGCCACCTTCACCTTGTCGCACTAGATTGAGTATGTGCAAAACCGGTTCTAAGGACAATAATTTATTTATCGCGCTTCAATCTATTATTTTTTGAGCTTTTTTTTTTTTTTTTGTTATAAATACTAAAGTATTTTCAAATATCTCATAATTTTCAGGCATTTGCATAGAAAAAACTATATTTAATTTCATCTTTTGTGTGTGTGTGTGTATACTTCTAAAAATAAATAAATAAATCATTGGGTTGCCAACTGAAGCAGCCCATATCACAGCACCAATAAATGACTATTTCCTTTAATAATCAAATATACCAAATAAATCCCCCCCCCCCCCCCCCCTTCCTTTTCTTTTTTCTTTTCTTTCTGTGCATCAATTTGTTGGGTCAGACAATTTAGTATATATTCAATGGTAGGTACCTCGGAATGCTACTATTTTACGTTAGAGTAGTTCATGTTTTTAAATTCAAATGGTTGAATTATATATATTTAAACGACAAGTTGTTGCATACGTGACATGTACAAGGATATATAGACGATTCCCTCTCCATCTTCTGCTAGCTAATATTACTTATTTCACGTTGCAAGTTAAAAAATTTATACAACATGAGTATCGACACGAATCTAACTTTTTTCTCTGTTATTTAATATGTTGGGAACAAGTCATTACTCCTTATGACTTGTTTAATGCGATGGAAAACACAAGAATAATTCATTTTAAAGAAGAAATTCAAATCAAAATTTTGTTATTTAATTCCATCTGATGTAGCGTACTAAATATGCTTTTTAACATCTTTGTTCATTTTAGCTTGTGGCTGTAGTTTTGGCTCTGAAAGGTGAAAGATACATTCATTAAATAATTATCGTACTATTTTGAGCATATTGAAACCTAGTCATAGGAATGCTATTTTGTCGGCTCAACAAAGATACTGTTGACTGAAATTTATCGTGGCAGTTCAACAAAATACGAGTTTTTGATGCAGACAGTGGTTTGTCGACTCTTGGGTTATTCGGGGTAAGTGTTTAAAGGATAAAGTTAGGAGAAAGTAGAGCCAACTCCAATTCAAATATTTCAATTAAGAACTGACAAAAGAAGCTGTCCAAAGGGTCATCCTTCAGTGGAACGTCATTGCAGTGTTAGTGGGGGCTGGGCCATTTTATTCCATGAAGAAAAGACATACAATTGATGCGTTCTAATCTTCTAGAGAAGAAGAATTAAGAGTTTGTGCTATTTATGTTACTATTTTAGTATAATTATTGGGCTTAGTCTTGTTTGATGGAATGAAATCAAGAACTAATCAACTCCAGGGTTAGATTAAAGTTCGCGTGTAGTTTTTAATATAGGATGAAGTTAGAAGTTACGTTATCACGAGATGACTCTTATTGTCCACGGTTCAACTTTTAAGTTCGTCACTTCAGACACTAATTGAGGAAAAAACACTCATGATTATGTTTGATTAATCTAATTCACTCATTCGATGATCAATATATTGTACAATATTATACGGTTGTTTCTACGGAACAAATTCTTGGTAATAATCATCAAGTGCAACCCACAAGTTGGAATATTCTATCTACTACTTCCAAATGAGATATTATTCGTGTGAACATAATCCAAAAATATTACTTGTAATGTCAAATGTAAAGAAGCAGGTGGAGATCGAATGTGAAGCCACGTCATCCTACAAATAGGATCAAATCATACTATAACTTGAAGCCACACGAACACTTGTTTCTAACATGTAATTCCCTTCTTTTTTTTTTTTTTTTGACCAACCAATAGTAAAAATTTTAAAGAACTACCCTCTAATAAGTAATTATCGGTTTTTGTAAATAAATATCATATTTCTTATTTGTATATATATTGACATCCACACGCACTGTCATTTGCCCTTGCTGCATTTGAAAGTCAATACATTCTCTCTCTCTCTCTCTACCACCGCCACGCCACCTTGCCGGAAAATGAGTAGTTTGAGCATGATTGAGTCAAAGCTGCCGCCGGGGTTTAGGTTCCAGCCAAAAGATGAAGAACTGATATGCGATTACTTGATGAAATGGGTAACAGGTTGCAGCCAACAAACCCCTCTGTTAATTGAAGTTGACCTAAACAAGTGCGAGCCTTGGGAAGTTCCCGGTGAGTCCTCCAATTTTCTTATAATTTACTTCATATTTTTATTTTTATTTTTATTTTTTGCATTATATGTATAAATTATATACATTCTATATTTATCATTCTTGGTGCTTACTGTAATATAATATATTCCATGCATTAATTTCTTTGGCAGCAGATAGTGATTGGTTTTGATAGAAATTCAGTGGACAGGAATTTATGATTAATGTTGTGATTATCCTAAAATATGTAGTAATTAATAAAGTTTTGTTTGGCTGTGGGGAAAGTAACCATCGTGCTGAGTGCAATTCATTTTCATTCGATCGGCTAAGTGTACTTCATTTTCAATACCCTCGTCCGTTCATTTTATTCTAAATTAATCTTTAATTTGTTACTATAACTAGTTAAATTTTATCCTTGCAAGTGTGTGGATTCTTTTGCTTTAATTTTTATTTGTCTCTATGTCGATAAAAATCAAATCAAATTTAACACCGAGCCCTCGTAAATGAATTCTTGAAGTTTACGGAAAATAAGTTTTATAATTGACGATCGATACTTCTAATTATTGGTTTTGATTTTCGTTCGTTGCTTTATATTTTCTATTAATGTTTTAGTAAACTAAATCGTAATATTTTCTTCCAAATACCTTTTTGTAGAAATCGACAATCTTGGAGATATCCTAACAAAAAAGATGGTGACAGTGAGTGATTTCAGATAACAAAAGAAAATTCCTATTTGCACATAGTCTCAACCACACACGAGTAATATTCTGGGTTTCAACATCATCACTTTTCAAAATTTTCCTTATTCTTTGTGAATAATGATTTCTTAATATAACTGAACATTTGACCCTTTGTCTCCACATAATTATTGGAGTAAAAGATTATCTATCCATATGGGGCTTGTTTGTTGCCCATAGGTCCTTATCGACCATCCACCATCGTATTCCTATTCATTTATCATATGATTTTTACATTTATTTCTTAATTATATGACATCTGTATAATTTTCATAAATTGGTTGCAGAATCCGCATGTGTAGGAGGCAAGGAGTGGTATTTTTATAGCCAACGCGACCGGAAATATGCAACCGGACTAAGAACAAATCGGGCTACGTTATTCGGTTACTGGAAAGCGACGGGGAAAGATAGACCGATTTTTCGAACACGAGCCCTAGTTGGGATGAGAAAGACGTTGGTATTCTACCAAGGTAGGCCTCCTAGAGGAAGAAAAACTGATTGGGTCATGCATGAATTTCGGCTTGAAGGACCATTTGGCCCTCCCAAATTATCTCCCATCCGGGTAATTAATTTACTCTTCCTATCCTTTTTAATTAAATTCTTAATTACGATTATCTTACTGTTAAGTTAGTTAAAGCTTGACTAATTACAATCAAGTTGATTAATTATATTCATTGCATGTGCAACTTGTCAAAAGTTTGGACGTGTATTACAGGCTGTTTTCACAATTTTAAGAATATCTAATTTCTTAATGGGATTTTTTTCTTTATAAAATTCTTTGATTTTGTTTTCCTTAAATAATCTATTTTGTCTTCTTCTGCTTCCCTGGAGTTTAGCTAGCACCATACGCATAGCTAAAACCAAAATAGAATCTTCTTACATCAAGACAAAAACATTTCATTTTATATTCAAAGATTTTTATTTTTTTTATTTGCAATGAATTATATTGCTTAAAACCTTTTTCAATAATGTGGATTAAATAGTATTTCGTACTACATATTTATTAATAATAATTAAAATATAATCAATTAAAATAAATGTAGAACTTTCCTTGTTTCGAGATGGATGGTACACTAATTCACGCACCTTAGTCATTCTCACCGTATATCGACTCTTTTCGAAGCTCTATAGGGTTTTTCATATCGTATATGAATTAATTGCATCGAATTAAACTTGCATGCAGGAGGATTGGGTTTTATGCAGATTGTTCTACAAAAAAGGAGAAGTTGAAGCCAAACAAGAAACAGGAAGCACCTACGAAAAAGAAATTACAACTTCTTCTTCTCTTCCTCCATTATTGAAACCCTGTGCCACCTTTAACCAAAATAGTAATGAGCAAGTGCCCTGCTTCTCCATTTTGACCCAAAACCAAAATAATTTCTCACAAATCACAGAATCATCCAACAAATTCATGCCTTTATTTGGAGGGTTACCTCCAGATCATAATCTTGGGATGGATTCATCATCATCAAACGCTGATCAGACGGTGATCAAAGCTCTATTCTATGATCTTACCAAAAGGGACGACTGTAAGTTCTCCCCAAGTTTTGGGGATGGAAGTTCAATCAGTTATCTATCTGAAGAGGGATTGCAGTCTTCCATGTGGAATCATTACTGATATGATTTTTAGAACTTGGATTATTCGTGCTACTTTAATTATAATTAAGATTTTGAGTTTTTCCCACATGCATATATGTTTTATATAAAGTCTAAAGTTGGTTTAAATTATAAAACATATATTCATAAAAGTTTATAAGATCAAGATTTTATTTAGTTCGGTTGATCGATCATTTACCTTAAATTTTGTGACAATTTTATTAATTTGTTTCTTTCCATTAGCTTTATTTCAAGAAACGTCAACATCTTAGTCTAGTTATTTTTCCACTAGTGTCATTTAATCTTTTTCTATTAGACAAACATCTAAATTCAATGACAAATGTTATCTTTGGACTGATGTAAAGCTATACACAAGTAGAATGAAAGAAAGGTAGAAAAAGAAGGTCACGTAGTGAGGGAAGAGTTATAGTCTTAGATATAGCTCTTATCGACATAGGAGACTAAACCCGCTCCTCGAGAAAGCATGAAGTTTGACGACTGATTTGAAACAAAATTAAGTTTGTAAGACTAACATAAAATTTACTAAAAATTCAATGACCCATCATGTCACTATGTAGACAAAGTCAATTGAAGTTGAATTAGTCATATATCATTTAGTTGACTTTTATTTTCCCTTGAAATTCCGTTAAATCGTAATCTTATTCGATCTAGAAGAATACCTACCACTTGTTTGAAGTGAGGAGGATGGACATGTTAGACGTCGAATCAAATAAATGATATAATTAAGACATTTGTACTAAAAAATTAAGAAATTAAGAATTATAGTTTACTAATTGGACAATCAACCTCTCTTTTAGGACTTTATACATAGTCTGAACATCCACTTTTCTTAATGTCAAAAAGATGAAATCAACCGACTGCATTTGCTAAATGATATTATAATTATACAGTTCCAACGTTAGAAAACAACAAATGTAATACGTTTGTGTTTGACAATAATAAACATTTTGGCTGTAACTTTCAGCTATGTATACGAAAAGAAATTAAAAACACAATTATTTATTGAAAAAAAAAATTCGCTAAATCCTCATGAGATCACCACAGAGATTCCTTAACTCGATTTTCCAAGGCCGTGTTTGGCTTTTCCAATGTGGCTGTGGATTTCACTAAAAAAATTGTCACATCACCCCAAAATGCTTATATCCATGGGTGGACGTGGAGGTGGAGGTGGAGGTGGATAGTGTACTAGACATCCTTTATTAATTTTTTATAATTTATTGTGTAATCCGCAATTAGTGTTATCCACATTTATACTGAAGATGCTTTTTTTTCGCGTGTTTTCAATATATCCAATCAAGTGATTATTAGTGGGCATTGAAGATCAACCTAACAATACGGTCATTAATGTAATTCTTGGTGTTAATTATTATATCTATTAGAATCCCACATTGTTTGGGAAAATATAAATAATCCACTTAATAAGGTGAGGACAATCCTCCCCTAATAAGTCGGTTTTATTAGGTGGAGTTAGGCCCAATATTCCTAACATAGTATCAGAGCTAGGCCCAATTATACAATGTTGGGTGCCAACCAATATCGATTTGTTCACAGTTGTTTGGCATGGTCCACGCTGTGCGTGAGGGGTCGTATCAGAATCCCACATTGCTTGGAAAAATATAAATAATCCACTTAATAAGGTGAGGACAACTCTCCCCTAATAAGCTGATTTTATTAGGTGGAGTTAGGCCCAATATTCCTAACAATATCAAGAAACTAAATACAAGCACAAAAATATTAGAATTGGGTTGTTTATGGAGCCCACAAGTGTAATTTGAGGCTAACCAGGGTGCAAGGTATTCTTGAAAGGTACTTATGACCAAACTCCCCACAATAATCGTGATGGGAACGACATTAATTTCCCCTAATCCGGTCCATGTAATAAAAGATGACTTTTTTTTTTCTTTTTAATTATTTTAATATGCATAATTCATGAGAAACGTTTGGTGATATTTTTTTCGTTAACTATGTTATCTTTTTTAGAAATGATACACGCTTGCCCCCAACAATCTCATAAATGGTATCACTAAAATGATAACATGATGGTGAGGTTGGAAAAGTAGTTGTGCACTGAGCTATTGAGGAACAACACGAGATTAGATTGAGTAGAGTTCAATTCCCATTCTCAACCCATGACCAATATGAGCTCGAAACTTCCTTCATAACTCCCAGAACTTCTTCGACACAAGATCTTAAAAATATTGACCATAGTTTAATTGATATAATGAAATTTTTCCGACTTTTAAGTTAAGAGTTTGAATTTAACTCCTAAAAATATTGACCATACTTGGTCAAATTTAGTGCAAATTTCTAATTTTTTTCTTTTTTAAAAGAGCGCGGTACCTGCGAGAATTTATTAATATGTCCCCACTTGTGGAGGAGAAATACCGTGGTTATATTGAAATGAAAAAAAAGTTATAAATGGGGAAGTACTACTTCCCTTAGAACAGAAATAAAGTAAAGCAGTAAAAAAAAGTATTATTTCTCTTACAATAGAACCTCATTACGACTGAGTACCTAATATTTCAATATTAGGTACTCAATAAGGGCAAATTGCAAGTTACCATGCCCATGTTTTGTAAAAATTAAAATTAAGATTTTAATTTAAGTTAAAGTCAACAATTAATTTTAATTAAATATTTCGTGGGATCCACAACTTTTTAACCACGTATTTCGTCAACTTCTATTAAAATTTAATAAAAATATAATTTTAATCTTTACCAAATGGGTACACATATCAACCAATTAATTTATTGAGGTAATAAGAACAATGGATATGATATGAACTACAAACAGCGTGCATATCATCAAAGCCCCATTTTCATTTAATTTTAAAAATCTATTGTGGTAAAATCACCAAGTATCCGCTCATAATTGAGTTTTAGTCATTTTACCAAATCCTAATTAAAAAAAAAAAAATCGTACAAATGTTTAAAATTTTAACAATAGTTATTCGATAAAGTAATGGCATGTTTATAGTATATTAATATTCTTCCAAAATATTTATATACTTAAAAGAGTATTTGATGCACATTTTTTAAGAGAGAATGCATTTTTTTTTTTAAGTGATGGTGAATATATGGTTGAAAAGAAAGAAAAGTTATTGATGTGATGGAAAATATTATTTTATTAAATAATGTGTGGTTAAAAATGAGTAAAAGAATGAAAATGAAAATGTGGCTCAAACAGGGGCCTAGTGTATGTTTCTTCAGAAACAAAAATAATATTCTTTTAAAATTCTAGAATATTGATTTGTATACAATTATACTTATTCCAAAGTATAAACTAATATTGAACATTGATTTATATAAAGTTTTGAGTTTTAAAGAGCAATAACACAGTACCATTCTTGCCCATTAATAGATGTAACATTGTGATTTATTCAAGAAAAGCAAGAGAATAATATTCCTAGAGAATACTGAAACTCAAAAAGTAGAGATGGGTGTTTTTTTTTTCAAAATGGGATCGGAATCGAAAAAAACAAACCAGTTCGGTTCCGATTCCGATTCCTTAATTAAATGGATCAAATTTGGGACCATGCATTTATAATTGATCGTTTTCGGTTCGATTCTTGGTACTGTCTTAAAAACCAATAATGAATTCAGTCTCCCTGATTTTTTTTTTTTTTTGGGACTATACATTCTTCTTTTGTCTTTTACTATAAAATTTGATTTGTAATCAACATTTAAATATCAATAATTTTATAAATGGTTTACAAAAATTTATAAATTTAATGCAAACATAATAGGAAAAAATGTATTTTTAGTTCAACTTTTCGTAAAAACTCAAATTTCTCATTATTTTCAAAGTAGTCGATCATCATAATCAAGATCTTTTTCTTGAAGATAATCTAATTATAAATACTAACATACATTTTTATAAGAATTAATTTTTTATCCAGATTTTACAGTTTATATTGTGTTTAATAATTTATCATTTTTATATCATTATTAATTGATCTTGACCAGTCTTGGAGAGTATTTTTGTTTGTTGCTTAATTTAATTATTTTTATATATTATTAGATTACAAAAATGATTAGTGATTTTAACTGTATTTTGTCTATTTTTAATTTGACAAATAGTTTAATACTTTGTTTTTGTTAAATTGAAAATGTATTTTTAATAATCCATAACAGTGGCGGATTTAGGCAATGGCTTGCATGACCGAGAGATTATACCTCTTTCTGGACAAATATCTCCTTTCAAAAGAAAGTATAGAGCATATATTTATAAATTGCTCATATATCTTCAATTATACACATATTCAAGAGACATATACGAGTCTTTCTATTATAAATTTAAATCATTTCCAAACACTTCAAAATTATTAGTCTGCTTATTATTTGTAAATTTCTTGTGGGCTGTGATTAATCTTTATTTGGTCTTGAGCTCATTGTTCCCAACTTGGGCTCTTAGCCGAAGTTGGGCCTATCTAGGCTTAATATGGACTAAAAACATAACAGTTTTAGAATCCATAAAATATTGTTCTAAACAATTTCTCAATACCAATTAGGATTTGTTTGAGTCTCATTTTTTCTTCTTGAATAGATTTTCTAATAGTAATTTTTTGAAAAATATGCGGTTAAAAAGCAAGAACAAATTTTAAATTAACGTGTAAAATTATTTTATTGAAAAAATATGTAGTTGCAAATGAATTTAAAAAAAGGGACTTAATGATCCAACATTTGAATCACAAATTTACTATGCCAAGGTTAAGGACGATTTATGCAAAATGGCAAAAGGTACCCTTTATAAAAAGTGATTTTGGGACTCATTTAAAAGTGAAAAATTTTAAAAATTTATGCGGGAAGGGGCATTTCATCCAACTTCCTCTAAAACTTTTGTTCTTTTAGAATTTGTCTTTTTAGGATCATTTCAATTTTAACAATTAGACTCTCAAAGTTATCGTATCATAATTCATATATGAAACATCATTTCCGTCCGTTTCCTCCATTAAAGTTTTTGTAAATGGCAAAATTACCCTCATCTTTAAATAAAAATAAAAAATAATTACAGCAATATTCTCTTTTCAAAAAGTGTAAACAAGTTCTACTTAAAACAATTAAATACATAGTACGTTTTAAAAAAAGAAAAGTGTGATATTTCCAATAAACCACGCCTACCCGAGTCCCCACCCACACCCCCACTCCCAACATTGGCTACGCACCAGCACTCCCCTTCCACATCATCACCATCACCTTTGATGTAGGAGGATTCAAGTCAGATGATGCCGAGTTATCTGATAGGTCGTAGATAGCGCTGAGGTACCATGACTTGGCATATCAGGGCAAAAATGGAAAGTATCGAACTATTTTACTAATTTGGGCAGTTTTTGGACACGTTTTAGTATTTTGGCCATAACTTTGACTACGATAATTAAAATCGCGCTTACCAATTCAGAAGGCTCTTTTTGGCACGCACGACGTGGTCGCCTAGCTTCTCATTGATTTCGAGGGCAAAATCCACTGTTTTCCCTTCCGAATTCTCAATTTTAGTTATTTTTTCATTTTTTTATAATATTTCGTTTTCCTTTTTAAAAGAGATTATGAACTCGATTTGAGCCAAATTTTTGGGATATTATTTCTTTTATTACATACTTTCTTTTGGTATGACTATTGAGATTTTGCTATTTTTAGTAAGATTCCGATAATTACAATTTTCTAGTTATATAGCCCGGCTTGTGGGCTGTTTTCGGGTGGTGAATGAAATAATGAAGAATTCTCTTGTTTTTCTTGTCGTTTTCTCTTGTGTTCCTCCATGTGAATTATCTGCTGAAACCAACCTGCAGAATACTAACTATTCTGTCCGGCGTCAACCTTCCACCGATATAGAGAGATCTTTCAGTTTTTGTTTAATCTCGAAAGATTACAACATACGATTATAGATAGTTTTTGCAATTTTGTATGAATCTTGAGCAATTTCTGGAATATAATGGATGTTTGGATATTAATGGAGATGAACTACACTTGGAGTTGACAGTTTTGAGATGCTATTTGCCAAAGAGAGCTATCGATGTGCTACAATATTTGAAGATATCGATTTTTTTCCTTCCCAAATACTTGTATTGCTTACAATTTTTTGCTGACCATATTAGTTAATTCAACAAAGAACCAAAATATTATTCAATCCAATAAATTCCTATATGATGTTTGTTTCTTTATTGAAATTTGATTATTAATTATCACTAACTAAAATAGAGATTGAATTCCTTATATTTCTTAAAATTAATTAGGGTGATATATGGGGCCCCATCACTCTCCACATTGACCATCTAAATATTTTTTGTATCTAACAAATATGATACATCTACTAAGTGATTGCATTGTATTTGCAACCTGATGTTTGCGAATATACTGTTCAAATTTTAAGTGATGAGCATAATTTTCAGATTATACAAACAAAACAGTGTGTTTTGTTAATGTAGTGAGCCTAAACCTCAACTTTTAAATAAGTGCCAGTTGGGATGACGATACATGACTTTAACACTATTGTTTGTTAAATGTTTTCAATTAATTTATAAACAATTACTATTGAGAACAAAGTGCTTCCCAATTATGTCTAGTGAATGTTATTATAATCATGTCAACATCCAAGTCTTTTATGCTATATTTGGTTTATAGTAAGAGTTTAATTTTTCCTTCTAATTATTTTGATAGTCTAATATATTTACAATTGATCCACTATAATACATTGAGATGAAAAATAAAGAATACTAAGAATAAATGCGTAGTTTGAACCTCTATACGATATTTCCAGTCTTAATGGGTTATATTTTATAATGCGATTTGTTGATTATGAATTTGATTGGATAGTTCCCTCAGCATTAGGGAAAAGAATTAAGAAGTTGGAAATAATGTACAAATACATTATTATATTATTTAAATTCTCGCAAAAGACAATTCAAATCGAAACTTCGAAAGATAATTCATTTAAATGTATTTATTAATTAAAGATATTAACAATATCTCTCACTCTAGCTCTAAATGTTCCAACTTAAATTGACGTCATGAAAGGACAATTCATTAACATTATAATTTATAAATTCATGACACGCCTGAAACATAATAACATTCGATTCCAAGATAAAATTCTTCAAAAGGAAAATGTAGCAAATAGTTAAAAAGGTTCCATTAGGAGGTGTATACTTTTGAAGAGTATATAGACATAAAAAAAAATATAAAATCTCAGAAGAGGTTCAGGTGCTTGAAATATTGAAAATCGAGAAATCTCAAAAAGTTGTGTTATTATGAAAAAAATAGAATCGAAAAGAAAAAGTTATCGATAATACTTTTATATATGATGTACAGCTTCATATTGTGAATAGTGAGGGAAACTAAACAAATTCATTGAAGCATATCGATTGAAGAAATAATTGGCCAAATAAATAAAATCCTAGCAAAAATAATTACTAAAAAAAACCTTGAAGTTTATGAATCTATAATTCGAACACCTAATGGTGTATATTTATGAGAAATGAAAAATTTGGACTAATTAAATTTGGACTCGACGGTTCCATTTACTAAATACCCGAAAATTTTGATTCGATTCGGTTCTCTTTAGAACCGAACCGAACCGACCCATGTCCAGCCCCTAGATATTAGTAGCTTTTGAATTGTTTTTTTATTTTTTACTGTTCGAATCTAATTTCACCAAAAAAGGCAAGGGTGTCAAACAAGTCCTTTATTTTTCCATTGGCTTTGCAGGTGCAGATTCCTTGGTTATATGATTACCACTTTTGGCTTCTTAACTATGATGATCTTCGAAACATAATTAAGTCATAATAGGAAGTATGAGGATTTTTCGATGGAAATGATTATTATTTTTTGAATCTGGTCATTGAACACCATCCTCATATCCCTTAAGTTCACATGTTTGGACTAGACCAAATAGTACAATTCATACTAAGTTCGGTTTGGGCTCCCCTTTAATTTTAGGAGGTGTTTGAGTCCCCCCTTTTTTTTTTTTTTTTGAAGAATATATTTTGAAATAGTAAATTGATAGAGAATGTGTGGTTAAAAAAAGAAAAAGTTTTTGGTTTAAATATTATTTTAATGAAGAATGTGTGGTTGAAAAAAAAATGTATTTTGAAAAAAAAATGAGAATCAAATAAGACCTTAATACATTTTTATCTTTTCTTCTTTCCAATCATATATTCTTCAATAAAAATAATATTATATGTAAATTCAAAACTTTTCTTTATTTTTTAACCACATATTCTCCAAAAAAATTATTATTCCAAAATACGTTTCTCCCAAAATCTCATTAAAATGGAACCCAAACAAGGGCTAAATCTATGTTTCATTTAGTTAAAAAAAATTGATTTAATTTAAGTCAAAAAATCAATAATTAATTTTAACAAGATATTTCATAAGATCTACAACTTTTTAATCACATACCATCGACTTTTATCAAAATATACTAAAAATCTAATTTTTATTTAAATTGGAGGCTAAGCTGCTAACATATTCGGCTGATTGAGAATGTATCATTAATCAGTGCAGGGTACTAACACATGTAAGTATGTTTTTAACAACGATTGTACTCCATATACATAATAGTTTATATAATGAATTATATACACATGATGTGGTGAAGTATGATTGTGTTAGAATTCCTTCAACTAAATAAAAAAAAATTATCACTCTTTTTTTGACACATCAACTATATGTAAACAGTGTGTAAATCTATTAAGTACGAGTAGTATTATTCTTTTAACAAATTGAAAATGATAGATGCTATCCATTCAAATTCATTTAAAACTAAAAAATAAATGTCGACTTGAATAGATTTACGTTAGCTTTAGTACGGTATAAAATGAAGACACTAAAGCCCTACTTGTCTATATTTCCAAAAACTCTTTTTCTTTACAACTCTTTTTCAATTACACATTTTCACATTAAAATATTTTACATGTGAATTCAAAACATTTCTTTACTTTTAAACCATACATTTTCAAAAATATCAGAGTTTGTTCTTTTTATTGTTTTCAGACCACTTTCAATTTTCGAAAATATTGAAAACACGTTTACTTACCTATTTTCATAAACGAGTTTAAAATTTACAAAGAAAACGGAAAACTCCAAAAAAAAGTTGTTTGGCTGTTTAAGTTAATATCAAGCCAAAACTTCAAAACGTGGAAAACGGCCAGATTTTGCCAAGAGCGGGATAGTTTAATGAGCGAGTCACAGATTTTTTGAAGGTCACGAGTTTGATTTCTTTTCATTGTAATTCAATACAAATGAATTTTCTTTTTATATGCACAATACAAAATTTTTCAAATAAATTGGTAGGTGACTGAAATTCGAACCCGAGTCGTCAGCATGGAATTTCAATGCCTTAACACAATGACATCCGCTTTTGCTTTGTTATATAAGTAAAAAAAAAGCTATATGTATATATATATATATTGAATAATTAGTTTTTCAGTTTTTCAAAATTAGAAAGTACACGCATTTTTTTTATTTTTGAAAACAATTTTTCAAAATGACAAAAAGAACGCGTTTTCAACAATCTCAAAATGGACACTCAAAACACAAAATTCAAAATGAATTCAAAACTCAAAACTAAAAATTAAAACAGGAAGAGAACGTCCCTTCACTATTTCAAAATTCACCTTCTTCAAAAAAAAAATTTTAATGGACATCAAATAAGTGGCTAAATTAATTTGACTGTTACTAAATTAATCCACTTTTTCAAACGTGGCCTATAATTGTTGAGTCAAAAAGAAAATTCATCAATTTTTTAAAAGTATACAAACTTATTTTGAGCATCATAGAATTGGGACTCGGGGGCACGCCAACCTTTCTTTTTCTCTATTTTTTCCTTATCTTCAGTCAAACAAAAATAAATGTAAAACGTGCAAATTTTGAAGTATAGAATATGGAGGATGTCATTTTAATGGCCAGCGCGAGACACGTTAATAGTTGCCCCCCCCCCCCCCCCCGGCCCCCCCAACCCGGCAAAAAAAATCTTATGTACCAATATTCGATAATTTTTATTTGCCTTGTTTGAGTTTTATTTTATTTTGTAAAAAATTGACTTTTCAATAAATGAATAATTAACAGTGTTCTAAAATGCGTAATGCATTACGAAGCGTCGAGGTCGAAAATCAAGAATTACAAGTTTAGGCGTGTCAATGCGAAGAATAAGCGTCATAATGCGTTTCGTATTTTTAAGGCATTAAATATATTTTTATATAAAAAAATAGATTTTTTAATATATAAAAAAAACAGATTAAAAAAAAAGGGGGGATTAGGTGGACTAATGCGCGCCTTTTAGTTGGAAAACGCATCTTTCCCACATTTTTCGAATTCGACGCGTTTTGGTCCCGCGTTGCGCCTAGGCAGCGCGTTTTCCCCTTTTTTAGAACAATGATAATTAATGAGTGCATAGTAATCATGAAAACTTATAAAATGTGTGGTTAAAATTAATATTTAAAATTATTTAAAAAATAATCATAAATAGAAGCCTTAATTAAATTGGAATTTGAGGACTGCGTTTTGCTTCATTAATGGATCAACTTATTCCATGATTGATTATTAAACATACTTTACGGTCAACGTTTGTTTTATCAAATTATTCCACACGGCTTCTTTTCATTTGATTTTGAAGATAAATTATAATTCAATCATTCTCCAAGTACATAATATTTTTTTATTAGAAAATCTTTACAGACAGCACATAAAGGTGTTAAGATGGACGGGTTGGTCAGACCCGTGAAAACAGATCCGGATCAACCCGAGACCACGGGCCAACCCGTAACACGAGCGGACGGTTCATGAGTCAATGAGCTGTGACCCGCGGGGTTCGCGGGTTGCACCTTTACGGACCGCGGTTAACCTGCTGATCCGTGAAAAAAATTAAAAAAATTTGAGAAAAAAGGGGAGGAGAGAGCCTATGCAAGTTAAATTATTAATGATGTTGCTGAAAAATCCAAAAATCTTACAGTTCCTGAAGCTTGATTAGAAAACAAATATTAAAATATATAATTTTTGAACAATTAAATTATAGTTAAGACTTAGTAGGTGCCAATCTAGTTGCGATGTACTTAAACTATAAATTATAATAAAAGTAGGTGCCAACCTAATTGGGATGTACTTATGCTATAAAAATTTGATAATAGTAATTAGAAATACATTTAGTTGTTATTTGTTTAAGTTAAATTTAACTTTGCAAAGTCATAAATAATTCATGTAATATTAAATTTGAATTCTATATAAACATTTCTTGGTATAAATATGAATTTATCATTTTGTTTAATTCTTAGTTTACATTTAACCAAAAAAAAATATTTTTTGTTATAAATATGAAAAATTATATATTTTTATAATTTTATTTATATAATAATACGAGCCAAATTGGAACAAACCGCGATTCGCGCGACTCATGACCCCGCATGGGTCAGTGGCGAGCTTAAATTGTTGTCCAAAATTTGTGGGTCGACTCGGAACCCGTAGCGGGCGGGCTTTTTTTTAAGGGGGCCGTTACTGCACTCATATGTTGACGGGCCGACCTAGCCCAAACCACCTAGATTGACACCTCTAACAGCACACGACACGACATCATTCAAAGATGAGGAAAAATTTTAAAAAAAAATCCAATCACACACTGCCACATCATCTTCAGAACGAATTCTGTAATTTTTTTTTTTAAAATTTTTTTGGTACTCATGGCTTTATCCTATAAGTTCAATCATGCTTCATGTACATAATCGAGCTCCAAAAATGCTTATTTAATATTTATGGTTGCAATTTTTAAAATATGTTTGTTTTGATAAATTATACTTATAAAGTACACATAATAAAGTTGAAAATCAATGTATTAAGTATTTATATAGGGGAAATCCATTTGTACCGAAAAAATTGTATCGAAAATGTGCCCTCCTCTCACATGTGTGCGGCCCCTCGTGAATAAAAAAATCATTACCTTGTGGTCCCCACACCCTACTGTGAATTTAGGTAAAAAAATATAGGTACATATAGCATTGTCCATTTATCACTACTCTATTAAAAGAGGGGATAACAAAGTTACTGTTCATTTTTGCACCCTTGTTTTCACACTTAAACTGGTTTCAGTTTATCATTTGTGGCCGACTTTATTAACCGACTTACTTTCATTTGTAGCCGACTTACATTTCCCGCAGTATTTTCTGTTGATATTTTATGACCGACTAACATATTATTAGTCAATAAAAAACACACAAAATCCAAAGAATATTATATGCTACCTACTATATTTCTCCACTTTATCTCCCGCAGATTACTGTTCATTTGTGAATCGTTCTTTATTCCCAATTTATCCCACCATTTCATGTTTTTTCCCATTTTATCCCTACCGTTTACTATTGATTTGTGAAACAATTTTCATCCATAGTGTATAAAATAAAAGGGCATTATAGAGACAAAAAAAGGAAAAAAAAAGTCAATTTTAATGTGCGCAGGTGAGAAAAGGTTTTAAAATAACAAAAATGGCAGAAAAAATAGTCAAACTCCCCGTGCGCGCACGGGGAGCATCAAACTTCCCATGCACGAACGGGGAGTTTCGTAGTGAATTATTTTTTTTCCCGGTTAATCTGGTTTTGTTTTAATAGCCTCAAAAAATGAAATTCTATTATTCATTAAACAAATAGCTTCTGTTTTAAGTAAAAAGATCAAAATGGATATCCACTTAATTAAAACAATTGAAATGCAAAAACTAAAAAATAGAACAAAGAACAATTATACATCCAGATAAATATAGAAAGAATAATTCTTCATCTATTTAAAAATAATTTTAAATCAAATAAAATTTACTTACATAATACTTTATCGTAATAAATTCCCTATGCAATTCCTACATCCAATTTACCTTACGAATTTTTTATCCAATTAATAAGTAATATATCATTTTAGAATAAATCTATGTCGTAAAAGTATTCATTCAAATAATAATATACACATTCAACTTTTTAATTTACATTAAATAAAATATATAACCAATAATAACCGTATAATATTCGCAAAAATATAAATATAATAATATCTCCTTATGAACCGTTGCATAAATATCTCCTCTATAAAATTCTTCAAGGTTTGGCGTTGAAATTTGCCGACTTATTTTAAAAAAAAAAAAATTCTGCAACCGACTTACTCGTATTTTGCCACTTTCTACCCTATATATATAACATGCAAATGGTCTAAGTGCAATTGCAATCACACAGTGTGAAGTGGCAAAACAATCTCTTCAAGGTAGATTTAGATTCATGATTGTTATATTTTTGCCTTTTCATTTCAATTTTTTCTTTTTTTTTTTTTTGCAAAATGGTTTAGATTTTTCCATTTTTGTTTAGTTTTATCTTTTCGTCGTTCCCTGTCTTCTGAGAGTTGAAATCATTTTTTTTCATTTTTTTTTGCTACCGCCTTCCGGTTTTGTCATTTTTGTTTAGTATCTATTATTTGCCATCTTTCTCTGTTGCGTTAAAAATTATTTTCTTGCTTGATAGTATGTAGGTTTAAAATTTTATACACGGGAGTTTCGCAGTGAGTTATTTTTTCTCCAGTTAATTTGGTTTTTTTTAATAACCTCAAAAAACGAAATTCTATTATTCATGAAACACGGAGCGTTCCAAATTTTTAAGTAAGAAGAACAAAATAGACATCCACTTAATTGAAAAAAAAAATCGTTTTGTCAATTTCCGGTCCATTTCCTCTTCAAACTCTAATGTCCTACATCAATATATTTGTTGAAAGTGATTATTAATTGCTAACAAATATTTTTTTTCTACAGTTGTAAAAAAAAAAAAAAAAATTACACTTAAACTCCCCGTGTGCGCACGGGGAGCATCAAACTCCCCGTGTGCGCACGGGGAGATTGCAATAAAAAAAAATTTTGTTTTTGTTTTTTTTATCAAATTCCAAAAAAAATTCAATAATATTCATAATCCACTTACCAAATTTACAACTACAATAGTTTAGTTAATTCAATTAGGATTCACCTTTCACCCTTAAGTTTTAAAATTTTATCGTGTTGATATTCAAGCAAGAAGTATAGTTTTTTGAAATGTGAATGTTAAACAGAAGGAAGAAAAAAAATTTAAATAAAATGGTTTGGTGAACTCCCCGTGAGCGCACGGGGAGAAACTAACTCCCCGTGCGCACACGGGAAGATTGCAATAAAAAAAAATTTGTTTTTTTTTTATCAAATTCCAAAAAAACATTAAATAATATTCATAATCTACCTACCAAACTTACAACTACAATAGTTTAGTTAATTCAATTAAGATTCACCTTTAATCCTTAAGTTTTTAAATTTTGTCGTGTTGTTATTCAGACGAGAAGTATAGTTTTTTGAAATGTGAATATTAAACAGAAGGAAGAAAAAAAAATTTAAATAAAATGGTTTGGTGAACTCCCCATGCGCGCACGGGAGTTCACCATCTCCCCGTGCGCGCACGGGGAGACACCAACTCCCCGTACGCGTACGGGGAGTTCACTTCTCCCCGTGGCACACGGACTCTTTCTCCCCCAATTTTAAAATCCCGATTTCAATGGATATCTCACACCAAAACCCTGTCTGTTGCAATCTAATATCTTAGTTTTCGCTTCTCTCATGAATTTGGCATCTGAAGAACCAATGTCGGTTTTCCCATATCGAAGGCAAGCTATCAATACCTGCATATCCTACGTTTTTTCTTATTCCCGGGCGATGCGAACCAAATCCTAAACTTCTTCACCTCCTTTATTTTTGGATTTCTTCTTCGTTATCATAATTCGAATTTCATTTTTGCAGTCACGTTGAAGGTCATCTGATTTTGGGGACCCAAATCCATTGAAATTGGTACGCACAGTTTTTTTTTTTAATATATTTGTGCACTTTTAGCAATATTGAGCATTTTATTACCTAGATTTGTATTTTTGTTTGGGAATTGAAGGATAAATATATACTCAAATACTGAATTTCACACAAATCCTAATTCGCCCCCCAATTCTCCCTCTGTAAGGGTGCTTCTCAATGTGGGTGCTTGACATTTGGAGAATTTCACGAGTTTGGAGGAGGTTTCGATGGCAAAGGGAGAGATCTTGAGAGATGCAAAGGTTTTAATTTTAAATTTTTGGTGTTGATTGGTATTCTTGGTTGTGTTAAATTTTTTGGGTCAGACTTTAGCTTTTAGTTTGATTAAGATTGGCCTTTATCAATAATTGCAATACCAATTTTTAGGAAGCATTTCTTTGGAATTATGTATTGCTTATGATCTTTGGAAAAAAAAATAAAATAAAACTAATAAACTTGGTGCGGACATTTACGCGGATGAATTGATGGATTAAATCCTTTGAGTTTCAATTATATTCTGCAATTGATGCAAGTTTTTGTTATTTTTTTCGAGTTTTGAAATCTTCGTTATGGTTGCTTTTTTCAGCTTGGGAAGAAATTGTCAGACGAAATTGTTTTAGTGGAAAGAAATCAGAAGGAATTGATTCATTTTGACGGTTATTAAAATTTTCCTTCGCTTCGTTTTGGAAGGAAACCGACAAATTTGGTAAGCCATTTTATTTTGTCTGCACAAGCCTTTTAATTTGTTAATCTTACTTTGGGTGCTATTTCTCCATAATTTTCGATTGCAACTCATTCCCAGACGTTTTTCTCAACCATATAAATCTTCTTTATGTTTTTTCTCTAAAAAACATAGATGTGGTGGACAGATTTAGGGAGAGTGGAAGGGAACCAGAAAGTGATATTGATTGTCTTTTGGGCATTTCATCAAAGATGTGGCGGACAGATTTCAAAGCTTTCTTGGGTCAAAGAATTAATTTGAAAGGCGTTCCTTCTTCTGTGGGAATTTTGTCCAAAGACAAGCAATTGGCAATCCCACATGTTTCTGTGCCTGATATACGGTATGTTGATTGGGGTGAATTGTAGAAAAGAGGGTTTAAAGGTGTGGTCTTTGATAAGGATAATACTATTACCCTTCCTTACTCTTTGAGCTTGTGGGCGCACCTTGGATCATCCATAGAGCAGTGTAAATCATTGTTTGGTAATGACATTGCAGTGTTCAGTAACTCTGCAGGTAATTTTGATGAAACCTATTTAGAATTTTTGGCTAATTTTATTGTTTTGAAGGGTTGTTAGTGTTGTTTAATCAATTGTCTGATTTTTTTATTACATTGTGAACTTTTAGGATTTTATGAGTATGACCCTGATGTTACAAAAGCTAAAGCTCTTGAGGATGCAATCGGGATAAAAGTGAAGTAAGTTTTTTTCGATTCATCAGCTACAAAGCTGTCATTTAACTTGTCTTATTTCCCGAATTTCTTGTGTTTTGGGTATGCATTTGATTTGGTGGACTCTGTTAAATATATCAATCAAGATTAGGGTAATGCTCACATTTAGACACTGGAATAGTATTAATTAAGTGTTTTCTTTGATTATTTGTCCAATCTAGGGGTTAAGAAGCCAGTTGAAACTGCTGAAGAAATTGAAAAGCACTTTGGTTCTGAGTCTTCAAGAATTATCATGATAATGAGATTTGTATAGATGATCAATCTATGCTCTTGTTATTTTTTCTATTTTGTCTTTTAGTTTAATTATTTTATTGCACAATAAACTTGTTATGTAAATGATAGGTGGGTGATCGGCCCTTCACGGATATTGTTTATGGAAATAGAAATGGTTTTTCCACTATATTGACTGAACCACTTAGTCTTGAGGGGGAGCCGATGATCGTATAGCAGGTTGGTTTTTCTCAGCTTTTTCTTTCTGTGCTGCCTGAGCAACCCTTTTCACCTTTAATATAGTACCATTGAACAGAATCGTGGATATGGCAATCTTAGTCTCCAGGTTGACAATCTCCCTGGTGGATCAAAATGTTTTGAGTTAGTTTTAAAGTTCTGTTATAGTTGGAAGGTCAATCTTACAGCAACAAATGTTGCTCCACTTTATTGTGCCGCTCATTTCTTGGAAATGAGTTATAATCTTGAACAAGGAAATCTGATTTCCAAAACTGAGGACTTTTTGAGTTATATAATTGTTTCATCGTGAAAAGATACATTTAGAATCTTCAAAAGCTATGAATCCATCTCTTCCTGGGCCCGAGACTTGTATTTGAATGTTTTGTCTCAAAGCATAAATCAAATGGATACCAACAATTTATCAGATGGGTGGTGGTTTGAAGATATTTCATTTCTTCGAAAGATCATTAATTTGAAGTAATTGAATCAATCAAAAGAAAAAAGGTTCAGCCTAATCTTGTGGGTTCATGTATCACTCACTGGACAATAAAGTGGCTTTCTGAACTTACGTTACGGCACAACAATCTGAATCAAAAAAATCTGACTGTCCAAATGCATAAGGTTACGACTGAATGTTTGATAAAGATACTGCCTGCTGAAACAAATTCGGACCGTTACATTCAAAAATATGGGGCCCACTGTAAAACAATGAAGTCAACAATGGCGGCCTAACGGTTGGAATTCTCATTTTTTTCCTGGAAATAATGCTGCTCAAACCCAGGTTATGTGTGATTGTTTATATGTGTTGTAATTTTCTTTCAGCTGCCTTTTTATCTCACATTAATTCCTACTAAATATCTTTATGAATGTAGGAAGCTCTCTTTGATTATAATGCACCATCTGGTGGATGCACACATTGCGTTACAATGGTTCGAAATAATCAACTTTTTGTGCAAATGCTGGAGACTCCTATTGTGTTCTTTCTCGAGGGGTCAAGTGAAGTTTTCTTTTACTTTCCAAGGGGTAATATTAAATTTTGTTCTTTGAAAATACGCTTAGATTTCTTCCAAAACCTGCTGGTGGACTTCCAGTTTGCCATTAAACTACTGTTGGTAAACTTCTAGGTTTGCGATTAAACTATTTAATTAACTTAGCATTATATTTCTCACCATATTGCATAAGCATGATTTTATCACTACATTTTCGTATAGTAGATAAATGCGAGGCATTTATTATATAAGCCGCTAAAAGTTAAAGAATTTTTGCTTGCAGGTCTATTGTTGACTCTTGCTGGCATAAGAGGTGTAGGAGTTCTGTAAGTGTTGGTTTGATTCAGTGCATCTCATAAAAATACATCATTAAGATTTGAACATTAATTTATGAAATCATAATTTTCTTCTTAACTATTCTAAAGATCGATGTATGGGGTCCCTCAGATCTCAAGTATCTGATTGATGCAATCAAATCAATGTATGAGGATTTATATTTGTATTTCAGTTAAAATTGATTTGTTTAAATTACATATTTGTGTATTATTTATCAATATTTGTTTTGTCGTCTCAGGATCTTGTGCCTGACATTGATGAAACCGTTTCACCGGGTAATCTTCTCAAGGTATGAACAGTTATCTAAATCCATTAATTTCCTAGAATAACTATAAAAACAACCCTGAAAGGTTTGAGAGAATCATAATTTCCATATTCATTTTGAAAATGACAAACACATCTCAAATTTAATTCCATAAAATATCAGAAGGTTCTATATGGCCAAAGTTTGGTCTAGCACTACAAACCAATGAGATAATGCGAAGATGAATTCTTTATGTTTTTAGGCTTAATTTGCACGTTTATATATTAAATATTTTTCTTGCTCCACCTTTCATTTATTTGTTTGTTTTTTGTTTCAATAGCTCGGATTTGATTCCATTCATTTTGCACGGATTGATTATCAAGATAGAGCAAACATGATGCAGATAAATAAGTTGAAGTTATATGGCAGGCTTCCGAGACATTTGGCTTCTCTTCTCAGGTTATGATTTAAATTGGTGGTGTGTCCACATTCTTTTTGTTATGAATGGTTTGAGATTTAAGATGGCATCGAACTCATCAAAGTTATACTTCTCTGATTTATTCTATGATAAAAATAAGAGTTTTCGATAGTATGGCATTTTTAAGATGCTATTGGCTTCTGTGATTTCATCATTCTTCCTTAATTTTTTATTATAGAATTAACTGCCCATCTCTGTTTCTCTCAGAGACACATTCAAAGAGTTCCCTTTACAACTTTTGCATTTGTGATTTTTTTTTTACCAATTCAATATATTTTACTTTTACTGATCGGCATCAAGTGATTTGAACCAAAACTTCATTCTTCCATTTGATGCTGCCAATCAAGAATTTTTAGAAGGTTAGCTGAATGAAATATTTATATTCCGTTAGTTTTTAGCTCTCAAAATCTTTATCCAAAGACACTATATGCATTGTCATTGAAGTTTATTTCGTAGGAATTTCTTCTCTACCCAATTGCACCTTTTATCCCTTGTGTTCTATTTACTTTTTAATAAATCTCTTCTTTTATGCATTTTGCATTAGGCTGAGTTTGTGCATATTTTTCATCAAAATGGATTAAGTTGTTGAACCTGCTAGCATGCAAATGACCAGTTCTCCAAAACTCCATTTTCATATTTATAATATTTTCATTCTTCTGTTATTTTCACTCTAGGATGATAGATGTTAACATAAAGCAAGGATTTTGAATGGCTAGGTTCCTTTTTTTGTTTACCACATGGCTTAATTTTAGATTTGTGATATTATAAAATGATGATGTTTGGTTTATTTATGGAATACGCAATTCCTTTAATTGTATGTTAATTCACTATTAATGTAGGAGAGGGATGGATAATACGTGGAAAGGGTAGCTTGGAATTGATAACTCAGAAATACAGTAGATGAGCATCTAAGCAATAGCATGAACATGATTAAACGAAGGATCGGTTATAGTTTCTTTGTCAACTATGATTGTAGTAGATAGTTTTCATATGCTCTTCAATCCTCAGCATACAAATAATAGAAATTTTCACAATAAGATTAGGCTTCCAATATGTCCTTGATGTTGAAACTAGAAACAATGTCTACACCTACAAGTTAGGCTTTGTAGATAGCATTGTAATACTGAGCAAATTAAAATGATACCTTTGAAATTAATTTACCCTAAGCCTTCGTTTGACAACCATTAAAATCAATTAAATAGTGATTTTTTTGAGACTGTCGATTAAAAAATTGGAAAAAATTTTGAATTTACGTAGAAAATATTTTGTTGTGGTGCAAAGCAGTCCGATGTGAAGAAATCACCAGAGGCGGTGGTAGAAGGAGATTTTTCGATAACTATATGCGTGTTTTTTTCCTCTGCACGTGTTTTGACTTGATTTAGTTGCTGGTTTTTTCTTTACATTTTTAAATTATATTTACCATTTTCTACTTTTTTGGTCATGCATGTAGGTGCTTCTGTATCTGATGTCGAGGAACCAAAATTGAATGGACCAACAGGGAATCGAGGAAAGAAGGGGCAACTGAAATCACTTGCTGGGGATGCATGGGGGAAACTTATTTCTCAGTCCTCGCAGGTAGATTGACAATTTTCACTTAGTTTCATCACTTACATAAGTAAAACATTATTTTTTTGTGGTACCAATTTGTTACAATAACAATAGCAAGCTGATCTCTGTCTAGATGAACTGCGCTGCCAATTTTTTTCCTGCTATTTTGTTTGAGTACAACTATATAATTCGCTAAAATTGTTGAATTTATATGTAAATGTATAGATTTGAAGGTCAACTTTATTGAAATTTTTTTGAAACGCTAACATTACCTTCGAAATTACATTGCCCGTGCATTGCACGGGCAATAAACTAGTATAACAAAGTAATGTAATACAATTTGGTATGGTATGCTTCCGTTTGACAAAACTTTTTTAAATTATAAGTTGATAAGTCTAATGAAATGTATAGTAAAATAAATAAATAAAAATAGCGAGTCTAATGATGCCTGTAGTCAAAATGCAGTTTGACCTACTTATTATATATATAACAACTTTGTCAAAAAGGGCTAAAGTATCAACCATTGGTTCATATCAAGCCACGACTAAATTTGGCTAAAAATGGTTATTTTTTCAAGATAATTATTTTTTATTTCTTTTCAAATATAAATTGTGTCAAAATATTTTATCAGTCTTGTATATGTTCCTCCTAACTAATAATTATATATATTGGTTATGAATAATAACTAATAATTATATATATAGTCCGATCGAACCCCTGCTTGTATCCGCCCCGTGCCCATATCCATCCCTTATAATGGATGGGGCGGGTGGCCTCACGAATGGATTTTCAGGAGTTAGGGGGGAAATTTATTCTCAATTACTGCTTGTTTTATTAATTGATTATTCAATAGTATTTTTTTATTTTTAAATATATCTTAAATTTAAAAAACATAAATATATATTGTGACCATTTTTTCGGTCCCCACTTCGTTTACTTAGACTCTGTTTGAGAGCAATTAATTTTTTATAATGTATTATAAAATAGTAGATTGATGGAGAATGTGTGGTCAAAAAGTAATGAAATTTTATTGATTTGTGTGTTGAATATTCTATTACGTAAATGTGTGATGGAGAATAATATTGTAACAAATAATTTAAAATTTTAAAAAAGGACAAATACGAGCTTAAAATTTTATTTGTTCTATCTCTTGCGTTCCAATGATTGACGTTAAACTTTTCCGGAGAAAGTACGAAAGACCCTGTAATAATGAAAAAGCTGTGATAGGAGGAACAGAGACCCAGTGATTGCTTTTGACACCGTGTTTGCTAACGCGGCACTGACTTTTTCTCAAGGTGCCCAGGGACTGGTCAAAACGCAAAAGCCAGTGCCATTTTTCTCATACAAATCTTCAATGGGAGGCATTTGAATTTTATTATTATTACCTACAAATTACTTAAAAAATAAAAACCCATGACTCATATATGTGAAATTTCCAAGCGTTCACACATTTCGTTACTGACTTTTCGAAGACTCATCTGGTCAGGGATTCAACAATCGATGATTTTTTCATTCCTGTCGTACCATAATTTTTCTTAACTCAACAGCTGCATCTATCTCTCTCTAGAATTTTCCTTGATTTTCCTGAGCTTTTGAGGTATTTTTCTCATCTGGGGTTATTTTGATACTGTTGGTTGTGTTATTTTTTAATTTTTTGATGTTATTTCGATTAGATGATTCTTTTTTTTTTTTTTGGTCTTAGGGATCTGCTGAAATGATTTTATAGAGCAAGTTGGTACACGAGCATAATTAATTAAACGAAGCATTTTGGATGATGGTTATGTAATCTTGTTTTTATTTTTTCCCTGTTAATTCTATAATTCTGTTGTATCTCTTCACAAATATATTCGAGAAGTAATAGTTTCCCAGCTTGGATGTTTATCGCATGAACCTTTGCCTTTTGATCTTTGTACAAGTAATTGAGGAACGGCTAGAACTCTACTTAATTAATTATATGTTGGAGCTGACCTTTTTTTCTTCCCAGAAAGATCTTTCAATGCTTGTTTGTGTCACCTGAAAAACAGTCGCGCCTTAGAAAAGATTGATGTTTTTGTGCATTTTCCTTGTGCAACTTTGTTCTTCATCATAGGTGCAGAAAGCCATTTCTAGAATGTTAGCATTTTAACTACATATATCAATTAACATACATACAGAAGCTCTTTGAAGGGATGTATATCTGATATCCAACTGACCTGACGCTAACACCATGTTAGCAAACAAGGATCTTTTTACCAAACTAATTGTGGTGTGATTATCCATTGACTTGTGTAAACTATTGCTGAGTTGCTTTACTCAATGAGCACAAAGTTCATTTCGCATTCTTCCACAATCTTTCTTAAATAGAGACCTAATTAATTAAGGTTCTTATGACTGTTTGATCTGATTTGGCAGGTTGTGCATTCCTTTCCATTGAAGCATTCTGTGTGTAGTTTTAGTGGCGAGAACCAGTGGTAGATTTTACAGTTATGACTTGCTGGTCGTTCTTATGTGGTAGAAAATTGGATTCTGCACAGGGGCGTTCACCTGAGCTCAATCATGGTAAACCCTAAATTTTATATCTAGATGAAAGTGGCCAAACTTTTGAAATAGACTATATTATATCGGTATATTCTTCTTGAGCAGCCTCTGCAAACGCTTGAACAAGCTATGCATGAATCCTATTTCTATCAACGTATTTGTTTTGCACAGACAATCCTAACAAAGTTGAATTATAAACAGAGCTCTCTGGAATACACAATGTCACTCTTTTCTCCTACAAGGAACTGAGAATCGCTACTAATAATTTTAGTCAAATCAATAAAATTGGGGAGGGAGGATTTGGTTCGGTTTATAAGGTAACCAGAGTTTCTCTTCACTTTTTTCTTTTTCCTTGTACATAATCATAGTTAGTTATTATTTTTTAATTTGAGACTGACTTCTGTTTCTTAAAAAAAAAAAAAATTCTTGTGAAAGTAGGGAAAACTTAGGACTGGGCAGATGGCGGCAATAAAGGTTCTCTCTTCGGAATCAAGTCAAGGAGTAAAAGAGTTTTTGACAGAGATTCAAGTGATCTCGGATGTAGAGCATGAAAATTTAGTTAAGCTTTACGGTTGTTGTGTGGAAGGCGATCAGAGAATTCTTGTTTACAACTATCTCGAGAATAACAGCCTAGCACAAACGCTTCTTGGTATTGCTACTTTCCTATTTTTTATTGGCCTTGTACTTAGTGACTGGCTGTTATAATTTTTGTTGATACATATAAATTGTCCAAAATGCCCCCCCCCCCCCCCCCCCCTCCCCCCCGGCTTGTGCTGTGAACAAATATGAGATGAAGTAAATATTGAGAACTAGTAGCATGTTTGGCTAAGACACTGCTCTGCTCTGCTCCGCTCCCCACAAAAAAGAGAGACTCGCTCTCCCAAATTCAGGATGTCGGAAATGGTAACTAAAGATTCCAACATGTTTGGATAGGTTGCTTCTTTTCCTGCTTATAAGTAATATAGTTACTTATTTTGACAGTATGATATTGGTTTCAAAATAACTTTTTTCCAAATTTGACCAACAAAAAGAATATTTATTTTCAATTATACTTACTTATATATATATATATATATATATATATATATATGCTTTTCAAGTTTAGTGAAACAGGCACCAAGTTTAGTGTTTATGAAACTCCCCAATAATAGACACCAGAATTAGGACCTCGTGTGATATAGAAATTCTTGTTTCGCTAAAATAATTTGTTATGATGATTGTTTCTCACTCTGACGATCTTTTGACATCCTGCTTTAGGCAAGGGTCAGAGCCGAATCCGGTTTAGCTGGCAAACACGGGTTAAAATTTGCATTGGAGTTGCAAAGGGACTCGCCTATCTTCATGAGGAAATGCAACCGCACATTGTCCACCGCGATATCAAAGCTAGCAATATTCTGCTCGACAAAGATTTGACACCTAAAATTTCAGATTTCGGTCTTGCAAAGCTCATCCCTCCTGAAATGACTCATGTCAGTACACGTGTGGCTGGAACCATGTAAGTTGCAAATTCTTCTCGAACTGTTCGAAGCATGCATTTTGCCTGTTAAATCATGACCTTGGAGTTCATTAAGGAATTGATTTGAAAACATATTGCCTTCTAGATTTGGATTTCAGTCACTTCTCCTCTGTTATTTCTTAGGCTAGATTATGATTTGATGGTTTCTGTGTTGATGATGACAATAATTATATTTAATATTTTATTCATGTGATGACATCCCAAATATAGCATATAGTTGAATATCTGTCTGTTATTGCAGAGGTTATTTGGCACCAGAGTATGCAGTTGTAGGCAAGCTGACACGTAAGGTTGATATTTACAGTTTCGGGGTTCTTCTTATTGAAATAGTCACTGGGAGATGCAACACAAACATGCAATTACCCGTTGATGAACAGTATATTCTTGAAAGGGTATGTATTTTTTGAAACCACTTTCGTGGTTCATGTTTTTCCATTTGCATAATTACTAGTAGGTTCTATTGGAAAGTATTTCTTGATTTATGATCGGAGGCAAAAAGATAGAATAAGAATGATAATACAGCGGCCAAGTTTCTTCATTAGCTTTTCTAAAGGAATAAACTAGTAACGAAATAAGTAAATAAATAAAACTAATAATCTATATTTGAAGGTGGAAGACATTACGAAACAAAGTCAAGGTAATTTCAGTGCACAGTATTGAATTAGATGATGCACTTTTGTGGTTGTGGTAGCAATAAGTTTCAATTTCATGACCAGTAAATTCGTAAACGTAGTACTCTAGTTTTGGTCGAGGGTTACAAACATCAGTCTTACCAAACTGATAAAGTATACTTTTAACTGCTGGTTTATTTCCGCGAGGCATTTGGACGCCATTCACTTCTTTCAAAGATTGTCCGAGGCTTGCTTTAGATTCTCTTTTATATTTCATATAGTACTTGTTCTATGAGTCTTTAGACTTCGTTGAGTTTGATTAACTTGTTTGTTCTCCATTGGCCTAACTGAACTTTAAAAATGATTGATATCTTGAAGATGGACGTAAATAACAAAAATGTCAATGATAGTTTACTGTGTCAATTTCATATCCGAAGATCATTTTTGATTACCAACTTACTAAATGGCTGTCCTAAACTTTGCTGCAGACATGGCTGCTCTACCAGAGAAGAGAGCTGATAACTCTGGTAGACACATCATTGAACGGAGATTTTGATGCTGAACAAGCTTGCAGCTTCTTAAAGATCGGTCTTCTCTGCACTCAAGATTCTCCAAAGCTTCGACCCTCCATGTCAACCGTCGTCCAATTGCTGAGCGGCGAAAAGAATGTTGATGAAAATAAGATAACAAGACCAGGATTAATCTCTGACATCATGGACGTGAAAGTTAGACCCAACCCTAAAACTAAGCATGGCACCAATCACACCTCTTCCAGTTACACATCTCCCGGCTCTGACCACTTGTATTCAACATGGTCCACTACAAGAAATTTTTCTCAGGCCACCATGACATTTAATTCAGTATATGATAGGAGTACATGAAACAAAAATCTGCTATCATTTGATTCGTTTGTTTATGTGAAAGAGTTGTAGATATTTTCTCGAAGAAATCTTTAATTGTCAAGTGAAGTTTTTGTATTTTACTCGAAAAGTATTTCTTTGAATAATAAAAATAATTATTGTAGATAAATATGTATTAGAACGACAATGACAATTGTTTTATTAATTAGAACTAAAGTATTTAGAATAGGAAATGCAACGGCAGAACCGAACGTCCGCTAGAAATAACAAAAATAACAAAGATAAGACCAATGCATCGTATGCCCTTGCTTTCATTCAAACAGCATCCTATGCGGAATAAATTACTAGAAATTCAAAAAAGTCAAATGCCCAATTCACCCTTCTGATTCTTGCCCCTTCTGCATTCTCTATTTTCTTGAATTTTAGCAGCTATTTTCTGTTCCAGCTATGTCAATTTGATCAGTTTAATGTTTCCTTTTTGGGTCTGAATTAAGATAAAAACTGAAAAAATCATTGGTATAAATGGGTATATGTTATTCCTATATTAATGCCAAGAGAGAGCATGACAATGGTAGAAACTTGCATTTGAAGTCGAAGAAGGGTAGCTTCCATCTCTTCAGTAAGTTAAGTGGCGGCGGTGGCGCTGCTGCAGCTACGGTGGCATTGGTTGAGGAGAGTGGGTTGTATCAAATTCCAGGGAGGCTTTTTACAAATGGGACGAGCCACATTTCCAGCTTGTACGCTCAGCAAGGCCAGAAAGGAACAAATCAAGACTCCATGATTGTTTGGGAGGTTAGTTTAATTTGAAGTAATATGTATAATATTTTTATAAAATATATGTATGGTGTATTACAGTGGATTTATAGACTAGCCGTTCATTTGACATTCTAATAATTTCAAAGTCTATGTAAAGTTAATAGTTATGATGATTCTGTATTCTGAAAATGTAGTTTTAGGTTTTGATTGGTGAAAATTGAAAGAAAATGTAAGCTGCTGTTGTATTTTTGAGTTATTTATGACTTGCTTGAATTGTTTCTATAGTAGAATTTCTGCACGAGAAGCAAGCAACTTTTTGCGGGGTGTTTGATGGTCATGGTCCGTATGGTCACATGGTTTCAAGGAAAGTTCTGGATGCTCTACCACTTTTGCTGCGTGCAGAGTGGGAAGCTATGCAGAGTGGGAAGCTAAACTCAATAGCCATCAAAATTCTGTCCACGAGAATGGAGATGCAGAGCTAACAAGTCATGTTGACAATTTTGTGGATGGTGATGGACTGATGGGGGTTCTAAACTCAATAGCTGCTCAAATTCTTTCCATGAGAATGGAGATGCAGAGGGAATGAGTCATTTTGACAATTTTGTGGATGATGATGGGGGGTGCTAAACTCAACAGCCATCAAAATTCTGTCTATGAGAATGGAGATGCTGAAGGAATGAGACATTTAGACAATTCAGTGGATGATGATGGGGGTGAGTCAATGGAAGTTGAGGAGAAAGACAAATTTCCCGATATGCATATGCCGCTCAAGAAATCAATGCAAAAGTCATTCAAGTTAATGGATAAAGAATTGAAGTTGCATGCAACAATTGATAGTTTCTGTAGTGGAACAACTGCTGTTACTTTGATAATGCGGGTAGGTCTTCTGTACAGAGCTGTTACACTAAACTTAGATCTCTATTCTAATTTTTCATTAATGCATCATCATGCAACTATAAAGAAAGCAGCTAGATAGTTTCTCCTCTCTCATTTTGATATAGCGTTTCTCTCAATTTAAGATGGTTTTAGGCTTTTAACTCAATGAAAGGCATGTTAATCTTTGTCTATAATGCAAATGTCATAAACAGTAGACGGTCTTGTGATTTGCCATTGTTGTAACTATATCATTGAAGATGCACAAATGCGAGACAGTTTGTATTTTGGTAAAGAAATAAAATCATTTATGTGGCTTACCAATTCATGAACTTAATTTTCCAGGGTAAGGATCTTTTAATTGGAAACTTTGGTGATTCTAGAGCAGTATTGGCTACAAGAGAGTAGCAAAGCCTTGATGGCAGTACAGTTGACTGTGGACTTGAAACCTAATCTGCCAAGTATCTTTCTTTTCTTCCCTATCCTCCTGAAAACACACGGTGACACACACACATGCTTTAATGTTTATGCTCATGCAAACACTGAAACTATTGATAATATGGCGAGTACGATGATTTAACTATTGGCTGTGAGATGAATCCCATTGTGGCTTCCTCGCCAATAAAAGAAGAAAAGGTGCATTGCTTTTTCAGTGATGCAGAACTGAAAATCTCCACCTTTTTATATTTTTTTCAGGAGAAGCTGCTATGATCCAGAAATTTAAAGGAAGAGTCTTTGCATTGAAAGATGAGCAAGAAGTTACACGTGTATGATTGCCTAATGGCAATTCACCTGGTTTGGCAATGGCCAGAGCTTTTGGGGACTTTTGTTTGAAAGATTTTGGTTTGATCGCTATCCCAGACGTCTATTACCACCACATCACTGTAGGAGATGAGTTTGTCATTCTTGCCTCTGTTGGGGTAATATTCTCGTCTCTTATATTTAATCATAAAATTGTAACTCTCACGTTAAATCGTCACATCTAAAAGTTTAAGCTATTATAACAATGACACTTGCACAATTCTCATCAATGGGTGGCCATATAGGACATTTTTACCTTTTAATCAGAGGCCTAACATGTGCACAAGTCTCATAAATGAGTGGCCACGATACTCGAACCAAGACGTTTGTCTGCTGTAATATCATGTTGAACTGTCTAATCTAAACCCTTAAGCTAAGAGGGGGCACATTTAATTGCTAAAGTTTGGTCGACAGCATCTCCCACCCTCTCCATCTATATGTGCATGCATGTGGTTTAAATGTGCATGCCTATAGCAAGTCATGCTGTACTCGATGTCTTCTAAAGCTCATGTAATTTACAAGGTCTGGGATGTCCTATCCAATATGGAAGCAGTGGAAATTGTGACCTCGGCTCCTGACTATGGAACAGAAAGTTACAACTGTAGAGTTTTCGATTCCCTTGAAGCTCAGATGACATTCGTACTGCTGCTGTTGTTCATTCAGTTACAACTGCGGAGTCCAGTGAGGTAGTGTCTGTCGTTGAGGAAGTGAAGGAGAAGCTACTGGACAGGTCTCTTGGCCTGTTTAATAGGAGTCTAGCAGAGTTCCTTGCGACTGCAGATGATGAATAGTCAGCGCTTGAAGGTATTGCATTCCTGGTGTAATAGTCTACTTAGTCTTCCAAGATTGTCTTATGAAGCATAAAAATGGCCATAAAGCTTAAGTTGGATTAAAGTGCATCGTATCATTAAATGATTTTGCTGTAAGATAAAGCCTTTCTTCCTGGGGATGGCCAGTTTGAGAACTCAAATAATTGTGTAAAGCCCATGACTGCACACGGCCAGAGGCCACCCCAAAATTTCAGAATTTTGGGCAACTTTTTAAAGCGATGTAGCATGAGTCAAATAGCTTCTTGTCACAAGTTACTTTCGTAGTTTTGGTATTATGTTGTATGTTTCATGTTAGTTGTACAAACAAATACAATGTAAGAAATACTGTACGTGGTTAAATTTTTCCTTTATATTTGGATTTGCACCCTGCCATGATCCAATGAGAATACAAAAGAGGCTTGTAGAAATAGCACAAGTCTATTTTAGTGGTAGACAACTACACACAGAAAGCCAAAAACGTTAAGATAAGAAATAGGAATCACAATCCCCCAAGTTAAGCACAACATCAGGAGTTGGCATAACCAGCAATCAACTGGATCAGTTTTGTTCCAACAAATAAGCCAATCAACTAGATTTCGTCACCCAAATTTGATGGGCAATGTGGGTAAGCCCATTGATTTTGGCAGTGGTGGAGAGAGGGCATCTGCTGCTGCTTTGACTTGATGAATAAAACGACATTTTGTACCGCATGATGATGATCTCGAATTCTTGGATGATTTGTACCTTGTTCACATGTATGAAAGGATTGTAATACTTTAGAAGTTGGAGATGATCGAACAAGCATATTTAAAAGAACCTAGAAAAAAGAACTTGGCTGGACGAGAGGCACGAGGCCGCTTGCCGAAAACCAAAGCTTTCAAATTTTACCCAATGTCGGATTAACTTAATCAGCAATCAAATGGATCTATTTTGTTCCCACAAATCTGCCAATAGGATCTTTTGGGAAATTGAATGAATTATATTTCTTTAACAGTAATCACTTTTTTTCATTTATAAGTGAAATATAATTAGGATGCGTTTCATTACTAATATTTTCTTTTCCATGGAAATTGTGTTTTTTCCACCTAATTTCCTATTTTTGTGATGTTTAATTTACAATTTTTTCAACAGAAAATATTTTTCTACATTTGGTCGCGTGACCATATTTTCCTTGAAAACAAGAAAAATATTTTCTTTGGGGATATGTTTTTATTTTTCAGGTAATTCACTCTCACCCCCCTCCCCCCATCTACCATCCAATAAAAAATGGACAAGTATAATATTTCTAGATTGAAAACTAAATCAATCAAATATATTTAATTAATAATTTTCATACGAAGACATTTTTAAAAAATAAAAAAATTGTACTCTTTCATTTCAACCGTTAAAAAAGGAATAATGCTATGTGTACACAATTTTTTACACAATTTTTTACACCTCTCTCACATGGAAGGGGGCCCACACATAATAAAATAATCGTGGACCCCCCTCCATGTGAGAGAGGTGTAAAAGATTGTGTAAAAGTGTGTGTGTACATGTAGCATTACCCTTAAAAAAGTATTATTTATCTGACTTGATGAAATTAGGGTTGTTATTCATTAATTCCAAACAAATAGTTTACACTTGACCTGATAGACCGTCTCCTGGAATTCTGCAACAGCAAGAAATTTGCATTTAATTTTGGTATCACCCTATAAAGATCCCATCAGGCCTAAGCTTACGAATTTTCAACACATTCTCTGCTTTCAATTAATGAATGCTTGTAATTTTTCTGTACCCATTTTCAGTAATGAGTAGTAAAAAAACATTTTAATATATGGATATGCTAACCATATTATTAAGAATAATGCTACTTACAGTCGTTTACTACAACAGTAGCCCTATGTGACATACACATGTGTGTGTATTTGATGCATTAAATGTGGTAAAAAAATTACCACATTAATGCATCAAATAACTACATGCCATGTGTGTGCCACATAGGGTGAAGTAGCATTACTATATTATTAATTTATTATTATTGGAATGGCTGCCTCCAGATAGTCGATCTCATCCATATGCCTTGTGAATATTCCTATCCAATCAATATTGCAATATTCTTGTGATTTTCCGTTAATTCTATTTAATTTATCGAATATTAACGTATCGATCGAACGCGTTTGACTAATTTTAAATCTCAAAAGTGAAAAACTCCAAGGATTCTGCAAATTTGCGATGTTGCAAAAAAGAAGTGGGCACGAGAAAATCCTTGTTGTAAAGATATCTGAAAAACCTAATTGATCAACTTTTATATTACCTCAAATGGAGTAAAGAAATAAAGAGGATCTCTTTTTATGCATTGCAAACATTCCAAGTTGTTTTCTTGTGATCTGTACACATCAAGAACCATAAATGTGCCCTTTTATTTCCATCACGTACAAAGTATATCCTTAAATATAATACTTACTTTTAATGATATTCGATAAAGTCGTACGTGTCATATTGTTATATGATCATCCAACTAATCATCATCGTCTTTAAAGCAAAATTTAACTTTTGATGACACCACGATACATCTGAAACTATATGTATTACGATGATTTTGCATATCAAATAATGTGGGTACATGTGTTATGTAACAATAGATGTGCTAAAATGAGCACGTTGTGCACTCATAATGAAAAGAAAATCGTACGAGTCAAGTTGAGCGGGTCATACCCACACGGCCAAATCCAAGGATGGGCAGATCAAATGAAGTTAGACGAGCTCAGAAGTTATTTTTGGACTTCTTTGAATAATTTCTTGAGAGGGTTTATTTAATTAGAAGAGTTTCACTCAAAGTGACTTCCTCGTAACGTAATTCTATTATAAGAAGCAAAAATAAAAGTAGAAACCGTCAAGCAGTACAAAGTTGCAAGCAATGTTTGAATGTGTAAGAAATTAATAATTAACGAGGATAGAGTTGGAGTGTAAAGGTCTGTTTGGCAGAAAAGTAGGTAGCTGAGGCTGAGCCCACGTGGGTTAGTGCAATAAATTTCCAATATATCCCATCCTAGGCTGAAATGAAAAGGCAGAAAAGCAGAATCCAACAAATAGACAAATAAGGAAAAAATGGTTTGTGTCAGCGTTAAGAGAAGGTCGGAGGCATATGTACATTACATAGTTGCATCTAACTTTCGACACATTTAAGGCTTTGCGTGTCCTTACTTGTAGCTCTTGTGTGCGTCGACAACTCCTCAATCCCACCCCCATCTCATGCCGACTAACGAAGAAAAATAAACGTACTAACATGTATATATATATATAGTCGAAAACATAAATATAAATAAGTAAATTTGTCATCTTTTTAACAATTAAATTGTTATACATGTCGCCTGTCACATTTTACCGTCAATTATTAACATGTACTTGTTAAAAATTGATGAAAGCAATAAATTAGACGTCTACAATATATCTTGAAGTTCTTACTTTTCTCCAAATAGTTTATGATGTTGGATAATTTCAACATATATGAGGTCACACGTTGTATATTGAAATGTGTGGTGTTATTATTTAAAGGATATTTGTCAATTAAAGTGATCCGATAAATATATATTGTGATTAATGTGTATTAGAATTTATGGAATTATAGTGTAGAGATCGAAGTGTTGTTTTAAATTGACGAGGGGTCAATTTGAAGCAATTGAAAGATAGTGACTATTGAGTTGCTACTATTATTTTATATGGTTATGGTCCCCATTTGTTGGTATTCTTCAAGTTTCTCTACATTCCCATCAATAGATAGCAAAAGTTAAGGGAAGATCACCAATCATTTTGAAGATTCTAACCTATCCAGGAAAAGAATCAGATTATAATGAATCAGATATGTTTTTATGTTTTGTTTTTTTTCGTAGTTCAACATGGAGTAAGATCTATGGTTATTATTGAGAATTAAGGATTTGATTATTGTTTTGATCGATAATCCTATTATGTTTTCTTTCAAGTGACTAATGCCAAGGATTTCTTTGCCGAAATTGAGAAACGTTTTGCGAAAAACGATAAGGCTGAAACAAGCACGCTTCTGCAACGCTTGATTTCAATAAGGTATAAAGGCAAAGGAAATATAAGGGAGTACATCATGGAGATGTCTCACATTGCTGCCAAACTTAAGGCACTAAAGCTCAAGCTTTCTGATGACTTGCTCGTACATTTGGTATTGATATCGCTTCCTGCACAATTCAGTCAATTTAAGGTCAGTTATAACTGCCGAAGGAGAAATGGTATCTAAATGTGCTCATTTCATATTGAATGCAAGAGGAAGAAATGTTGAAGTAAGACAGAACTGAAAATGTTCATTTGGCAAGCACTTCTAAGACAAGCACTTCTAAAGATAAGGACAAGAAAAGAATGAAGGAATATGAAGCTGCTCCTAAGGGTCCAGTACTAAAGAAAAGGCAAGATGATAAAGGGACTTGTTTCTTTTGCAACAAAACTGGACATTTGAAGAATAACTGTATCAAATACCACGCCTAGAGTGCAAATAAAGGTACAAATCTTATTTTGGTATGTTCTGAGATTAATTTAGTTTCAGTACCTAGAAATATTTGGTGGTTAGATTTTGGTGCTACTACTCATATAAGTATTTCTATGCAGGGCTGTCTGAGCTACCGAAAGCCAAATGATGGTGAAAGACACATCTATGTGGGTGATGGCAAGTCGGTGGAAGTTGATATAATAGGCACTTTTTCGTTATTGTTGAAAACTAGTCATTATTTGGATTTGAAAGACACTTTTGTTGTGCCGTCTTTTAAACGGAATTTGATTTCTATTTTTTTATTGGACAAATTTGGTTATTATTGTTTATTTGGAAACAATCAGTTTAGTCTTTCTTTAAACTCCAACATTATTGGTACTGGTTTATTATCTGTATATGATAACCTATATTTGCTTGATATTGTTGCATCATATAATGAAAACCTGCATGTGGAATCACGTGGTACTAAACTCAAATTAAATAATGAAAATTTAGCAAAATTATGGCACAAGCGTTTAGGTCACATCTCTAAAGCTAGAGTTGAACGACTTGTGTCAGATGGTATTTTGGATTCCCTTGACTTCACAGATTTTGATGTATGTAGTGAATGTATCAAGGGAAAACAGATTAAAACTAAGAGATTAGGTGTTAACAGAATTTCGGATGTCTTAAAATTGATACACACAGATATTTGTAGACCATTCTCTACTGCTTCTTGGAATGGTCAACAATATTTTATATAATTTATAGACGATTACTCACGTTATGGGTACCTATATCTTATTCATGAAAAGTGTGAGTCACTGGACATGTTCAAAGTGTTTAAAACTGAGGTTGAGAATCAACTCAACAAAAGGATAAAAAGAGTTAAGTCTGATCGTGGTGGTGAGTACTACGACAGAAATGACGGTTAAGGTGAACAATGTCCAGGACCATTTGCTAAATACTTAGAGGAATATGGAATCGTCCCATAATACACCATGCCAAGATCCCCTAGCATGAATGGTGTAGCTGAGAGCCGAAATCGGACTCTTAAGGATATGGTAAGGAGTATGATCTGTCATTCCACCTTACCAAAATCACTCTAGGGAGAAGCATTAAAGACTGCAGCTTATATTTTGAACAGAGTACCAACTAAGGCTGCTGCCAAAACACCATATGAGCTTTGGACAGGTAGAAAACCTAGTCTAAAGCATTTTCACATATGGGGATGTCCAGCTGAGGCTAGGCCTTATAGGCCACATGAAAAGAAATTGGACTCCAAAACAGTGAGCAGCTACTTTATTGGTTATTCTGAGCGATCAAGGGGCTATAAATTCTATGATCCCACACTTAAGTCAATTTTTGAAACAGGAACTGCAACATTTTTTGAGGATGTTGAGTTTGAGGGGAGAAATAAGATTAGAGACATTGACTTTGAGGAAAAAGTTGAGGAATGATCGATTTCGATTCCTACTATTGCTTTTGACAATGTACATGTTTCTATACCTGTTATTAATCAAGAAGTATATCCAGAATTTCAACAAGACAATGTTGAACATCTCATTCAAAATGAAGTAATTATTCCTAATGTACAAACTCAACAACCTCAAGAACCAATACCTTTAAGGAGATCCACGAGAGAAAGGAAAAATGATATTTCGGATGATTTTATAGTATTTCTCCAAAAATATGAGGAAAATAATGGATTGATGGAAGATGATCCAATCAACTTCTGTCAGACCATGTAGGGTTCTAACTCTCAAAAGTGAATTGATGCTATGAATGAAGAGTATAAGTCTATGTAAGACAATAAAGTTTGGGATCTTATCACGTTACCAGAAGGTACGAAACCCATTTGTTGCAAATGGATTTTTAAAATCAAGAGGGATTCAAAAGGTAATGTGGAAAGATATAAGGCCCGTCTTGTAGCTAAATACTTTACCCAAAAGGAAGGTATTGACTTCAAAGAGACTTTATCTCCAGTTTCAACGAAAGACTCTTTCAGGATAATTATGGCACTTGTTGCGCACTTTGACCTTGAGTTACATCAGATGGATGTTAAGACGGCGTTTCTTAATGGCGACATTGATGAGACGATCTATATGATGCAACCAGAAAACTTTGTGTCAGGAGACCCGAAGAATATGGTTTGCAAATTAAAGAAATTCATCTATGGGCTCAAGCAAGCTTCCCGTCAATGGTACTACAAATTTCATTAAGTAATTATCTCGTTTGATTTTGAGACAAATGCTGTTGATGATTGTGTGTATCACAAGTTCAGTAGGAGTAAGCATATTTTCCTAGTTTTGTATGTTGATGACATACTGCTTGCCACTAATGATATAGGCATGTTGCACGAAACCAAGAGATTTTTATCAAGAAATTTTGAGATGAAAGATCTTTGTGATGCCTCTTTTGTATTAGGGATTCAGGTATATCGAGATCGCTTTCGAGGTATTCTTGGATTATCACAAAAGAGCTATATCGATAAAGTATTTAAGATGTTTGACATGCTAGACTGTAAATCAGTTGACACCCCTGTCGCTAAGGGAGACAAACTTAGTCTCGAACAATGCTCGCAAAATAACCTTGAAGTTAAGGAAATGCAGAAGATTCCCTATCCATCAGGTATTGGGAGTCTTATGTATGCTTAAGTTTGTACACGTCCAGACATAGCATTCATTGTTGGAATGCTAGGCAGAAATTTGAGTAACCCTGGAATGGATCATTGGAAAGCAGCCAAAAGGGTTATGAGGTATTTGAAGAGAACA
This sequence comes from Fraxinus americana, assembly GCA_035079005.1. Taxonomy (NCBI): domain Eukaryota; kingdom Viridiplantae; phylum Streptophyta; class Magnoliopsida; order Lamiales; family Oleaceae; genus Fraxinus; species Fraxinus americana. Next base: position 9,626,724 of record CM068707.1, on the reverse strand, counting down.
AAGGATTACATGCTCACCTATATCAGATCGGATCAGTTGGAGATCAAAGGGTACTCCAATTCTGATTTTCCTGGATGCCAAAATAGTAGGAGATCCACATCAGGTTATATTTATCTGTTAGCTGGAGGAGCTATTTCTTGGAAGAGTGTCAAACGACACTCATAGCTTCTTCTACCATGGCAGCAGAATTTGTAGCATGCTATGAGGCATCTAATCATGGAATATGGTTGCGAAATTTTGTCAATGGGCCGCGCATTTTGAATGGTGTAGAAAGACCACTAAAGTTATATTGTGACAATAACTCAACAGTTCTATATTCCAATAGCAACAGGAGCTCCTGTAAGTCAAAACACATTGACATCAAATTCCTAGTTGTGAAGAAAAGAGTACATAATGGATAGATTTCTATAGAGCATATTGGGACAAACTCCATGATTGCGAATCCACTTATTAAGGGATTGACACCCAAGATCTTTCATGAGCACACTGCTCATATGGGTGATGTATATAATGAGAATATCAAGTTTTAGTGGGAGTTTGTATTTTCATTGCTTTATATTTTGAACACATTTGTGTATTTGGATATTATTCTGTACAGAAATAAAGTATTCAGTTCATTTCACTCAGTTATTATGTTCATTATTGATCTCACTTAAGAAATAAGGTTGGACCAGTTGGAAATAGACTTGTTTGGATCACATAATATGTAATTTCCATGCTACACTCCCATAATTGATCTATGTCATTTGGTTGTATGGATGTATCTGACCATTGATAGATTTAGTCACGTTAAACGTGACGAAAATCGCTTTGATCCTATATCAATATGACTAATGGACGAGATTGTTTGGTAATACCCATAATAATAATAACAAAATTTTGAGCTTATAAGGTTGTGCACTAAGGTTACACGTATGGCCCAGTGGGAGATTGTTGGATAATTTTAACATATATGGGGCCACACGTTGTATATTGAAATGTGTGGTGCTATTGTTTAACGGATATTAGTAAATTAAAGTGATCAGATAAAGATGTATTGTGACTAATGGGTATTAGAATTCATGGAATTATAGTGTAGAGACCGGAGTGTTATTTTAAATTGATGAGGGGCCAATTTGAAGCAATTGAAAGATAGTGACTATTGAGTTACTACTATTATTTTATATAGTTATGATCCCCATTTGTTGGTGTACTTCAAGTTTCTCAACATCCCCTTCAATAGAGAGCAAAAGTTAAGGGAAGATCACCAATCATTTGGAAGATCCTGACTTATCCAGGAAAAGAATTAGATTATCATGGATCAAGGTATATTTTTATGTTTTGTTATTTTTTTGGATTTCAACATGGAGTAAGATTTATGGTTATTATTGAGAATTAAGGATTTGATTATTGTTTTGATTGATAATCCTATTATGTTTTTCTTTCATATGATGCTTTGCCACATTATTTTTCTTAAATGTGCAACGTGCTAGGTGATAAAAAAAGTGTTAACGTCTTTTTTATGTTAAGAATATGTAACATGTTAAGTTGTCTAAAATGTCAAGAGAACAGTTAAGGAGATATTAAATATGAGCAAATTATACAGTTGTCACTTTCCTAAATGGGAAAAGCGTAATTTTAACTTGGTGCCCATAATATGTTGTTACAACCTTGATTGATCGATGTGGAATTTTGGGTTCTCGGTCCTGTCTTATAAATAAAGAAATCGAGTAGACATACGAGAATGATCAAGAACACAATTTTTTTTTCTGGAAAGTGATAAATTTAAAAATACTACTCAAATTATAGTACAAGTGAACTTTCATCAAAGTGTCATGACGTGTATTTATGTATATTTAGCCATTGTTTGATCTCATTATTTTCAAAATATATTTTTCTTTCTTATTTTCAACCACACATTCTCCAGTAACATAATATTATACGTAAATCCAAATTTTTTCCCTCTTTTTTAACCACACATTTTCCATCAAATTACTATCCCAAAATAAATTTTTGGCAAATAAATGGGGTTCAAACAGATCCTAAGCCCATTTTTGGTGTGAAGTTTGTAACAGGAAGGTGAGATTTGAAGATGAAATCTGAAGATGGAGAAATGACGAGAAAAGCTGTTGAGCACAACTAAATTTCTGTTATTAGTAAAATGGATACACAAATGCTTATTTATATACAAAATTGAATGAGTAAAAAACATAAATAACCCTATACAATATTACAAATCTCAATACTTCCCCTCAAGATGGAGAGTATATATTCAAAGTTCCCATCGTGCTAAGTAACATCTTGAATTTTACTCCAGCTAATGGTTTAGTCAACAAATTAGCCAGCTAATTCTGTAAAGAGGTATGTAGCATTTTTACTTCTCCCAACTGCACTTTGTCTCTTACAAGTTGGCAATCAATCTCTATATGCTTTGTTCTCTCATGAAAAATTGGATTGTTGGCAATGTGTATGGCTGATTGGTTATCACAAAAGAGTAAAGCTACCTTTGTATGCTTGATTCCTAAATCATTCAGAATATTTTTCAACCAACTGAGTTCACAAACAACAGCAGCCATGGACCTGTATTCTGCCTTAGCAGATGACCTTGACACCGTATGTTGTTTCTTGGATTTCGAAGAAACCAATGGGCTACCAAGGAATATGCAATAGCCAGTCACTGAGCGTCTTGTATCTGAGTAGGCTGCCCAATTAGCATCGTAAAATCCTTTAATCTGCAGATTAGATTTGCTACCAAAGAATAAACCTTGTCCAGAGGTTTCTTTCAAATATCTTAAGACATGATGAGCTGCCTCCAAATGAGGCTGTTTTGGTGACTCAAGAAACTGACTTAGAGTTTGCACGGAATAGGATAGATCAGGCCTTGTTATTGTCAAATATAACAGTCTTCCAACTAATCTTCTGTACTCCCTTGGATCATTGATGGATTCCCCTATGTTCTTGCTCAGCTTTAGGTTATGTAGTAAAAGACTTTTTGCTGGTTTTGATCCAAGATAGCCAACATCCATCAGAACTTCTAAGGCGTATTTTCTTTGACAGACATATATTCCTTGTGAAGTTCTTGCAACCTCAAGTCTTAAAAAATACTTTAAAATGCCCAAATCTTTTAGCTTGAACTAATTATTCAAACTCTTCTTGAAACATTCAATGTAAGGTAAATCATATCCTCTTATGATGATATCATCTATATAGATGCGCAAAATGGTAAATGAGCAGCCACTTTGTTTGCAGAATAAGGATTAGTTAGACTTGGATGGTTGAAAGACTTGTGATACAATATAGGTAGTTAATTTTGTGTTCCATTGCCTTAATGCTTGTTTAAGTCCATAAATGGACTTGTTCAGCTTGCAAACAAGATTTTCCCCATTCTCCCCCTGCTACTGATAACCTGGGGGTATAACCATATAAACTTCCTTCTCTAGTTCACCATGAAGGAAGGCATTATTGACATCTAACTGGTGGATGTGCCAAGAATGATGAGCAGCAACAGCAAGAAGAGTCTTTATTATGGCTAATTTGGCAACTAGGGAAAAAATTTCTTCATAATCCAAACCAGCTTGCTGAGTGAAGCCTTTAGTCACCAGCTAGCTTTCTTTCTTTCTTCCGTGCCATCAGTTCAGTTTAACTTTGAAAACTGACTTACAGTCATCTGGTTTCTTGCGATTGGGAAGTTACTGACAGACCATGTGTTGTTGGATACAAGTGCCTGAAATTCGTCATCCATTGCCTTACACCACTCTGGAAACTTAGAAGCCTCAACAAATGTTCTAGGCTCATAAATAGTTGATAAAGCTAAAGTATAGTTTCTCTGTGCAGGAGATAAGTGACCATAGTTCAACCAATCTGATATTGGGTATTACTTGCCTGATTCAGTCACTTTTTTCATGGAATCTGACCGATGAGCAGAATTTTGAGACACCAAGTTACAATAATAATCATGAAGTTAAGATGGGGTTCTTTTAGGTCTATCAGATTTTCGAGATGGAATAACATGTAGTTGAAGTGATAGCTCGGAAGATATAGGTGCATGGAAGATGATTGCAGGCATATCAGATTGAGAAGGTTCCTCAGTTTGAGGATATGATATAGGAGAAGCAGGAAGATCTAATGAATCAGAAATAGGCAATTTTGAAGGATAGGATGGAATATCAGTAGACTGTTGGAAATTAGCAGGAAATAAATGATGATTCTCCTGAGAGGAATTGTATTTATGAATTGTAAGAAGTTTGGATGATGAAATGGAAAAATGATCTCATGAAACAGAACATCTCTTGAAATGAATGTGGAATTGGTTTGAAGATTATATAACTTGTAAGCTTTCATGCCATAGGGGTAACCAAAGAAGATACAAGGCATGGCTATAGGGTCAAATTTAGTACGGTTTCTTTGAAGAGTTGAAGCATAACAGAGGCAGCCAAACACTCTAAGATGAGTGTAAGAAGCTTTTGTTTTGCACAACATTTCATAAGGTGATCTGTTGTTAAGGACTTTGGTTGGAGTTCTATTTATGATGTGTGTAGCAGTAAGAATGCAATCTCCCCAGAACTTATGAGGTAATTTAGCTTGAAATTTGATGGCTCTAGCAATATTAAGAATGTGTTGATACTTACGTTCAACAATTCCATTCTGCTGTGGAGTTTCAACACAGCTCAATTGATGAATAATGCCTTGGGTTTGATAGAAGTTATTCATAAGAAATTCAGATCTATTATCGGATCTAAGAACCTTAATCTTGCAATTGAATTGTGTTTGGATTAACTGTAAAAATGACTGAATAATGATTCTGGTTTGAGATTTATCTTTCATAAGGTATGTCCAAGTCATACGGCTAGGGTAGGAACTGAGTAGGGACCTAGATGTCATAGTAAATGATTTCAAATGGTTTGGAAGTTTTAGTCTCACTGTTATGGAATGGAAATCTATTTTGCTTAGCCACAGGGCAAATAGGATAGTGCAAATGCTCATTAAACGTGATGGCAGGGATAGATTTATGCAAAAGAGATAATTGAGATATAGGAATGTGGCCCAAACGACAATGCCAAATATCAATATTCATATTGGAAACATTGTTAACAGAGGTACAAGCAATAGAATTTTGCTTATTACAATTTGGAACTAACAGAGAAGGATTGTTTAAACTATGAAAAGAAGTAAGACTTGAAGAAGGCTGTGGAGACTGATCATTAAACTTGTGGTGTTCAGTATGCTGAAAATGGTATAAACTACCCTCAAGCTTGTCTATCCCAATCATCATCCATGTTGAAAGATTCTGAACAAAACAACAATTATGGATAAATATCTGAAAACAATGATGCTTGGCAATCAATTGACTTGCAGATATCAAATTGAATTTTCACTTGGCACAACTAAAACATCTATTAAAATCAGATTAGGAGAGTTTCACATTTCCAATGTGTGTAACAGCAGCCATACTTCCATCAGGTAAACGAACAGATGCTTTAACACTACCATTTAGACTGGTTAAGTGTTTGGTAGAACATACCATATGCTCAGATGCACTTGTAACAATTATCCACTTACCTGTAAGTGTTACACTATTACCTGATAATGCAAAGGCATCACGTATAGAAGATGTGATAGAATTCACATTTTGCGACTGCTGATTAGAATTTGAAATTTGTCCTTGAAGTTGTGGTGCCAATAGTGCAATGATTTGTTGAAATTGCTTTGGTGTGATGGTAACATTTGACAATGAGTTTGTTATCTCATCACCAACACAAGATACTTGACTAATAGCATTAGCTACTGAACTTCTCTCATTGGCAAGCCTATGACCAGGAGGATAGCCAACAAGCTTGTAACATTTTCCTTTAATGTGCCCAGGCATCCCACAGTAACTACACACTGGCCTTTCTCTTCTTTGTAACTGAGTTAGATAGTTTGTTCTTTGATTGCCTGCAAACTTTGGAATTAGTCTGCTGGTGAAGGCAGCAGCATCAACTATATTGTGTTGCTTCTTATTTATAATCTTCTATTGCCTTTCTTCCTGCAAAACTAAGGCAAAAACTTTGTTAAGTGGAGATATATGATCCATTAGTAAGATCTGGCTTCTCACACTTGAAAAATGCTCATCTAAGCCCATCAAAAACTGCATAGTCTGATCCTCAGACTTATAGTTAGCACTGCTTCTTTTTGATCTGTAATTCTCAAGTTCTTCCAAAAATCCCTTGAATCTGTTAAAGTATGAATTAATAGAGTTATTTGCCTGAGAAATCGAGGCAATTTGCTTCTTAAGTTCATAGATGCGAGGACCATTGCCTTGATTGTACCAGTCCCTGAGCTCAGTCCAAATCTGCATGGCTGAGTCCTTATGCATCACACTGGGATATAATTCCTTTGGAATCAAATTTATAATCCACGAAACAACAACGTGATTGCATCTTCTCCAAGCAACATAAAGAGGATCATCCAAAGCAGGTTTGGTAATGGATCCATCAATGAATCATTTTTTATTTTTCACATTTAGAGCCATAATCACAGCTCTGCTCCGACAGCGTAATTCTCTTTAGTGAGAACCACAAAAATGAGTTGCATATCAATATTATCACCATAGTGAAGATAATATGGACTGCTAGGATCGCTGATCAATCGATTAACAATGGACTCTGCATCTCCAGTCATTGTTTCTGTAAATGCGGATCAACAGGTGAATCAGCTTGATTCGTCTAGTTTTGATTCTCTATTTGAGCCTTTGAGGATTAGAATCATTTTCCATCGAAGAAGAAAATCAATTTCTCTGATACCATGTGAAGTTTGCAGTAGGAAGGTGAGATCTGAAAATGAAATATGACGATTGAGAAATGACGAGAAAAGCTGTTGAGCACAGCTGAATTTCTATGATTAGTAAAATGGATACACAGATGCCTATTTATATACAAAATTGAATGAGTAAAAGACATAAATAACCCTATACAATATTACAAATCTCAATATTTGGTTCGATTAAAAGTTTAAATTAAAATTTAAGTCAAATCAACAATTAATTTTAAATACATATTTCATCAACATTTATCAAAATTTATTAAAAATCTAATTTTTTAAAAACCAAACGGGGGCTTAATTACATCCACGCGTATGTATACATTGCCTTTTTTTCAAGTCAGATGAACGGTTTTTTTAAATTAAAATTTAAGTCAAATCAACAATTAATTTTAAATACATATTTCATCAACATTTATCAAAATTTATTAAAAATCTAATTTTTTTAAAACCAAACGGGGGCTTAATTACATCCACGCGTATGTATACATTGCCTTTTTTTCAAGTCAGATGAACGGTTTTTTGCTACAAGGAAAAGTATGTTGAATATTAGCGACAGGAGATAATAAGCATTTGGTGGGAGTCACACTGGACACTGCTTGGAGCATGTTTTTTCCTTAAAAAATTGAACTACTGCTTCAAAAAAATAAATTAAGACCTTGTTTGGGCTCTTATTTTAGGTAAAATGCATTTTTCTCTTCCCTAATTTCTACTCCATATTTTTCATAAAATAATATTATACGCAAATTTAAAAAATTTCTTATTTTTTAACCACACATTTTTCAAAAAATCAATATGACAAAATATATTTTTTCTAAAATTAAATTTTAATGGAGCCCAAACATGGGTTCAGTAAACTTTTGATATTAAATTTGTGACATAAATATTACTTTTAAGCATGCATAAACATACTTTCACGAAATTACATCATTCTTCTGAAAAAAAAAATAAAAATTACATCGTTCTTCATCACTGTAACACTGTAAGTACCTGACTCAATTTTTGCTTATTTGTTGCGATAGTGTGCTTACAAGAATATATTAAAATATTATTCATATTAGTTTATTTCTAAAACATGTCTCTCTAAACTAGCTCATCAAAATAAGTAACTTTGAAATAAATTTCACGTTAAAGCTCAACCAAAGATGCTTTTTTTTTTTTCCAATAAACTTGCTCTATAATAGATCGAGTTAAAATTCAAATTCACAAAATTCATTAGAATTTACTATCTTCTAAAATTAATTAAAATTTCAATTGAGGACACTCCTTCAATCTTCAAATCCGTGAAATTAATTAACAAATGATTATTACTTTTTTGGATCTGATGGAAAACAAGGTAAAGTATTTAAAAAAGAAATTTATAGCCATTGTTAATTTCATAAAATATTATGCAGATTAGTAATCACTTAAAATGAATTTATGCTTAAGGGAAAAAAAGAAAAAGCATACATGACAGAAAAACAAGATGTTTTAGTGTTGAATTAATATAAGTGTACAATATTCTTTGACAACAATGGTTGACAATCATGTGTTGTCAAAATTCTAGTATGTGATGTAAAAAATAGTTTTTTAAAATTGATAAATATGATGATATCGAATAAGATGTTACCAACCAGTATTGTACATGTAGCATAGAATTTCTAATTATAATTACATATGTATGTGCCTCAAACCCAAGATTATTTTTAATTTATGATAATTATTTTTTCTTCAAAATAAATGAGAAAAAAAATTCAAACACTTGGCAGCTTAGTTTCACACTGTGTGCTTGCTTTTCATCTGCTCAGCTCTTATATATCCCCCCGCCCCTTACCTTTTCTGCAACCCTACTGTTGCACTTCTACAACTCACTTCTTCTCCTTATCTTTTTGCAGAAATATATATCAAAGATTACTTTTATTTTTATCAATCCATTACATAATCATATATTACAAAAAAATGCAAAATATTGTCACAAAAATTTGAGGTTCCAACTTCCCATCTACAAATTTCTTCTCCTACTCTTCCACTTCCACTTTCACTTCCACTTCCACTTCCACTTCCTCAGTTTTTTCTTTTTTCTCTTCTTCAATGCTTTATACTCGGTAGTATATTAGGGTTTTCTTAGCTTAAAGAAATGTTGGGTTCATTTGGTTCTTCATCTCATGAGGAGGAAGAACCATCACCGCCTAATGTCCACTACCACCACCACCACCATATTCAGCACCGGGGTTTTACACCGCCGGCAATACACATGCGCCAATTACTCATAAGTTGTGCTGAGTTGATTTCCCGGTCTGATCTCTCTGCCGCTCATCGGCTCATCTCTATTTTATCTACTAACTCTTCACCTTGTGGTGATTCTACTGAGAGATTAGTCCACCAGTTCACTAAAGCCCTTTCGCTCAGGCTAAACCGCTATACAGCCACCGCTGATTCATTCTTGATCCCTAATCCCAGTACCACTAATCTTGTTAGTGGTGAAGCTACGAGTTCTTCAAATGTTAACACGGCTGAGTTTGGATCAGATGAAACCCTCTTTCAATCCTCATACTTGTTACTTAACCAAGTAACCCCATTTATTAGGTTTAGTCAGCTCACTGCAAATCAAGCAATCTTGGAAGCAACTGAAGGCCAACAAGCAATACACATTCTAGACTTTGACATCATGCACGGCGTGCAATGGCCTCCCTTAATGCAGGCTATGGCAGAGCGTTTTCCACCGCCGACCCTTCGGATCACGGGCACCGGAAGTGACCTTGAAGTACTTCGGAGAACCGGTGACCGGCTCGCCAAGTTTGCCCACTCATTAGGCCTCAGATTTCAGTTCCACCCTCTTAGCGTCCTCAACAATGAAGACCCCATTTCAGTTTCCTCTGCTGTTCTTCTCCTGCCTGATGAAACCCTAGCAGTCAACTGTGTGCACTACCTTCACCGCCTGCTCAAGGACCGGGATCGCCTTCGCCTTTTCTTACATCGAATCAAGTCCATGAACCCCAAAGTTTTTACTGTGGCTGAAAGGGAAGCAAATCATAACCACCCAATTTTCTTGCAGAGATTTGTCGAGGCTTTAGATCACTACGCGACGGTTTTCGATTCCCTTGAAGCCACCCTGCCACCTAATAGCCACGAGCGGCTCACAGTGGAGCAGATATGGTTCGGAAGAGAAATTGCTGATATTGTGGCGGCAGAGGGAGAAAGCAGAAAAGAAAGGCACGAAAGATTCAGATCATGGAAAGTAATGCTGAGAAGCTCAGATTTCAACAATGTTCCATTAAGCCCTTTCGCTCTTTCTCAAGCTAAGCTTCTCTTAAGAATTCATTACCCTTCTGAGGGATATCAGCTTCATATTCTCAATGATTCTTTCTTCTTAGGATGGCAGAATCAACCCCTTTTCTCAGTCTCTTCTTGGCGCTAAAAATGATACAGATTTTAGCCTAATGATCAGAAACCCTAACCCTAATTTCCCTAAGCCCTATATCTGCTTGCAAATTTGGAAGAAAACAGAAACTCGCCTGAACAAAGCCTCACATTCACCTCCTCCTGGCTTCTCTGGTTTTCTTGGGGTGCTGAAAATTAAAGTGGATGTTTTATTTTTATACTGCTGCTGGGGTCGTTATATTATTACAATTTTCTTCGTATAATCTTATTAAATTTCTTAGAGATTCCATGACAAGATCCTCTCTCAGCCTTTCAGGAGGCAACAATTGCTATGTGGCTCATTAAATCCGTTAAATATAATTAATTTCCATTATCTTCTGGAAGGTTGTTTGTCATTTTGTATTGGTGGGTTTGTTAATCTTTCTTTTTTAGTGCTAATAATGCTTCACTTTTCTTTAACTAATTCTATATATTCTTGATTATTCATGCAGTCTTATCTTGTTAATTTTAGTTGTACTTTACAAGAAGAAAAAAAATAAAAAAAATACTAGGTGGTTGGTTAATGGAAGTTACTAATAGACTAAGGTGCCATTTTTGTTCCCTAAAATTCCATTGTCTTCATTCATTATTGTGTTGGTTTTTCAAGAAGGGATGCATGAATTTTCTTGTTTTTTGCACGAAGCACCCGTGGATACCTGCTGGTTGTCTTCTATATTGCATCATTTATTGCCCTAATTTCTGCCTTTTGTCCCCTCAACAAAACCATCAAAGTTCTCAAATTGAGCTAACCTTGCCCCCTTCAATGCCCATTCCTTTCCTACAAACTTAAAATGGCATCTCTCTCGTGTCTAGTGGTATTTCAAGGACCACTATTTTTCTATCTTCTCCCTCTTAGTTTGTCCTTTCTTCTTGTTTATGGCTTCTTAAAGCATATCCTCTAGAAGTATTGCGTTCATGGCTTCTAAGGCCAAACACAGTCTACCCAACCCTTCCCCTTTAATTCCAAACTCGAATACTCTGTTAGGCACACAGTTTTGACGGTTTAATGGTGCTGAACAATGTTAAAGAAAAAATCGCAATCATTTAATTTAATTTGGTGATTTAGAAGGGAATCAAATCATTTTGCAAATAAGTTAATTGCATGCAATTATATTGTATCTAAATTATGGTCTTCAGGTCCACAATTAGTAAAAGAAAGATCCTAAAATCTTGTTATTCAGTGGAATGATGCAATAGTTCTGACTTAGAAAAAGAAAGAGTATTCCTCTAAATAGGCTATACTGTACAAGCTTAGTAGCTGACACTGATAAGATGGTTACTAGTGTTCGACGCCCACGCAAACACAGCACTGCACATCACACAAAATGATATTGCTGCTTTGCTTTGCTTGTGGTTTGTGATTTACTCTTTGTAAGTTTTTAAAGGCTTGGGGATGATAGACACCTAATGCCTGATATATAGGGCATGCATAGCATTTTAGATTTTAAAGAGAGCCTACGATTTCGCATACTAATTACTCAATCAAACTATACTAACTCGTATTTTTTTCAGATTGCTATAGTTCTCCAGGCATACTACATGTACAATATAGTTTGACAATAATGATGACAACTCACACTTGATAACATCACATTCATCTATTTCAAGAACTGTTTTTTAAAATTAATGGTCAGGATTTTGACAACACGAACATTGTCAACCATTATTGTACGAATAACATAATTGGCGTCTGACTCTCCCTTCCCTTATTTTGTTTTGATTTTTTTGAGTTAATACTAATATTTTTTCAAAAGAAGAATCAAACGGTTGTGCAAGATGTAGCAATCATGTAAATTCTACAAATCTTTTCATGCTTTATTAATTGCCTCTGTTCTACTAAAAAACAAATAATTAATCATGTAAAGTCAAACAGGTGAATTGATATAATTGATCAGTCAAAAGTCAAGAATGTACTAATCTGATGCATAAACCTGCCCTTTGATCTGAAGAAAGATTACCAAAAGTCTACTTTAATTAGAAAGTCATTAAAACTGCTTAACTGTACAAGATTATGAATAATAACTAGGATTATATTCCATGTTGTTTGACCTATAAAAAGGAATCTTGAGCAAATCTTGAAGCAAAAGTGATTATTTCAAGATCCATGCCTCCTCCAATATGTCTCTCAATTAGTGCCTCTTCAATTAAAAGAATATATAATTTAATAATAACACAGAAATGACAGGGTTATGGAACCTAACGATCCCAAACCTGCCTTTTGACATTAATTATTGTCATATAAGAAACTAAGGTCTGTTGTAATTGGCTATTTTAAGGAATTATTTTAGTAATTTGGGAGTGGGTATCTTAATTTCTTTGCATCAACTCCACAAAGCTCAATGCTTTTTTTTTTTTTTTTTTTTTTATCATGCATGCTGATATGTTTAAATTATGGTAAATTGTTCCAAATTAGTGTGTTGTGCGTGCTGCGAGGGCGACAGCAAAAGCATAAATTGAGTGCCGAAATTTTAATGCCGACTTAATGTCTTGTTTGATAAAAAAGATTGAATAGCACGAAACACTGATAAAAGAAAAAGAAGTTAACATTTAGCGAATAATACTATTCAGTCATGTTAAGTACAAACTATGAAATAAACATATACATGACTAACATTTTTTTAGGAGAAGTACGAGGATGAAATTCTTATATTATGTCTTCATATTTGGGAGGTGTCAGAATTTTTTTTTAATGTGATTATGCAAGATTGTGGCATGCACTTTAAGAAGTTCAATCTTGAAATTTAACTTTTGCTAATACCTCGATCAAATTACTCGTTAAATTTTGGGATCTAACGTCATATTGAATTTTAGGGTTTTATCTTAAAATATCAACTCCATCAAGATGAGAAGCTCAACCCTAAATGAAGTGGGTTTTGCATTCTTGACCATACTGTCATTTCAACACGAGAGCAATAAATAACAGGACACTCTAGGCCAAGTCCTTCCATAAATATTCGATGAAAATCCGAGGGTACGAACATAATTAAGGAATTACATTAATTAGGTTGAAAGCATTGTCCCATGGAAAGGCAGTAACGTAAAGTAAATCTGATATTTTCTTTTGTAGTTGGTGCACTTGTGGAAAAAGGCACCGTAAGTCCACGCACAAGAGACTAATCAGTGGCCAAGTTGAGCAGAAATAGTAATCAAACTTCATCTTTTTATTGCACAGTAACTTTTTGACACAGGTATGGTAGGGTGATATTCTTCTGTACAAGACATAAGAGAAAAAATATATATATTGAAAGACATGAAATCAATCATTCAATTGACTCTCGAAATGATAGATCCAAAGTGAAAGGAGAAAGAAGAAGCAACAAACATTTATTTTATTACTTATATACTTTCCTGAATGTATGTCCTACGTGGAAAGCTATTACAGCTAGCCATTGATGTTAACTCTAACAAATTAAAATCATACTTTTTTAAATTATTGTGCCACAAAGATTTCAAAATTTGGCATTTCCGTAAGAATGGCTAAATTATTTCTTATGCATTCATTTATGTTTTAATATTAACCCATGTTTGGTTAAAATAAATAGGACTTTAATAAATTTTGATAAAAAGAGGAAGAAATGTGTGGTTGAAAAGTTGTGGTTCACTTGAAATTTGTGTAGAAACCTGCAGCTACTACCTGTCAGTGAAGCTCCGACCACTTCGAAGGGGCAAGGCCTGACCACTGTGAATGCGTACTAGGTAAACCCAACTTCATGTGCAGTAGCCTGCAAACTACATAAGAGAGGTAAATCGCGCTAGGCAAGTCCGGTGCGACGGGCTTAATCGAGGAAGTATTAGTAGGGGATTCGATCTCATGACATTTGATCTCCGCGTTCACCTGCTCCACCAACTCGACCACCCCCGAAGGTGTTTTTAATAATCCTTTTTAGTTGAATCAAACATGGACTAAGCTATGTTAACCGTTTGAAAAACATATCAACTTCTGGTTTTGAGTTTTCTAAGCTATAATATGAATAGCACGTTGAATCTAAAAATTCCATCATAAACATCATTTTTTAAAGAAGAAATCTCAGTCTTAAAACATCAATTTTAAAGAAGAATAGTTCGAACTTTTACATGTCCCATTTATAAACCATCTGGCCACTAATTTTGTGCATCAATTTAGGTGTTATAATTAATGGAGAATTCTTAACTTGATGGTCTTACAAACTAATGTGTTTTTATTACGTTCTGAATTAAGTTATATTTCCTATTAACAATAGCAATAAAAGGTTATAAATAAGTAAACCACTCATAAATTTATGGATTAATCCATATGTACAGAAGAAATTTTCACAGAAGTTTTATACCCACTCACATGTGTGGTGGGGCCCACCAAAATAAAAAATGAAAAAAAAAAAAAAAACCCGCCCCCCACCCCCATGTGTGAGTGTCCGTAAGTGTAGCATAACTCCAAATTTATAGTGGTTCGAATTGAAAGTAAAAATCATGGCTACTTCCATTGCAGTTTTTCACTGTAAAGAAGAAATATATAACTTGGGATACTCTATAAAAAGAAAGGTGATAATGCAAAAACTACTTATAATTAAGCTCACTCATTGGTACACTGTTGAGGCAGCATTTGAATTGATTTATACAATGTCTTGATCATTGAAATAGTAGTATAACTGTTGAGAAGAGTGACAAGATGTTGATCCACATCCACTAGCTGAGGATTTTTGGCCCCTAGAAAGAGCAAGAATCAAATTTCATGTGCAGAAGAACGTGTTGTTGCTCTGTACTTTTATCTGTCAATTATCTTTTTATTTGGTTCATAGCATAAATTGCAAAACTTAGGTCTTAGGTTACTGTTCCAATGTTATGAACATCAGAATCAACTTATCAACCATATATAGGCCTGTTATCAGAAATACATTTTAACAACTACACATATATAACACGAGATATGGCTTAGTCGTATATATAGACGAGATGTACACATAAAAGTTTTGGATTTATAACGATTCTTAGATGACGTCTAGAGCATCGGTTCTTGTTAATTTACGACAACTACAACAATCTCTGATATGTTGCATAATTTAGCTCTGTTTGGTGGGAATTAAAATTAGATTTTTAGTATATTTTGATAAAAATTGATGAAATGCGTGGTTGAAAAGTTGTGAGACTCATGTGGTTGAAATTAATGATAGTTTGACTTAGCTTAAAATCTGAATTATAATATGTACCAAACAGAGACTTAATAGTTGTAAATCTCTGTAAGTTAAAACAATGTGAGTGTTAGAAACAAATATTATCGACAAATAAAACACTTGGACTCGTATGGAGCTTTATGTTCGTAGGATATGTGAAGGAATTTTATGAAGCTATCTATACTTAGAGAGTGTTTGGTGGGGATTAAAATTAAATTTTTAGTAGATTGTGATAGATGTTTTTGAAATGTGTGGTTAAAAAGTTGTGAAACTCATGAAAGATGTGGTTAATACTGATTGTTTGACTTTAACTTTGACTTGAATTAAAATCAAATTTTAATTCGGGCCAAACATGGGCTTAACTAGGAAATGGTGATGATCCCTAGTATATAGAATTAATAAATAATAACGAGAATTGGATTAGGGATTCTGGTTGGATTTTCAGGTATTTCATTAAATGCAATAAATATTTTCTATGTTTAGCATAGTTGTAAAATTATTCAGTGAGTACGAAAAGAACATAATAGGGGCATGTAGG
The DNA here is from genome assembly GCA_035079005.1 of Fraxinus americana. Taxonomy (NCBI): domain Eukaryota; kingdom Viridiplantae; phylum Streptophyta; class Magnoliopsida; order Lamiales; family Oleaceae; genus Fraxinus; species Fraxinus americana. The sequence continues at coordinate 9,610,863 of CM068707.1, read as the reverse complement.
CATGCACATAGGGACAGGACCAAAGGTTCGGTGGATGGGCCGTGCGCTATACGTAAAAGATGAGCAGGCGAAAGCAGTATCTGTCCATTTATTTCTTGCCCAATCTTTACTGTTTCTTTCCCATCACAACAATGCATTTTCACCTTCGTGCGTGTATGTCAAATACGCGTAAATGTACATTTAACACAATTCACCTAGGATCAGTTTGATAGTGCTTTTGAAAAATCAAAAACTGTTTATAATATTTTAAAAATATGTTTGCATAATTTTCCAAAAGATGTTGTCTGTGGTTAGAAGAATTTTTAGAGGAAACTGATTTAAGGTAACATTTTCAAGAAACTATCCTACAAGAAGTAGTCCTGTCAAACTGGCCTTTAGAGCAAAACGAACCCATGACCGACAAGGGTTTCTTTCTTTCCTTTTTTTTTTTTTTTTTTCTCCTTTTCAATTATGAAGTTTTTGGAGAAGAATAATGGAAGTCCAGATTATAGACACTCAGCATAGCCATTCAAGATGCTTTTCAAAATTACCCCTTTTCTTCAAGGGGTTCCTTTATGACATTTGCTTGTATCACATATCACATGTACTTTGCAGAGCCAAATAATTCTCAGATAAAAAAGAAAGATACCGTATGTATGTGTTGTGACCTAACCTTACTACTCATAGTGAAATCAGAATATGAATGCTGATATTTCAAATCAACCACAGTTGTTTTTTCTGTATATATTTTTCAGTTGTCTATTTTGACATCTGTAATTGCAGTCAAATTCTCTGTCCAGTTGGTTTTACAAATAACTTGAAAACCAAAACAAATTAGGATTTTTCTAGATGTACAAAACCTTGTACAAAATGGGTTACAAAATCGCCAAGTGGCGCCCCACTATTGGAGGGGCGCCTGTTGCGTCAAGCGCCCCTCCAATAGTGGGGCGCCACTTGGCCATTTTGTAATCCATTTTGTACTTGTAGCATCCTTCAACAAATTAACTGTTTATGGACAAGAGTTTACAGGAATAAATTGATTTCAGTGAACCACTTGTTCATCTACAAATAACACAGGAGAGGATACATGATATATCATAAAATATCCGTTAGGCCCATTCCGTCGACAAAAAATTAAAATTCAATTCCAAGATGGTCCACTCCCAGCATGAGCCTGCTCAAAAACTGGGCCTTCAAACTAGCATTGTGTTGTTTACACCTTTACCCGTAGACTGGCGATAAACATTAATAATAGTGTTACAAAACATTGCTCAATTGGGAAACTATTCCTTAAGAATAAGAATAATGCTATGCAGCAACAATGCCACGTGGACTAAACACCGCTAGTGATAATTAATAATCATAGAGACTAATACAATTAAATCCGACAAAATTGAGATATGCAACAAGTTCAATCTATAGTTATAAATTAGAGCTACATCAACCTCAAAGCATAGAGCCTTTCATCAGTGTTTACATCACAGTGGTAACACATTCAAGTAAGAATTCAATTGTTCACAACATCTAGGCATGTTTGATAAGCTAGATTCAACATTATTAAAGAAGAAAGTTGATTCGACATTCAAGTAAGAACTCATTGTTCAGAACATCCAGACGTGCTCCTGCTCCTAGATTTCTTGATTCATATGTTTCCAGAATATCATGAAGCAGTGGACAGCTGCATAATAAAGGGGACTGTGGTGCAATTCAATGACAAGGTAGGCAATAATGAGGTGCATTATAGACACTCAACAAAAAATTACCTCAATTTTTTTTTTTTCCAAATACACCCATGCTTTGGATTTAATAAGTGCCGAGGACATAGAAATGAATTGACTCCTCGATGTATCCTGAAAGAAAAATAACAGATATTGCATTCTTAATCAATCCCATTATATAGCAAGTTTGGACCTTGGTCATCATGCAAAGTGTTACATGGGAATCTATTAAGTTACATTAATGAAACATTGAAGGTATTGTAATTACAGCTTCCAAAATTTGGACAACGTTTTCAGCCCCAACAGCCAAGGAAGCAAGCATTTACTTAACTACAGGGTGTGTGCATACTGATATAGACTAGCATGAGATTAAAATGTAAAGCGTAATAATTTGCAAATGTAAAATACAATCGAAGTAAAGATTCTTCTTTCCTCTGTTATCTTCGAAAAATTTAGGTGACCAATCCTGTAGGACAATTCCATCATTAAGTTCTGTGCATGAGACTCTACGACGGTTAAGAAATTGCATAAGACGTGGTTGAATCAAGTTCTACAAGTTACAGCTGAAGAGGAAAATATATCAGTAGAATTTCTTTGCACAATTCAGATAAGCAGAAAGCCTCTCCACATCATTAAGGATCTCATTAATTCTGGAAGTCAAGCATCCTTAATTGATTTCAATCTGCTGAAAGTTCTAGCATTCTGATTTCTTCTCTTAATGGCTAATGCTGCCAAACAATTACACACTTCAAAATGAAACCTTCTCTTCTCCAGCGAGCACGTAAGAATTGCAATCATACAACAATGTTTTAACTAGGTAAATCTGAGCATTTACAGAGTTGGGATAACTGATACCCACGTTTGCCAAAGCAAGCACATAATAGGCTTTAAAAGTGCCTGCGAAGAAAGATATAATCAACTAAAATGTAAAATTAAATTGAATCTCTTTTGTTTTTTTCTCCCCAATATGTCCATTCTTTAGTAAGTTAACTTCTAGATTTGACATACTATGTTACGTCAAAGGAAGAATAAATATATTTGTGGTCAAAGGATTTTCATCACCCATAGTATACATAATAGTCTACATGTACTTTTTCAGTTGGATTTGAAGGGATGATTTTTATCAGCTGACTTCATACACAGTTTTTCATCAGCAAGTGAGCTAGTTTGAGCTAGTTATCTATTAAACGACAGAAGTTGGCTTGCAGTTTCTGATGCAATTGTATGACCAATCCTACCCGGCATACCTCTGTGTATCTAAATCATTGTTAATGGAAAATTGGACTTGTAAAAGGTAGATTCTCTAATAAAAGTGCATCGGCACTCTGTACAGTGTTAGCTCACAAATGCAACAAGCTTATTGGTAAGTAAATAACCTAGCAACCTGTGCTGCAAATACAAACCCATAAAATAAAGAAATGATATTTTTTGAGATGTTGTAATGAAATAAAAAGAAAGAACTCCTAGGAGAGTTTATCGTATCAGATCCTGCAAATTGGCAGATCATAAAAATTGGAAGACTTTTGCGGCAATCATTAAATTATACACACGATCATCAATATGGCACATATTATGTGTCTACACGAGAGCTGTTCAAAAATCCCTTATATCAGCACAATAGAGATTTCTCAGGCTCATCTGAACGGGCAATATTCCCATACTTCGGGTGATGTCTTAGCCAACAGCACAAATACTTTAATGAAGATGCTTGTTCCATTTCTGAGTTCACAAATGACAAATGTTCATTTCCTCACTTTATTTATACTTAAGAAGAACTATAGAATGGTAAATTCTGGGGAAGGTCAAAGTAAACTGGAAATAGCATCATTTATACACACAAGGAGAGAGGGACGTACAAATACATTAAAGATATTTTATATACATATACGTAGATAAACAGACATGCAGACATAATGATACTGCTACTGTGCTACAAGTCTGAAGGTATTATAGAAAGTCCGGTGAAGTTTACAATTTGTTATGTTTCAATGAGACCATTAGTATGAACTGCACCAAGACCAAGAAGTCCTTCCAAGTTTGTGTGATCAACCTCCTGCACATAGGTCGTGGCTGCAACAGCCTGTGCAAAGTGCAGATTTTCCACGAGTGACCCAAGTCAGTAAAAAAGCTAAAGAACTTCCATTGAAATGAAATTTCAGCAATACCTCCACCCAAGTTCCTTTCCGTAAGAATTTTATGGAATCATAGGTCTAGGGATTATACCTAAAAAATTAGGTGTTAAAGAGGCAATAAAAGTTCTCTTACAGAAAGAAAAATCAATGGGTCACTGTAAATCCATAAAGGCCAAGTTGGTAAGCAGGGATTTCAAATGAATGAGCTTCAAAGGATGCAAGTAAGGTATATGAATGAACAATCTTAACCTGTTGATTGTCATCATTCTGGCTATGCCACGTAACTTCCAACGAGTTTGCAAGGTTCTTCAGAACCTCAGCCACCAAAGCAGTAACTGCTTCACTTAAAGAATAAAGCTGCTTGGCCAGGCCACATAGGCCCTGGCCATCCAGGGGTGCCACATGGAGCCCCCTATTGGTGGGGGGTCTGTATGCCGTGGTACAGCTCTCTCACTTACAAGAACCTTTGAAACATTTCCTGAAATTCCTACAGAGGATTAGGATGGCCAACCCATGAATTCAGATTACAGAACACTTATAACCTCAATATGGGCTTTAGTCCCATCTCCTCGATATACTCAGGGCCCTTTCTTTGTCAACGCTTTGGTTAGTGGATTTGCAAGATTCTTACAAAACTTCACATAATTCACATTATTGATGGCAATTGGAAATCGTTGGAGATTTCTTTCATTGGGGTAGTTCTATTTGTTGGAAATCAAAAAAGACCATAACTCAGCATGGAAGTAAAACTTATTGCGTTAGCTTCAACAAGTGAGGAAACAAAATTGCTTATTATATAAAATTTCGACGTGAGGAAAATCTGTTAGTCGTATATTGATTCATTCAGATATACTCTTGCAATTGATATTATTAACCTTTTTCATTATAGCGGTAAGTCAATATCTATAAGAAGCTGGTTACATGTTTGCTTCTTATTATTGTTGCAAGTAGTCTGTAAATGCAATTTTTCCGACAATATCTTCGATGACCAGTGCAACACCTTTCTTCTTGAATTATTTCTCTCAGATTCAAAACTGTAAAATGTAATATAGTTCAAATTAATTTGCCGTAAGGATCGAACTCAGAGCTCAACTAAAAAGAAAACATTTCTTGAGTCAATATACTCTGAATTTAAGGCGTAAAAATATACAAGTTGCAGTATATGAAAACTAACAAAAGAGCTATTTAAAGTTGATTGAGAATTCGAAAGAATTATTCCCAATAATTTTTATAGTCCCATATTCATATTCTCACCATTAACAATCCATGTATCCATCGTCCCATATTCTCCAAAATAACTATCCATTTGTCCTATTTACTCCACAGCAATGATCCATAGTCCTATGATCTCCAACCCAACATTTCGTTGTTTAACAATCAATATATTTTCTTTATACAATTAATACTAAAATGTACAACAAACAAAAACTTTGTGCTTAAATGAATATAGAATATAAGTCTTTTTCTCTTCAATGCCAGAAAAATTACTAGACTTACGGGTCTTGTGCATTTGCACAATTATCAGCAGAAGTGTCGCCATATCTCCTTCAGTAATTTAGTGCTCAAGTCCTCTGCTCAGTCATCGACATGCAACTTGGAAAATTCATCGAGCCACTTATCATCTGCCCATCCGTAATGCAGAAAACCTATTCACCCACCCATGAGGTCCATAAGAAAGCTTAAAATGATGAAGCAAGCATAAGAAAAAATAACCATGAACCACAGCCACTTGTCTGCAAGAATTATAGACTCAAAGAAAAAATCTCGCGATACTAAAATTGAGGAAATAAGGGCGTTGCAGGAGGAGGAAGAAGAAGACGACCCAGGCAATACCAGTGACCAACTCGGGCGTCGTGATGGTTTCACATTTCACCGCCGCTCTTCTTTATGTCCGCTCGTCCTCCAATTTATAGGAATTGTGGTGAGGAAAGTCAATTGGCAGAAGTTGCAAGCATTCTTATCGGTTAATTAAAATAGAAAAATCGTTTTCATTTAAGAATTTTTAAATGCAATGAGTTTCAATTATTCTATGTGATCGTTTAAATTAAATTTTGTAAGAGATTGTTTGAATCCAATTAAAATTGAAAATATAGTCGTTATTGCACTCGTTTAATAAAAGTCAACAATAACGACTAGTTTTTCAATTTTAATTCGATTTTAATCTTTACCAAACAAACTCTAAGATTATACTCACTTTTAGATTTGCAACTTTCTATCAACTTCTCACTCATTTCACGGACTCTTATCAAAATTTATTTCATTTTTTTTATCAAATATTTGTTGAACGAACCCCTCAAACTCGTACATCTTTAAAACTAGCATGAGCAGTCAACCAAGAGTTGACATGTTCATATTGATTCTCGTGTCCCACCCTAATAGCAAGTTAGCTTTCGAGTATTGATTTTTAAAAATGAACAAGTTGGTCATCAATACTGTTGACTCTAAAATCTAAATGATCATATATATAAACTTTAGTTCTCGAGTATCCATCTAAATGAACAAGTTGGCCATCAAAATTCCTTGTTGCGTGTTACCAGCCATTGCTGAGCAAAGATTATCATATCGAAAGGGATTTTAACAGTCGGTTGTTGGAAAAATAATAAGGAACAACGATTGGGCGTGGGAGTCATGAGGTTTAATGTCAAACCAAGTATGAGTATTTATAGACGAATTTGTCATTATCACCGTTTCCTTTAAAAATGAATTACCTAATTGACAGACATCTGCTGATCACAGAAGCTTAACTGTAGATATTTAATTATGGACAAGGTTGTTACCTCATCAAATATGTCTATGTGGACCTACACTGTAAGACTTGAGATTTCATTTTCAAAATGTCAACATTATTAAGATGAGTAATCCAATCATTTATAAATTTGTGTATATTTTCATCTTTATTCGATTACTTTCTAAATGACAAACACATGGAATCCACGTGAACCAAAGGTAACGAATCTTATATTGTTCAATTAGTTACCAACAACGAAAACATTTCAAATGGAGCAATTCAAATCGGTGCTTAAATTTTTTACAGGGTCATTGAATATACATTTCAATAATTTTGCAGCTGGGGACTAATTATGCAATAACGACTTAAGTTTAAGGATTGAGTTGCTGCTTGAACAACAAATGAAGTCCAAGTTTGCAATATTCTTTATTTTTTATTACCCGGCCAACTTTTGGCCTTTTTTTTTTTTTTTTGTTCAGTGTGAATTCATCTACATATTTGAATGGGGGCTTTCATTTAAATTACTAGTTAAACCAATTATCTATAATATATTAAATATCGCATCAAGTGAGAATCATTTTCTGGACGATTTTTGCTCTACTACAATTTAATTATTTCAATAGTTCTTTACTTTTCGTTTTTCAATATATATTTAATTGAATATTAATTATTAAATATGCACGCAAATCAATAATTGAATTGTATGAGAACAAGCAAATTGATTCATGAATATGGAATTTAATTAATTTGAATCAATGAATATAGAAAAAGAATAATGTATATACATTTAAACAAGGGGATATAAGTGAACCAACATGAAATTTAATTAATTTGAATTAATAGATATAGAAAATAATAATTTATATACATTTAAATAAAGGGGGTGTACATGAACCAAAATGAAACTTAATTAATTTGAATTAATGAATATAGAAATGGGATACTTTATATACATTTAGACAAATGTCGTTATATCATAGATTAAATGAATAATATTGAAATTAAATAAATGTACATGAACTTGAATAATTTATCTATTTTTATAATAATTGAATAGGTCCCAAATTATATAATTTTTAATAATTTATATATTTCTAGAATAATTTATGATAAAATGAATAATCTTGAAAATAAATATGTGTTCATGAACTTGCATAATTTATTTACTCCTAAAATAATTGAATAGTTTCAAAAACAAGTGTACATGAATTTGATGACTTAATGTTATATTAAATATATTCATAAAAAAATGTTAATAAGTATACATGCAGATACATAAATAATTAAATTGTAGTATTTCTAGAGTAATTGAACAAACCAAAAAATATATAAAGTGTACATGCATGAACTTAAAGCATTAATTGTTTGAATTATAGTATTATATATATAAATTAATGTTAATTATTATCATACACGTAAAAAATAATTAAATTGTATAAAAAGTTCATTTCACATAAACATTTTTTAAACTATTTTTTATATCAACCGATTTTCAAATATTATTTTTACAGTATTTATAAAGTATTTCAAAATAACGTGTAACGCACGTTTAGCCGTGACTAGTTAGTTTAAAAAGTCCAACAACTATGTATTTTAGGTAGAGGGCCTAAAGATACAAAAAATGAAAAATACAATTTATAAATGATTAAAATATCCTTGTATACAAAAAGACATTATTACTCTAATTCTTCTTTCATATTTTTTTTTAGCCCTAAATCAGTTTTGAATTCCATTTCTTATTGCTAGAGGTTGATATCTCAATTTGTCTTCTTTCATTATCATCACCTTCTCTCCTTCATGAAATCTTAAAATTAATTTTGGGTTTTTTGTTGGCTGGAGGCAGTCCATGTGTTGAAAATCTTAGATTTCTTGAATTCAAATTCTAGCTTTTTTAGCCTCTTTATCTTGATAAATCTGCTAACAGGTGTTTGATTTCTTGAAAATATGACTATTTGACTTGAAAAATCAATTGTTCATATCATTGAGTTCTTGGAAATGGAAGGGCATATGCATATAATGGAAGTACTTGTTATACATATTTCTTATTTGTGGGTGCCCATGAAAGTTGTTGGCTTCCTGCTAGTCCACGAGTGGTGAATGTTGGAGCTTTGTTTACATTAAATTCGGCCATTGGATGGTTGGCATGAAAAATACATTGATTCACATAACGAAATTGAAATTGTTCCCGGGACACAAAACGATATTGATATCGTACCAGTACGAAAATTACATTGATTCACATAACAACATTAAAATCTTTCCTAAGACACAAAACGATGCTGATGTTGTTCTAGTATGAAAAATACACTACTTTACTAATTTTCATAATGACATTGAAGTTGTTATAGACCAATAAAACGACATAGAAGTTGTTATATCAAAAAACTTGCACAGTGCACGAGGTACCATTTTCTCTAGGGTGGTAAACAACTCAAAGGTGCACGCTCCAACCAGATTTTCTTTGGATTAAAATTTTGATCCCCAAACTTTCGTCCTTAGTTCAATAGAGATCTTCTCTTGTGAAATTTTCAAAAAATGACGACAAATCATAAGTATCACAAACTCACGAAATAACGACATTCATATTATTTGAGTACAAATTATTTTATTGTTCTATAACAACTTCAATATCATTATGAAAATCGATAAAGCAGTGTGTTTTTGGTATTGGAACAATATCGATATCGTTTTATGTCTCAGGAACGATTTGAGTGTCACTATGTGAATAAACGCAATTTTCATATTGGAACGATATTAATATCGTTTTGTGTCCATGAACAATTTCAAAGTCGTTATATGAATTAATGCATTTTTTGTATTGGAATGATATCAACGTCATTTTGTGTATCAGAAATGAAGTATACGTCGTTACCTGAAGCAATAGTTATATTTTGTCATAAGGTCATATGGACATAAATTTCATTTTATTGGTTTGGACCGAGATTAGTATCCTCGACATGTATAAAATTTAAATTTGAAAGTTTCAAATTTGACAATATGTAAACTTCAATTCAATTCAACTACCCTAGACAAATAAAACAAAATAACTACAAATCATCATCAAATATCAAATGAATTAACAAAAAAAAAATTTAAGGCTCGAAATCTCATGCCAACGACTCTACAACCAAATTTTTCTGCCACATCGGTACACAATCCATGCGAATTACATTTACATCCATTTTCGCTTGCATAAATTCTATGTACTTCAAAGTGAATATCCCGTTGTCAGATCTACAAAATCGTTGCACAATTTCGTTAATTATCAACACTAAAATAATACAGTACCTAACAAATATAATATTAGTCAACCTTATCCATTTCTTTGTCGAGGAACATCTTTCACCTACACAAATTTGAACTTCTCAGGAATGATTTCAACATCAACGCAATTTTCATATTGGAACAATATTAATATCGTTTTGTGTCTCATGAACAATTTCAAAGTCGTTATATAAATTAATGCATTTTTTGTATTGGAACGATACCAACTTCATTTTCTGTATCAGGAACGAAGTCTATGTCGTTACCTGAAACAATAGTTATATTTTGTCATAAGGAAATAAATTTCATTTTATTGATTTGGAACGATATTAGTATCCTGGACACGTATGAAATTTAAATTTGAAAGTTTCAAAAACTTGAAAATTTGTAAACTTTTCAATTCAAATACCCTAGACAAATAAAATAAAGTAACTACAAAACATCATCAAACATCAAATGAATTAACAAAAAATAATCTAAGGCTCGAAATCCCATGCCAACAACTCTACAGCCAAATTTTTCTGCCACATCGGTACACAATCCAAGCAAATTGCATTTACATCCATTTTCGTTTGCATAAATTCTATGTACTTCAAAGTGAATATCCCATAATCAGATCTATAAAATCGTTGTAAAATTTCGTTAATTCTCAACACTAAAATAATACAGTACCTAAAAAATATAATATTAGTCAACCTTATCCATTTCTTTGTCAAGGAACATCTTTCACCTACACAAATTTGAACTTCTCCATGATATATTTGTCATCACTAGTGACGTGCAATTTAATCAGCAAAGAAATAACCTCCTGTAGGGGCAGAATCTTTGGCGATATATAGTGTAAAATTGAGAATAATGTTCCATGCATTACTTAACAAGTAGTTTTGTTATTGTGCCACGCGAGCACTAGATTTCATTCCAGGTAATTAATACAGAGATAGAGTAGGATTATACCATACAATGCACTTGTAAAAACCGTTCTCTTACATTATATATGAAATAAGTTCGAAAATTCTCTGAATTTATTAAGTGCCAAATAGGTCGCGTGAATTCGTTTTTAGAGTAGGTCACATGAATTCGTTTTTACCATTACACTCTATTCAATGCTAGGTTTCAAAAAGATTTAGAACATTTAGATACTTTACAACTACTTCATTTTAAGTTGTTTGCATGAAAAGTATCTAAAGAAAATATAAAGCAACTATATCTTTGACAATTACTACATTTGGATTCGGCTACAGAATTTTATTTCGTCACCCTCGTTTGATTATCAAAGGTAAAGTTCACAATGATTTACCTTGATGCACTTGTGTTGAGTTCTTTTCGAAGTCTTATATTTGAACTCGTAGCTGCCATTACCTGTATGAACAAAGAGTTAAAAACTTGTTTATCCTCCACAAAGAAACAACCATTTCAGTATAGAAATCACCTGAGGAGACTAACCCGAAGAACAAAATTCTTATAGATTGTTTCAGAATCTATTTCTTCCTTGTGTTGTTGGTCACATCTTAAAAGACAACCAATATAGGGAAACACAGGTCTTAGAAAATTGCTCTAAACATCATCGTGCACGATACATATAGTGCAATTAAAACCTTACTTATAGTGTTGTCCCCTCCTCTTCAATACTACTTATCGAACATGCTTTGAGACCCTTAAAAATAATACTTACCATACAAAAAAGGTAAGGTTTAAAGTCGTCAGCTAAATGAATCCTTCTCCAATTCTCAATTTTGTTCATAGCTAACTATTGCAAGACCTAAACAAAACATGAGGCACCAAATGACATCAAAGGGAAAAGCTAAATTGTGGCAGCATCTTGTGCCCATTTATAGTTACTAGACATGTTTTATTATATTTTAATAACTCGTTTTTATCTGACTTTATGATAATTAATTCCCATAATCACTATGAAGTTTTAAATATAAATAAATTATTTAAATTTATTATCATTACATCTCACACTTCAGGTCATAAATTAAAGCTAATTAATAAATATTAAAAACAAAACAAAAATGTAGTAAGTAAAAAAAAAATAGAATTTCAAATCGAAGTAAAAAATTATAAATCAGTTCAAATAATCAGAAAAAACTAGAAAATAAATCGAGGCATTAAAACTTACCTATGCATTGGCGGAACCTGTAGCGATCATTGGAGCAATAGTGGTTGGGGACAGTAAAATCTACGAACTTCGGGACCTCGATTTTCTCTTAAAATTCATCGGCTTCGCTCTTATCATCTTCCATGACTACGGAAGTGTCCGTAGAATATCTATTTTTCAATAATGATAATAATAATAGATATGAATCCAAAAATTCTGTCATTTTAATTATTTGATTTAGAGTTTTTTGGGTATCAATGGAAAATGGGGTACAAGGTGATTAAGAATGGAGGCTTTGTTTGTTGAAGAGGCAATAGAGCTAGAGAAGAGGGCTTTTCAATTTGCAACCGAGCTATAAGTACAGAAATTCAAATTTTCTGTACTTACCGAATACACACATTCATGGGCGGGAAGCATTTTTTTTTTTTCAATATTTTATATGTGGGGCCCGCACCATGTGTCTGAAAATTCAAAATTCTGTTGAATTTCTGTACAATTTTTCCTGTACTTTCAGCATAAATCTTCAATTTGGGGATAAATGATTTTTGATGTGAATAAATATTCAATTCCATATTTAATTTAGTTTTACAAAGGAAGGGTAAAGTGGTCTTTTTACACTTTCAAATGATTAAATTTTATTTTATTTTTTATTACCTGATCAAATGCCCGTTGGACAAAAAAAAGATTGCAGGGTGGTCATTTGAACTCATTCCCCAGAAAATAACATAAAGCTGCAAGTCCAGATACAACATTCTAGTATATTTCATCGACATAGATATTAATAGTAGCAAATGGAGGTAGTTCTCGCATTAATAGTGAGAAATTATAAATTGCATGTTTATTTTTACTTGTTTCTATTTTGCTTCACTTATTGTTTCTCTTGACAAACAAACTTAGTAACAAATGGTTTTTTTTTTTTTTTTTTGATTTATTGGGACCATTTTAAAAACAAAGAATATTTCTTAATTAATGTCAAATTATTAATTCAATTGGTCACTCTTGTAATATCGTATAATAGATTGTATAATATGAGAACTTGTGTGATTCAAGATCAATTTGATCATACTTAATGGAATGCAATTAGATCAAATGAAATAATACACACACACACAAAATAAAAGAGAGACTTCATGTTGGCACTTTTCATCCTTTTTTCTTCAACCAATGTAAATCTGCCAGCTATTTTACTTTTGTTTTCATGCAACTCTCCATTTCTATTCATAGTTGTATCCCACCATCTTGTCTCTTTCACTCTTCCAACTATCTTCTCACCATCATTTCTCTACACAACATTTTGAAGAATCGATTTTCATTTTCTTGTTAATTGTCATTCTCGCCTTGATTTCTCTTAGTGGCTTCTCTTTGCTCAATCTTTCGGTTGTATTCAGTATGATCTATGCTCCCTTTGTTCCACTGTTTTCTTTATATATATTTGTGCATTTCTTTGTAGATCTAACAAAAGTCAAACAAGAAGCATTATTGTCTGTACCTTTTGTGTTCAACCCTATTTTCGTCTGTGTATTCTTCTTCTATTGGGAGAACCCTTCGAAAAGATTTTCACAGACTCGTCCTATAAATTATGAGTAACAACTTCATTTCACTCTTCTTCTCTATATTTTTGATATAGTCTTTTCGCATTTACTATTAGATGATAGACTTTTTTTATGATTTGCAACTTTTGTTCTGCTGTGTATAGGATCCAAAAAATTGTGACCGGAATGGGAGATTGCGCATACTAGGTATGTCGATTTTATAGTTTTTCGTTTTAGGTTTATATATTTTCCTGTTTATGTTTGTTTATTTATTTTAAATAATTCTTTCATGAACCGATTTCTTATTATTTGAGCTTCAAATATGTTGTATGACTGAGGCCAATATCTTATCAAGTAACGAGACATAGCTTTTTAACTTTTTCAGCAAAGAAGCACGAATAAAAATTCATTCGATATCCATACATCGTCTTATGTTGTAATTTTTTTCTTTTCATGTTCATTTTTAAGTGATTCTTCAAGCACATATTGGAGATGGGGTAGGGGTGCGAAAAGAAGACGATTTTTTTGAATAATTTTGACAAGTTTTTGGTAAGCAAAATGTGAAGAAGAACGGAATTACTTAAAATACCAAGTATAAAATGTTGAAGATAGAAGTGCAAAAGGGGTCAAACATTGAACTGTAGGTGCAATTTATTGTTAAAAATATAGGGAAAATATAGGGAAAATCTGGACTAATAAGTTGGGCACTGATAAATACGTTTTACATACTTATTTTACTGTCAAAACATGAGCAATTGTTGATTAATATGTTGGAATATAGCTTAATTCTATGCAATTCATGTTTTGCAGGATAAGTGATGAATGTAACGGAAATTAGGAGAAACAAGTGAAAAATGACCAGAATGGAAGAAAGTGAAAGTTCAGGGACTAAAGTGCAAATATTCAAAAATTATGTCTGGACTCACGACGAAGGTTTGAGATTGCTAAGGGTTGATTAGAAGCAATTAGAAGTCAAAAAGGAATGGAATATTATCAAAATCAATTTCCAATTTGCACAAGATATATTCCAGATTTTTAGCTGAAAATTAAGACCCATTTTTGGTATAGTAAAAGTCCGAATTGGAAAAAAGTTACTTCTAACAAAGTTGTAACTCTTTGAGTTATCTTTCTAATGCATTTTGAATCGTCCAAATCGGATATCGGAAGAGAAAGTTATAACCAAATTACTGACTATTGTGTAGAGACAAAAAATCCGCGCGTGAAAGGAACTTTCCTTATTCGATTAGAACGCTTTTGGAAACCAATTTGGGCTTGATTTTCATCTAATTTCCGACTCCTACAAATACTTAATAGTAGAATATATATGGAAGAGGCCTCCATATACCATTCTTCTCCTCTTTGACTCAAGAAACTCATGGAGAACTAAAACCCTTGGTGAAACTACGAAGGAACTCGATTGGAATTGGTGATTTCATGTCTTTTATTCATTTAGTTTGATATTTTCATTGTCAAACAATGCTAAAATTTAGATTTTTCATTCTCTTGAATTTATATTGAAATCGGTTTAATATTTATAAGATTTTTCATAGATTCAGTCATACTTTTCCATTGTTCAATCAAACTATTTATTGAGTTTCAATTTTAATTATTTATTGTTGAGATTGGTTTAACAATTATTATATCCTTCATAGATCCAGTCATGCTTCTTCTATCGTTAGATTAAACTAGTTTTTGAATCTTAATCAAAATTTCACTTTATTAGCGGATTGATTACTGTCTTATGCTTGATGTATATGGTCGATCTTTGATCTTGTTCCAATAAAATTGTGCCAATATGTCTTAAATCTAAATTCTAGGATTACATTTGTAAATTAAATTGATTTTCACGATATATCTTCCGATTAGAGTGATCGGATGAAAGCCTCTAATTGTGTTATAAAAATGAATAATTGATATGATTGATCCAATCCAATTGAGGGAATTCCGACGCTTCACCGCTTCGAATTATTGATTTTAATTTCACGTTTCAACATTGAATTTTATTACATATTTGAGAGAACAATTCAACATTTTTGATCCTTCAAATATTTTTTCATCTCCCTGTGGATACGACACCCCAAAGCTGTGCTACAACTACCACGTTATTCTTTGGGCGTAATCAAATTTTGGTGCTGTTGCCGGGGAGACGGTACAAAATATGCAAGGATCGATTACAAAAGAGTGACATCGTTCATTTTATTTTATTTTTGGTTACTTTAATTTTCTTTATTGTATTTTTCCTATTTTCACTTTATTTTCTTTTACTTTTTCTATGAGCAGGTATCAAGGAAAACAAGGACGATCTGTGGACAGAGCCAACACGGAGTTTGAACATCTTTTTAACACTGCTTTTAATTCTATATCTGTTAAAACTGACACTTCATCACATAACACAATGTTTGACAATGAGCATGATGTACCATATAGAACTTTGCATGATTATCTGCACCCCACGCGTACATCTACACCTTCATGTATTATATTTCCACCCAACATGCCACGTGTAGATTTTAAACATGGAATGATTCAACTTCTTCCTAACTTTCATGGACTTGAGAATGAAAACCTGTATGTGCATGTTAGGGAATTCGAGGAGGTTGTAATAACCTTCTACAATCAACGTGGTACAATGGATGCAATTAGACTCAAATTCTTCCCATTTTCTCTTAAGGAAAGGGCTAAAAGCTGGTTGTTTTCATTGAGACCACGTTCGATTGGAACTTGGGCTGAAATGACACAAGTATTCTTTAGCAAATACTTTCTCCACCACAAAACTATTGCATTGAAAAAACAAATCTCTTCTTTTATCCAAAAAGAGAGAGAAACTTTATATCAAGCATGGGAAAGGTATAAAGAACTTCAAGCTCTTTGCCCCCATCATGGTTATGAGAGTTGACGTATCGTGAGCTATTTTTATGAAGGGTTAACATCTAAGGAGCTTCAATTTATAGAGATGATGTGTAATGGTGAATTTTTACAGAAAGATCCCAATGAGGCTATAGAATATTTAGATGAACTAGTAGAAAAATCTCACACCTGGACTGGCCCTAGTACCACTGATAGCGCCATAGGTTGCGAGCAGTTGGAAATCCTTCTAGTGCCGGATTTTATCACCTTAGGGAAGAAGACGATCTTAGAGCTAAAGTAGAAGCCCTGACTAGAAAAATTGAAAACCTTCGCACTAAGAGTTCAAAGCCTACATCTACTGTAGCTCGTATTGAGTCTTCTGGACCTTGTGATGTGTGTGGTGGAATTGGACATTCAACGCAAGATTGTTTAACTCTCGCTGAGATGAAGGGGGTTCATGAAAAATATTGCAATGCCTTAGGTACGTATAACAAACCCTCTGCCCCTTTCTCTGAAAGCTACAACCTAGGGTGGCGAAATCATCCCAATTTTAGTTAGAAATCTAAAAACTAGCAATCTGCCCAAACGAATAGAGCTTACAATACACCCTTATACCAACCCACATCATCTAGAAATTCTTTAGAAGATACCTTACATAATTTCATAGAGGTACAGGAGAAAACAAATCAAAAATTCGAGACTATGATTACCCAAATTGTTGAGGATCATAAGGAAATCAAGAATCATATCTCCAAACTAACTAGTGCTTTAGCTATAAAGGAACGGGGAAAATTTTCGGCTCAACCTCAACCTAACCTTTAGGAACAATACATGGCACAAACCTCAGGATCTAATGTAAACAATCTTAGAGAGGTAAATGTCATAACCACTAGGTTAGGGAAAGTCATAAAACCAACCCCTAGACCTATGGAAACTTAGAAAGAGTCTAGTGAGCCTGAAGAGAGTAACTCTAGAGAGGAAATGATGACAAATCCAGTGAGATTACATTTTCCACTAGCTCTTAAATCCACCTCAAAATCTGCTTGTCAACATAGTGAAGTCTTAGAGCATCTAAAGCAGGTAAAAATCAATTTCACAGATTCCTATGTATGCTAAAGTCCTTAAGGATTTATACACTATGAAAAGGAAACACAATGTCAAGAAAACTGCTTTCTTAACCGAGCAAGTGAGTGCAGTGATTGAGCAAAGAGTCTCACCTAAGTATAAGGACTCTGGTTGTCCTACCATGTCTTGTATCATTGGGAGTCATGAGTTTGGACAAGCTCTTCTAGATTTAGGGGCTAGTATCAATCTCATGCCTTATACTATTTACCTGTCATTAGGTTTGGGTGAGATGAAGCCTACATCTGTGGTTTTACAATTAGCTTATAGGTCCACTGTTAGACCTAGAGAAGTAATTGAGAATGTCTTGATTCAAATTCATAAATTTTACTATCCCGTGGATTTCTTGGTGTTGGATGTAAAAGATTATGTGAATGTTGACTCTAAAATTCCTATCATTCTTGGTAGACATTTCCTTGCTACTGCTAATGCTCTGATTAATTGTAGGAATGGTCTTATGAAACTATCATTTGGGAATATGCTCTAGAAGTCAACATTTTCCATATCACTAAGCAGTTAGAGGAGGATGACGAGTGTCATCAAATACACATGATTGATGCACTCACTCAAGAGGTTGCTGATAGTATGTTCCTTGGACCAGCACAGTAAACTCTAGAATCGGATGGAGTAGACTTCATCATCAATAAACATCTTGAGATAGATGATCAAGAGTCAGGTAGTAGTTCTTATTTACATTTCCAGTTTCTAATGAGAGAACTTTACCTTTTGTCTTGCAGGTCCCTACTTCTGATTCTGAGCTCTCCTCTAGTTATCCTACGCATGTATTTGATGGAGGTGGAGGAACATCACCAGTGCTTATGTCCAAGGAGTTTAGTGCATTGTAAAGAAAATTGAAACAACACTTACTGGATGCAGGTTAGGGAAGAAACATTAGGACGAGCCAAAGACAATAAACAAAGGCGCTTCTTAGGAGGCATCCCAATGAGAGTTCGTTCTTTTTCTTTTGCCTTTTATTTTTATATTTTTATTCTAGTTAATTTTGTCATTTTCTTTACTTTACCATTCAATTGAATACTTTTAGGTTTCTTATACCTCAAGTTTCTGTTGACTCACTGCCATGCTCAGGTGACATCTTTTCCTATTTTCTTTCGTATTTATGCTTAAATATTGAGGACAATGTTTCAATTATGTTTGGGGTGGAACATGAGCTTTCATTCATCTATTCATGCATCTCTTTACTGCAATTTTCGCATTTTGTGTGTTTTTTAAAAAAAAAATTTCAATTTTTTATCTTTCAGCATTAAATTTTAATTATTGTTTTGTGTGCTTGTGTGAGTTTAATAAATGTGCCAGCTATAATGTGATTATTGGAATAGGTATCAGCTGTGAATGATGAAAATAGTGCAGTATGAGATTAGTCTAAACCTGTTTGTCTAGAACTTGATATTTCATATGCACGTCACTTATGATTGGCATATTGAGTAGTGATTCGGTTCATTTTGTAGAGGATAGTGGAACTTAGTGATACAGCCTAATAACCTCTAGTGTCGTATTCCATAAATCCAAATATATGCTAGTTTGAAGATGATTGAACTGTTACATGAAAATACTGAGATAAGTAGGGATTCCATACATGAAAACCTTGTGTGGATTGTTTGAAACTCATTGAGATAAAAACGAGGTGAAAGCTTTAAGTTAGAGGTTAATTTTAAAAATTAGATGTCTAAAAGAAAAGGGGCATTGCACTAATCTTTGAGTACATAAAAAGCATCTTTTCGAACCTATATAACTCGGGTGATTAAGTCTATGAGGGTGATTTAAAACCTGGTGCCATATGGTCATCTGATTTGGGAGTTATCGGCCTAAAACTCGTTACATGGGTTATATAAAAAGTAAATGAGAAAATACTCAAATAAAAAGAGAAAAAAAATGGAGAAAAAAATGAAAAGAAAGAAAAAAAAATATATTCAAATACATTGATTACGCCCCAAACATTCAGTTGACAAAATTACACATTTGACGAGAAGTAAGTAACTTAGTCTAGTCTTAAGGGTTAAAGCAATAAAAAATATAGGAGAATCCCGACTTTTTGAAGTGTGGACTTGTAGGAGTAATGTTTATCCAAACTAAGAGAGGGAAGGAACTGAATTGAATGGATTCAACTTAGGATACACCCCGGGAAAATTGAATGAAAAGCATAAGTTTGGGGGTGTGTGTATCTCTCGAGGGAGGAAAGTACATATTTCACTACTATGGGTCAGGGATTGAACCAATCATAATCTTAATATGTTGACATGAGTTTTCACACACACATACACACATATCAGGTTATGCATATAACAGGTGGAGACTGATTTAATTTTTACACTGTTGTAATTGTTCATTTGTCTGACTACCAAATTTCAAACCTGAGATACGACATATTGTTAAACCATGTTGTTTGTAGAGTTAAGTTATATTGTTGTTGTTTGAGGACAAACAATAGTTCAAATTTGGGGGAGTTTGATAAGTACGTTTTACATACTTATGTTACTATCAAAATATGAGCAATTGTTGATTAATATGTTGGAATATAAATTAATTCTAAGCAATTCATGTTTTGCAGGACAAGTGATGAATGTAACGAAAATAAGGAGAAACAAATGAAAAATGATCAGAATGGAATAAAGTGAAAGTTCAGGGACTAAGGTGAAAATACTCAAAAATTATGTCGAGACTCATGATGAAGGTTCGAGAGTGCTAAGGGTCTATTAGAAGCAATTAGAAGTCAAAAAAGAATGGAATATTATCAAAATCAATTTTCAATTCGCACAAAATATATTCCAGATTTTTAGTCAAAAATTGAGACCCATTTTTGGTATAGTAAAAGTCCGAATTGGAAAAAAGTTACTCTAACAAAGTTTTAAATTTTCGAGTTATCTTTCTAATGCATTTTGAATCGTCCAAATCAGATATCGAAAGAGAAAGTTATAACCAAATTACTGACTATTGTGTAGAGACAAAAAATCCGCGAGCGAAATGAACTTTTTTATTCGATTAGAATTCTTTTGGAAACCAATTTGGGCGTGATTTTCATCTAATTTTCGACTCCTACAAATACTTAATAGCAGAATATATATGGAAGAGGCCTCCATACACCATTTTTTTTTTTTTTTTTTGGTAAAATATCCTAGCTTGAAAATCCAAGCCGTAGGATATAGTTTTATTAAAACAAAATCAAGTACAATGCAAAGAGGGGGACTTAATACCTTACCTCCAAAAAATTACGACAAACCTTTTATTTTTTCCAAACTAAAAGTCAACATCTAAGATAAGGTAGTTCCTTACTATCCGTATATAGGATCCCTCGAAGTTCTGTTGGAGCCTCATTACCAAAATATATATCAGAAGACGATCCATCGCAGCCCTTTTTTGCAAGAAAGTCAGCCGCCATATTGGCCTCACGGAACACATGTTGTATCTTGACATTAAGAATTTGAATCAGCTCCACTATTTCATCCCAAAAATCCAAAGCCACCATAGGGTGCACAGTCCTCTTTGTGTCCATTGTTCCACAATTTTTGAGTCGGTCTCAACAGTTATATTATTCATTCCTAGGTCCCTGCACATGCGAAGTCCATCAAGTAACGCTCGCGTTTCAGCCACCGTATTAGTGCAATCTCCATAGTAGCGCGAAAAACCAGCCAAACAATCGCCATTGCTGTCCCGGAGAACCCCCCACCACCAGCTGGACCTGGGTTCCCTTTAGAGGCGCCATCAATGTTTAATTTAAGTTTTTCCCCCTCTAGTGTCTTCCAGCTGATCAGTTGCACCTTCGCTTGTTTAATGGGATTAATGGGGCAATTTAAAGAGCGCAGACAATATACATCACATTCTGAAATTTTTTTGGTTTTAGAGATCAGACCAGCCATCTGGGAAAGTAGTGATTTTATCTGCCAAATGACTTTCTGCCATAACACAAGCTTTCCTTCCATGCGAGCTTCACACCTGGTTTTCCACAATGCCCAAGTAATAATAATTGGTGTAATGCCTCGAAGGATACCAACCTGAGAAGTTCTGGAAACGTGTTTCCCCCATAGGCTCATCATTCCATTCCATGTAGTAACAACAGGTAGAGACAGATTAAAATGTGCAGCAAAATATGACCATACCCTTGTTGCTAATTCTCCATTGCAAAGAACATGATCAGAATTTTCCACCGATGGACTTGCACAACAATTACATTTAGAAGCCAATGGAATCCCAATGTTCTGAACCACCTCATCAACTGGTAAACATTTTAGCCGAGCCCTCCAGGAAACAAAAGAGAAACGTTTAGGAACATGGTTTTGCCATAGCCATTGTTTCCATGGACAGGGAGCTCCTTTCTTCTGCATTAATTCCCAAGCTGATTTGGTAGAGAAAGTGCCATCCTTATTGGGTTTCCAGATATATTTGTCATGATCTGCATGTAGATTTATCTGGATACGTTCAATAGCAGCAGTTTGATTTTCATCCAGTAACTCCCGAAGTCGTCTTCCATTCCACTGTCCATTAGTTTTCAGAATGTCCTTTATTTGTAATCCTGGTTCCCTTACTTCAAAACCTGATTCAGCCAGACTTAGAGAACCTCTCCAGTTATCAAACCAAAAATTAGAAGAACCATCCCTAACACGAGAAAAAGTGTTTTGTAGTACAATGTGCAATAACGAAATCACTCCCTTCCAAAAACGGGACTGTGTTGGGGAACTTTTCAGCAAAGGAATGGGAATGTTTTTCGTGTACTTAGCTCGAAAGAATTCAGCCCAGAAGGAGTTCCCAACCAGCACCTTCCATGCAAATCTCATGAATAATGCTTGTTGAACTTCGCCAAAATCCCGGATACCCAAACCAGCCTCCTCCTCTGGATAACAAACATTTCTCCAGGAAATCCATTTCCGTCTCCTAGTACCATCGGTTGCGTTCCAGAGAAAAGAAGAGAAGATACGGTTCAGCTCCATGTGAATTCCTTTAGGCAAATTCAGGACCGATAAAGTATGGAGAGGTATGCTGCTAAGCACGTGTTTGATCAAGGTGATTTTGCCTCTAAAAGAAAGAAGTCGACCTTTCCAGCCAGCTAGTTTCTTCTGAATTTTTTCTAACAACGGAACAAACATGCTCTTTACTAGCCTTCCAGTGTAAAGGGGGACACCGAGATATGTACAAGGTAGTGCTCCTTCTTTAAATCCTGAAGCGGCCAGCAAATTCCTTTTACGTGTAGGCGTAATGTGTTTGGAGAAAAACATCGAGGATTTCATAGCACTCGCCTGTTGACCCGATATCCTTTCATACTTCATTATAATATCAAGGACATGGGCTATCGACTTTTTCCTTCCATTTGCAAAAATAAGTAAGTCATCGGCATATAATAGATGGCTAACTGTAATTCCTCCAGAGTGAAAAGGTAGAAAGTGATTACAATCGAAAGCCTGATTAATCAATCTTGATAAAAGCTCTTGCGCCAAAATAAACAAGTATGGAGACAATGGATCTCCTTGCCGTAATCCTCTCGAAGGCTTGAAGAAACCTCGTGTCTGACCATTAAGCATGACTGAGTAGTATGGGGAAGAGATACAATTGAAAATAAGGTTTCTCCATTGGTCAGAAAAACCAAGCCGTCTTAAACTCTCCATGATGAAGCTCCAGTTAACCCTATCATAGGCTTTGGCCATATCTATCTTCAGTACCATATTTTCCCCTCTGACCTTCTTTTGAATACTATGCACCATCTCTTAAGCGATTTATATATTATCAAAGATGCTTCTACCTTGAAGAAAAGCTGACTGCTCTCGAGAAATTAATTTACCAAGTAACGGAGCCAGTCGATCAGCCATAATTTTGGACAGGATCTTGTACACCACATAGCATAGACTGATAGGCCTAAATTTTGCAAAACTGTTAGGGGTCTCCACCTTAGGGATCATGACAATGTTAGTTGCCCCCAACGCACAGGTTAAAGGACATCCTCCAAAAAATTCTTTGGCCACGGCAAGGAGGTCAGATTGGACGATCTCCCAAGCATGAATGAAGAAACTTGCGCTAAATCCATCAGGCCCTGGGCTACTTTCTTTAAGAATTGACCATAGCGCATCTTTAACCTCCTCCAGACTAGGTGATTTGCATAATGACCTATTTTCCTCGTCCGTGATGATCTGCTTCAAGAGATCAAGTTCAGAGCCAACAAATGAGATAGGCGAAACAGAGAAGAGATTCTGGAAAAACTGCACATCTTCCTCATTTATATCGTCTGGTGAGTTAAGTTCTCTACCATCCTCAAGGACCATGTGATCAATAATTTGGCTCTTATTCTTATTTTTGACTAATGCATGAAAAAATCTGGTATTACTGTCTACCTCCTTGAGCCATTTAATCCGTGACTTTTGTCTCCATAAAGCTTCCTCTCTTTCGAGTGACTGAGTATACTGATTTCGACATTCCAGCAGCTGATTTTCGACCTCCAAAGAAAAACAATCCATCGGAGAATTTTCCAGATTCATCAGATTGTGTTCAAAGGTTTCTATCTCATGTTGAACCCTTCCAAACACCTCGCCATTCCACGTTTTAAGCGCTATTTTTAGCGTCCTCAGCTTATGTCCAAGACACACCATAGGAGAACCTGTCACATTCATTTCCCAGATTCGTTTCACCACAGGCAAGAATTCTTTATGGGAGCAACACATGCTTAAGAACCGAAATGGTTGAGGAAATGTCAACCTGGAGTTCACCCTACATCGTAAGACCATCGGGCAATGGTCTGAAGAAGTGCGTTCCAGATATGATAATGCAATTGATGGAAATTCGTTTTTAAAATTTTTATTAACCAGAATGCGGTCTAATCGAGCCCAAATGCGCCGTGTGCCCTGACGGCCATTACACCAAGAGAATTTCGAACCCTCAAAAGGTATGTCCATCAAACCTGAGTCATGGATAAAATCGTTAAATTCCCGAATGGCCGTGGAGGACGTGGTCAGACCACCTATCTTATCATCAGTGGACCGTATAATGTTGAAGTCGCCTCCTACTAACCAGCCAACATCTCCAAAATCAAAACTTTTCAAATGATCCCACAACTCCCTTCTCCGCCTCTGACAACAATTGGCATAAACAAAAGAGAAAAACACCCGACAACCTCCTGCCAAAACCCAACCAGATATTTCTTGGTCTGATGTACTACTCAGAGAAATAGACAATTCATTGTTCCAGAACATCCAAATTTTTCCTCCTAGCTCAACATTAGACCTTTGATGTGAAAATCTTAGACGGCGAGCCCAATAGACAATTTTATCATCAGTAACAAAAGGTTCAATGACTACTAACAACGACGGATTATAATGATTTTTCAGCCCCATTAATCTACTTTTAGAGGAGACCACACCCCTTGCATTCCAAACCATAATATTCATAATTAATAGGATTTTTTGGACCTCGTGGTGATGCCCAACGTCACTTTCTTCCGACCATGTCCCCTACCTCTTTTCAATGGGACCGTCATGATATTATCTGTGTCATAATTTAGCAACTCCAATTCAGGTAAATCATTTTCACCCTTACCATCTGATGAAGTTGTTACTGTGTGCTCAAAACGTGCCATTGGCGAGGTCTGGGGGAGTAGCTCTCCTCTTACAACTAGGTCCGCAATATTGTCCAAGACGTCCATAACCAAAATTTCTTGTACAGCATGTGCATCCCCCCTCACAATAGCCTGCTCCAGATCATTATCATTCGGCCTTGTAATACCCTCCATTACATCACCAGTACCCTGGTTCTTATTGTACACGGTATGTTCTTCAGTTTCTATATTAGTTCCCCTAGCTTCCAAGGATTCTCTTTCTGCTGAATCAGTTATACTCGGATCAGTTAGACTGGGGTTAGTTTTGCCATTGTCATTTTCTGTTTTGTCTTCTCTAACTTCTAAGGATTTTCTTTCTGCTGGACCCGTCATATACGGGTCGTCCAGGCTGGTAGTAAATCTGCCATTATTGCAGCCAAATAATGTATAAACTGAAGGGATCACAATGTCTCGCTGCATGATTCTGTTCCGTTTTCCTACGATTT
This sequence comes from Fraxinus americana, assembly GCA_035079005.1. Lineage (NCBI taxonomy): Eukaryota > Viridiplantae > Streptophyta > Magnoliopsida > Lamiales > Oleaceae > Fraxinus > Fraxinus americana. Next base: position 9,585,406 of record CM068707.1, on the reverse strand, counting down.
TGGCGTCACATTCCACTGATTCCTTTTCCAAAGGTAGCGCCGTCGATGTACCCGTTACTTCCTTTTTTCGCCAAATCTGTTTGGACCGAATATAACTTGGGATATTACTCTCTCCATTATCTTTCTTCTTCTTGCATACCGATTCAAGGTGGCCCATAGTGTTACAAAACTTACAGAATGATGGGAGTTTCTCGTATATGATTTCTTGACACCGACTGGCCGCATGGAAGGGAACGCCCAGCCAAAAGGACTCCACCAATGGTTTGGACACGTCAACCTCTACACAAATGCGAGCCCCATCTATGCGAGATGCACACGCTGTAAAATTGTCCCTCTTCAAGAATCGCCCAAAGGCACCCGTGAGAATGCGCAACATGGACTCATGATAAAAATGGGGAGGTAATCCAGGGAGAAATACCCATACAGGTATCAGAGAGGATTCCTTGTATTCATCGAATTCTGGAGTCCAGACAACAGCTCTGTATGGTGCTCCATCGATCTCAGATGATTCCCTAGAGCACGCAATGCCAAAATCTTCTTCTGAGGAAAAAGGACGAAAACGTTACGTGGCCGCTGCATGCTACTCACCGCATAGAATCCTTTAATACCCCACCTCGTTTTAATGGAGCTCCGGATCTGGTCCAGAGTTGGACACTTCTTCAAGAACTTCAGTACAACAGAAAATCTGAAAAGTGCCGCTGCCTGCTCCATTTCATACTTGGAAAAGTGAAACCATAGGGCACCATCATTCTCCTTTGGTTGCCTCATCTCAATCTTCATCTCCGGGATAGGTTGGGGCCGAGCTTATACCATAGAAGCATAGGTCGTAGTCCCCCTATCCGCTGCCTTGAAAGGCGGTTGAAGAGGTGGTGCCCTCGCCATCCACAGTAGCGCGACACAATTAGGTTAAAATATTAGGGTTTGGCCTTTTTTTCCTTGAGAGCGTTTTTTTTTTTTTTTGTGGATCTGGTTTGCCTCCATACACCATTCTTCTCCTCTTTGACTCAAGAAACTCATGGTAAACTAAAACCGTTGGTGAAACTACGAAGGAACTCGATTGGAATTGGTGATTTCATGTCTTTTATTCATTTAATTTGATCTTTTCATTGTCAAACAATGCTAGAATTTAGATTTTTCATTCTCTTGAATTTATATTGAAATTGGTTTAATATTTACAAGATTTTTCATAAATTCAGTCATGTTTTTTCCATTGTTCAATCAAACTATTTATTGAGTTTCAATTTAAATTATTTATTGTTGAGATTGATTTAACAATTATTATATCCTTCATAGATCCAGTCATGCTTCTTCTATCGTTAGATTAAACTAGTTGTTGAATTTTAATCAAAATTTCACTTTATTGGCGGATTGACTACTGCCTTATGCTTGCTGTATATGGTCGATCTTTGATCTTGTTCCAATAAAATTGTGCGAATATGTCTTAAGTCTAAATTCTAATATTACATTTGTAAATTAAATTGATTTTCACGATATATCTTCCAATTAGAGTGATGGGATGAAAGCCTTTAATTGTATTATAAAAATGAATAATTAATATGATTGATCCAATCCAATTGAGGGAATTTCGACGATTCACCGCTTCAAATTATTGATTTTAATTTTACGTTTCAATATTGAATTTTATTACACATTTGAGAGAACAATTCAGTTTTTTTGATCCTTTAAATATTATTTCATCTCCTTGTGGATACGACACCCCAAAATTGTACTACAACTACCGCGTTATTTTTTGGGCATAATCAGGCACTGTAGATTTCATAATCTCGAGATAAGATGGTTACCTTTGTCTTATCCATTATTGTAGATTACTTGTTTTTTTTTTAAGCCTTATTTATTTTATATTGGGTATTGATAAATCATGTCTACGCATATGACCGCCAAAACTCATTGTCTGTGTATTTTTTCCATTCTGAGACTCCATGTGTAAACTGATTGTTATGTATTTAACTTCTGTTACTTCGCAAATCATAGTAGGAAATTCTCACACATTGCAAAATTTCCACAAGGAAGTATGTGATTGATGTGGATTTCACAATGGTGTTGACTATAGTGATTGTATATTGAAAAGAAAAATGATGTCCCTGTTACAATTGAAGTCGATATTTTGGACGTGACAATGCATTTTTGCCATTTATGTTTAGCATAATAGGTCTTGATAATATTTTTAATACACATTAATGTGAGCTTTATACCCATATATCCTCAATGTCCCTATCCCTATCCAATAAAAGAGATACTTCATTCTGCTACTGTTCATCCTTTTTTATATACTACGACTGTGTGTTTTCAATAATGTAATAGCCTTGATTGTTATATAGATCCCATCAATCTTTTAACATTAGTAGTTATATGTAAGGATTATGCAAGAAATGACCTTACATAATGAGACATTCCCTTTTTGCAAGTGACTTCTAATTAAGAACTCTAATTGTAGGTTGAGTTGGAAGTGTTGGACCAAAAGGACAGCCCTGAAATTGAAGAAGTGACAACCATCATATAGAAATATAACAATTATTTCAATGTACAGAAGCTTTGTTCATCCGCTTCTGCAAAATGCACGCGTGGAACTTGTAAAACTAGAATTTAGTGTTTGCAACCAACAGACTCCTATGGGTTTGGAACATCTTTTGCATTTTAGATTTTTATGCATGTAGACACCTATGATTTTTATGGTCCCGTTATATATAGGGTATGGGTCTTAGAAATCACAATGTCAAATATAAGATAGACATACAATGTCCATTGTCCTTGAGAGCAAATTGAACTCAACTTGAATGAAAAATCAAAACACTAGCTTTCACTCTTGGCTACATGTCATTCCATATTTCTTTTTGCTAATTTTTTATTATTTGTGAAGAATGATTATATTTGTTGTAATTGGAGCAAATGTTGAAAAAGAAATTATAGATGTTAAAGATTGCAGCTCTGCTCAAGGTGTTGAATGTGGGGCCATTGACGTGGATGTGGCTCAACAGCTGCATAGCGGAGGTTTTAGTAACACATCTGTTCCACCGAAAGTAAATTCAAAGAAAAAAAGATATACCCAATTATTTGCCACTCGACATTAAGTTGTAGCCAGGTTATGAAATAAAGATGATAAAATCTAAACGTTTTGCAATGTTAAGATGTAAGAATATTCTGTTAGAGGCATAATTCATGATTTTTTTTCTTTTTTTAATCTATGATAAAAAGAGTTGACTATAAATGTTACTTCAAAATGTGTTCTAATTTACCTTAAGTAAACTACAAAGCTCAACATTTATCTTTCACATTTCAAATATCAGTATTACTAAATAAGATTTAATTAGTGATGTCTCAAAAATGACCAAAATCACTCCATGCTATTACGTAGCCAATTACACTACGGCACATGCGTCTCACTTTTGTGTGTGTGCGTCGCACACTCAATTGTAGTGAAACTATTCAGATAATAATAAAAATTATAAGTTAGTTTATTTGTTAATAGATTTTCTTAGAAATTGTTGAATTTTATCTCTCCCACGAGTAGAGGATCAAATCAAAGAAATGAAAGTTAAATTTTGAGTGTTTTCTTTTCTTTTAATCTTCCTTTTCTTAAATAAGTTTAAGTTCAGTAACAAGAAAAAATATGAAAAATTCTCACACTTTAGAACCTACAAGGATTAATTTAACACGTTCCCCGCAAGAGGACAAACTTTTCAATGATATTATGTGAAGGTAGGTGATTTTTATATAATTCCAATTATTAATCAACTTAATCCATTGTTATAAAAAGTTGTCGTCTAATCACATTTTACGTTTTTTAAAATCTAGTTTGTCTAGGTCAATTTAGACCCATAAAAGTTAGAAACTTAAGCTTATCATCTAACCATGATTTACGTTTTTATTAGAATATTGACTTAAAATCCACATGTTCGAATTAATATCAAAGCAAAATTTGGCCGTCTTGCCACGGTAAAATCTACACACCTGACCAATCAACCCAGACAAGGGCTGGTCGAGCTCGACAAGCCTCACCCTCCCTCCTGCTTCCTCCCTCCTAACATCTCTTTCCACTTATGGACAGCTTACGCAGCTGCTTGTTGACCATAATTATCAAGTTGTTTGCATTGGCGAGATCATTAGACTTAATTACTCCATCGCAAAGACGGATCTAGGATCGGACTATAAGCAAACTAATATGTAGAAAAAAAAAAATTACACAAAAAAAAATTTATACACCAAAAAAATTAACAGGTCGTGGATTGGACTGGGCTATAGCCCGGCTCAGTCCCCCTGCTCCATTGCTAATTAGTAAAAAGGGGAAATTACAGGTACAAAGGTTTTTAAATTTCCATTTTCATAAATCAGCAATCAAGTTTAATTATACAGAAATCAGGTTTTAATTAATAATTAATAATTCATATTTAAATATTATAAATATAATAATATATTAATCTATATATACACCCCCACACATTCAGACCCTAATTTAAATTAAAAACCAAACCTTCCCCTCATTCTCTCCACAGCCATCGTCTCTAATCCCCCCCTCTCCTCAGCTACTGCAACCACAACCACGCTCCCTTCTCCTTCTATCTCTTCGCCCGACTGCTGTAAAGACGACGACGACGCCGCCGCCACCCCCAAGTTGAAGATAGTAGCTTTCCATCCCATATTTATGATTTTATTTCGTTTGCTGATCTGTTGTCGGCTTCTGAAATAGATGAAAACAAGTTGATTGGTAATGTTCACTTTTAATGTCTCATGCCATATTTTATGGAGTTCCAGTTTAAACACAAATGGATTCATGATTTTTAATGTTAATCGTTAACGGAGAATAAATCAATATTTCTGTCTGTAGATGTAATTGGAGAAGTTGTTGGCAAGGATACAGTCCGCTCAAAGGAAATCTCAGGGAGAAATACAAGAATGATTGATATTTTACTACAAGACACTGAGTATGTCCTTCGTTGGCAGCGAATATTTGTTTTCTTAGTTATCTAATTACGACCATTAACACTTACCGTTTCTTATGCAATAGGAATAATCGGTTGTCCTGCACCATCTGGCGTGAGCAGGCTGATGAGCTTGGCAACGTCCTGAATACTGAAAATCCAGAACCAGCCATATTATTACTTCAGATGTGTCGAGCTAAAAAGTTTAGAGGTATATTTTTTTACACTATTACATAACTGAGAGTCAGTTTCATTTTTCATGATGATTATTAATTAATATTTATGATATATTGTTGTAGGTGAGGTGAGGATATGTAACACATATCATGTGACGAAATTATGTGTCAACGCCCAGCTTGCGGAAGTTCAGGCTTTCCGAGATAAGTACGTTATCCTGTACCGTGGATAGACAGTGTATTTTTGATTATTTTTATTGTACATTAGTTAATATAGCATTTAACATCTATTGAAGGTTGTTTACTGGAGACGAGAATTTGACACAGAGGATAAGTCAGATATCCTCGACTTCTGTTTGTGATGTGTCAGATGACTTAGCAGGTGGAGGTTGCGATGTGAAGAGTATTGATCAACTACTGGATTCGTCTGAGGTAATATTTGCGGACAAGTATATCATATATAATACAATGATTTTTGGTAAGGATTATATTATATATTATGAAAAATATTTTTTCCTATGTATTAGGTTGGTCATTGTTGGATTTATGCTACTATTGTGGCTGTTGAGAATGATCGGAATTGGTGTTATCTTTCGTGTAAGAAGTGCCTGAAAAAGGTTAACCCTATAGAGACCAGATTCCATTGTGAGAAGTGTGATAGTTTCAGCTCAGATGGAATTCTTAGGTGAATAATGGTTACTTTCTTCTTAGGTGAATAATCACGGCAGAAAATGTAGTTGACGTTACTTTTTTTCCATTTAAGGTTTAAGGTTCAATTGAGGGTAATAGATGGAACAGGTAGTGCATCTTTTCTGATTTGGGATCGTGAAAGCTTACAACTTATAGGGAAGACTGCTGCTACTCTAAATGAAGATATGGTTCAGGTAAGTAGTAGTATATATAATTATTATTTCATAATTAGATATAATTACATGTGACCTTAGAAAGATTTGACCTTCTAGCAGAATGCGGAAGATTTGTCTTACCCGAACGATATCGAAGCATTGGTTGACAGGAAAATACTGTTTAAAGTTCAAGTTAAACAACAAAACATCGAGCAGCGCAGCGATGTATTTACTGTGATGAGGTTAACCACTGATGATTCTTTAATATCGAAGTATGTTATATTTCCGAACGTAGAAAGCCAGGTTAGTTAAATTAATTAAATGGTTTATTTAGCTTAACTACATGGCTTTTCTTTATTTTCGTAACATAATATATTCATCTCATATTGTAGGGTTCTGATATGTTTTTGAAGTCTGACAAGAATGCCAACGAGGAGCTAAATGTCTTACATTTATCAATCCTTTTTACGTTACCTTATATTAACTTTAGCTGATCGTTGGTTTTTCTTTTCACTGTATTACAATAGGATTCTACATCTGATACATCTGATAACGAGGTTAACACGCCGAGCAAGATGCAACAGAAGCCACTTTCCTTGGACAAGCTGGAACCCAGTAACAAAGCTAAGAAAGCTAAGAGAACGTTGGACGTATACTCATCCACGCAGTTGTCAAGCAACAAGAGCCGAAGGATAATAAAGCAGGAGAAGCCTTGAAAGGTTGCTAAACAATTGGAACTTTTTGGAAAATATTTTGAAGCTCACTGCAGTGGGGTTTTAGATGACAAATAGACCTTTTGAAAATATTTTGAAGCTTACTGCTGTGCTGAAGGGGTGATTTAGATGCTTATGAAGGGGTGATTTAGCTGCTTGAAAGGCTTTCTAACCAATTGAACTTTTTTAAAAGATTTTGAAGTTGACTAATGCAGCTGAAGGAGTGATTTAGATAGTACGTGCTCATTTTGCGAACTCAGCACTGATGTTAATATGTATTTGTATTTGCAAATATATAAATATATGTAGTTGACTATACATTTCACATTTTAATCCTCCATCAGTGCTAAACCATTAATAGCAGCCATCGAGAGAACAAATATAGTAAGAAAAACAAATCAATAATTATATACTACCAGTGAATAATATAAAACAATATCTTGCCTTCACGTCATCTTTTCACGTTATCTCTTCCAAGCTAAAACTGAAAAAAAAAGGAAAAAAATGAAGTTAGGCAATGAACGAACAATCACTGCCCCTTAATATCCCCGTTCTCCCTGTGTATTTCAAATAACACATGCAGAGGCTCCGCACACAGAGCCCTGTGCGGAGGTTAAAAGCCCAGTGTGGAAATAATAAAAACAACTGCAAATTTGCTCACCATTGACACAAAATCTTAATCATGAATGGTGAAATTGTGAACGATGATGAAGCTTGGATGTTAAAATCAGATTTGAGTCATTCCGATTGATGAAACCTCCGCAAGCGGAAGTCTTGCGGAGGTTCAGAACTCCGCTTGCGGAGGTTGAGGCCTCCGCACGCGGATACTTCAGCCTCCGCCTTGCGGAGGCCTTTGCGGAGCTTGAGGCCTCCGTAAAGCGGAGGCTTACCCTCCGCTTGAGGAGGTTGAAGCCTCCGCAAGCGGAGGTTTAAGCCTCCGCCTTGCGGAGGCCTCAACCTCCGCAAGCGTAGGGCTTGCGGAGGTCGAGGCCTCCGCTCGCGGAGCCTTTAGCCTCCGCAGGCGGAGGCTAAAGCCTCCGCGAGCGGAGGCCTCGACCTCCGCCTTTGGAGGCTGAAGCCTCCGCGAGCGGATGCCGGTTGAGGCCTCCGCAAGGCGGTGGCTTGAAACAATTTTTCAATTTTTCATCGACTATATTTTAATTCGTGTTTAGCCCAATTTTTTACCTTTATATTCACAAATTTTTTTTTTTTTATATTAAAAAGTGAAATGAACAGTCACCCTCCAAATATGCGAGAAAAGTAGTGAGATATTTTTTTATGGATAGTTACCCTTCAAATAATAATACCTTCAAATAATAATAAATAACAGTTACCCTTCAACAATAATTATTTTGGAAAAGTAGTGAGATATTGTGAAACACTAATAAATGATCCCTAACAAGTCATAGTACGGCGGCCACACAGAGCAATACATCACATTAAATCACATTAAATGCACAGATGTTCAATATTGCTTTCAAATTTTGTACAATACTTTTTTTTTTTCTTTTCTGTGGTTATAAAATCTCTACGAAAGCTAAGCAAGCTGTCCTCTCACTCTCTCACTTATACGTTATTACCAGAGGAGAAAAGAGGAGAAAGCCATGCTTACTGTAAAAATGGAGATGATAATACTTTGATAAACTTGATATTGAACGAGGAAGGTTAACCGTTCAAAACGAACGAGGAAGGTTAAGCGTTGAAACCAACGAGGAAGGTTAAACATTGAAGCCATGAATGGACCTAATTCAAAATGTCAGAGAATGATACTAAATGGAGGTCAGCTTATACGTTGTTTACACCACTAATATGCTGTTGAAGGAATTTAATGAAACCATAATTTTTTGCTCTAAAAAATAGTTTTCTCATATATGTTTAACAACCGACATCAATTAATTGAGAAGACACTGATAATCTTACCGTCGGAGTTTGAAAAATGTTATATTGTTAATATATTATTTTTGAGGTTAGAATTTTCAGACTGTCAATATTTTATTTTCATGTTTATTCACATGATTGACCTCTATTTTTTTCCTTTATCTTTATTATTTCGAAATTTATACTGAATTTTTTGTTCCTGCTTCTTATAGTTACACATACAAATATAATAAATATAAAATTCACGAAACAATGCATAAATTGAGGTTTCTAAAATCCTGTTCACTTCAATATTTTATTTTATTGTATGCTTGATCAAAGTTGTGGATATTCTCAACATTAAAAAATTGGACTTCATAAAAAGAATTTCGTTAATTTGTAACAAATGAATGGGTTTCTTTTAAAGTGTTGTTTTAATTGTTCATTAATTTTGGAAAGTTACAGACTTCATTACCTGTAGTCTGATTAAGAAGGTGTAATCTATTAATTTTGGAAAGGTACAGGTTACAGGAAAGATTGTGGACATGGCCTAGATACTACAGCTGAATGCTCAAGAACTCCATTATCGAATATTTCAAATTGTGAGATTTCATTTCCCTATTATATTCCCATTTTCATTTACAATTGTAATGAATGACCATTAAAACTGAAATGAAATATGTTTTCAGTGTCCTTCACACCACTTCAAAATGGCAGAACCATAATATCACGTGCATCATTACATGTGCTGCCCTCTGGAAAGCACATAATACGTAATGGTGTCTCTGAAAGTTCTACAAACTCACAGTCAGTTTGTTATGACGACGAAACTCTATCAGTTAATCTGCAAGGGGCGTCTATGAACTTAATGAGTGGTACGAATATTTTTCATGGTTTTGAGCTAATGTTTTCATATACGGTGAAACAACCATTTCTATCTAACGTTTTGTGACAATTGTACAATGTCTTATTTGCATACAGAAAATACTCAAGCTCAGAATAATAAGAACAGTCACACGGGTACTGCTCCAGTTCGCTCACGAACACCATTGAGCAATGTTACAAATAGTATGATTACCTATTTCACTATACATTTTTTATTACAATCTAAATGTTCATAAATTTCAGTTATATGATTCTAACTGATTTTTTCAATTACAAGAGTCTTAACAAATATTTATTTATATTATAGGTTTTCGGGACATATCTAATTCTATAGCGCATGCAAATAAACGTAGAAGAGTGCGTCATCTTTCTACGTTCGGAAAACACAGAATGCACGACGGTCTAATTGAGAAACTTAGTTTTGATTTGAGTGATGGTAAGTTATTTTGTTTTAATTGCATATTAAATATTAATATTCATATTAATTATCAATTTAGGCTAACATTATATTATGTGAAATGTGCTCAATGTTTATATTTTTTTCTTTATTTGTTATAGAAGACGATTCTGCATATGGATATGATTTGAATAGAGGTGATTTTCTTTCGTTTTCTTCATAATAGTGACTGAAGTGTATATATTTTTATCAATTTTTTGTCATTAAAATTTCTTCTTCGCAATCTTTTGGTTTGTTTGAAATTATTGTCAATCATGTTACTTCTATCTTTGTTTGAATATATTCGAATGTATAAATTACAATGAGATGATTATCCTAATAAAACTCACCGAATCATTAGATTCACAATTGTGTAACATTACGTTTCAGGTGCCATATCATATTTCCAACTTGTGCATAAGATTAAAGCAATGTAGATAGTTTATATCAATTTCATACAAACTGTATAAAGTTTTATTAGAGAGTGAACGGGATGCATTAAATCTAGGTAATTAACGTGTAGATTAAGCACTTATCGAAATTTACATTACGTATAACATGTTGAAATTTTAAATTCTTTACTCTTCATTATAGGAGAGGATGTGGAATCTGAAGTTCTTTTAAATAAAGGTAAAGTTCTTCCACTTTCATTATGTTTAGAGTAACTTCCGAGACTTTTCATATACGAATTTTACACTGATACATATTTTATGCAGAATATTGGGATATTGGAGATCCTGTTTATAAATGTGAATATTGTGGGGCTTCATTCTGGTATGATGAGAGGATTGGGAAGCATTATACAACATCGAAACCAAAGTTTTCTTTGTGCTGTATGCAAGGAAAAGTGGAGCTACCAAAGATGCGACATCCTCCGCAAACCCTTTCTGATTTACAAAATGGGGCAAGCGAGAAAAGTAAACATTTTCTTCAAAACATTCGTTTGTACAATACAATGTTTTCTTTCACTTCGTTGGGTGGAAAGATTGATTCTACTGTAAACCAAGGCAAGGGACCTCCTATTTTTCGGATGCACGGCCAAAATTATCATAGGATTGGAAGTTTGTTGCCTGCTGAAGGTTGCCCACCGAAGTTTGCTCAACTCTATATTTATGATACAGACAATGAAATTTCAAATCGAATTCAAGCTGTTTGGTAATTATCATATTTAGTGTTCTGTAGTTAGAATACTTATTACAGTTTAATTTTATATAAATACTAAAACTTTGTATTCATTTGCTAACCCAGCCCAAACACAGAAGTCAACAAGATTCATGCTGAGATTGTTGCTAACTTGAAGGCAATGCTTGATGAGCACAATGTGTTAGTAAAATCATTTCGAATGGTGAGGGACACAATTCGTCAAAATGTTTCGTCCAATCTGAAATTGAGGCTCATTGGAAGGAGAGAACAAGATGGTCGAAGGTATAATCTTCCATCTGTCTCTGAAGTTGCAGCATTAATTGTTGGAGACTTTGAAACATCTCCAGCTGATAGAGATGTCATAGTTGAAACAAAAACGGGGCAACTAAAGCGAATTAATGAATTGAATGCTTCATATCTAGGTCTTCAATATCCCTTACTTTTCCCATATGGTGAGGATGGATATCGAGAGGATGTTCCTTTGACGTATTCAAACATGACTCCTTCAACTAGAAGAAAAAAGATAACAATGAGAGAGTTTTTTTCGTACGCAGTTGCAGAAAGGGAATCGAATCTTCGAATATTTTGTGTGCAAGAAGGTTGTTCCAAAGAATTTTTAGTTGATGCATATACAATGGTTGAATCTTCGCGTCTATCATACGTACGTGCTCATCAGCAAGAGTTGAGATCTGAGCTGGATCAAGGATTGACCGAAGCAATTCTAAGAGGGGAAGCTGTTCCTTCTTCTCAAGGAAAGCGTGTGATTTTGCCTTCATCTTTCACTGGTGGAGCACGATACATGGTCCAGAATTATCAAGATGCAATGACAATTTGCAAGTGGGCTGGATATCCCGACTTATTCATTACATTTACATGTAATCCCAAATGGCCAGAGATTGTGCGTTTCGTCGAAAGTAGATGTTTGAAACCCGAAGATCGCCCAGATATTCTTTGTAGAATATTCAAAGTGAAATTAGATCATTTGTTGAGAGATCTTAGAGTAAACAAGATTTTTGGAAGAGTCAAAGCAGGTACTTTGCAAAATCCATAAATTTTTTTTCCATATTTCAATAAATTAATTCCTATTTAATAATATTCATTAATAAGTAATGGTAATATAAAATGTTTATCATACTGCAGTTATATATACAGTCGAGTTCCAAAAACGCGGTTTGCCACATGCACATATTCTGCTTTTCCTGTATCAAGAAGACAAATATCCCTCTGGTGAAGATATTGACAAGATCATCTCAGCTGAAATTCCTTCTGAAGCTACTGATCCTGTGTACTACAATGCAGTAAAAAATTTGATGATGCATGGCCCTTGCGGCAACGTTAATAAAAATTCTCCATGTATGTTGGATGGAAGGTGCTCAAAGCATTTTCCGAAAAAGTACACAGAATGTACTATTGTTGACGAAGACGGGTATCCAACTTACCGGCGGAGGGATGACGGTAGAACAATAAAAAAGAATGGGATTGACTTGGATAATAGATATGTGGTGCCACACAACCGCTTCTTGCTTCTGAAATACGGTGCTCATATTAATGTTGAATGGTGTAACCAATCCCGGTCTATAAAATATCTCTTCAAATATGTCAACAAAGGACATGATCGTGTTACTGCAGCGTTTTATCGAAGTAGCGAAGATAATGATGTGCAAAGTCCGGTTGACGAAATAAATATGTACTACGATTGCCGGTACATCTCACCATGTGAAGCTGCTTGGAGAATATTTGGTTTTGATATTCATTACAGAGATCCTCCAGTTGAAAGATTGCATTTTCATCTTCCAGACGAGCAGAATGTTATATTCTCAGATCATGATGCAATAGATGATGTCATCGATGGCCGACAGTAAATTCGTCAATGTTTTCAGCTTGGATGGAAGCCAACCGTAAGTATCCAGAAGCAAGATCTTTAACATATGCAGAGTTCCCCACTAAATTTGTGTGGAAGTCTCCATTGAGGAAATGGCATCCACGAAGGCGTGGATTCTCAATTGGACGAATTTTTTATGTGCCTCCTGGATCTGGTGAACAATATTATTTGAGAATTTTACTTAACATAGTTAAAGGACCAAGAAGTTATGAGGAGATAAAATGCATAAATGGTGATCAATATAATTCGTTTAGAGATGCTTGCTACGCTCTTGGTTTATTGGATGATGACAAAGAGTATGTGGATGGGATTGTTGAAGCAAGCCATTGGGGATCTTCAAACTGTTTGAGAATTCTGTTTGCGACTTTGTTATGTTCGGGTTCTCTTTCAAGGCCTGAATTCGTATGGGAAGAGTGCTGGCGGTACTTATCAGATGACATTCTGTATAGACAACGCACCATTTTGCAACATGAAGGTATTCAAATCCTACTTCATTTCTTATACAAAAAATAAATAAACAATTACTACATTTACATGTTATGTCATTTTTTTTATTGTACTTCTTTATATGTTGTACCGTACAGATTTACAACTCAATGACGATGAATTAAAGGATTATACACTTGCTGAGATTGAAAAAATTTTGCGTAGTACTAGCAAAAGTTTACGTGATTTTCCGACGATGCCCTTCCCATTGATGGTTGATCTTTCGGTTCGCCAAAACAGGCGAATTCAAGATGAGTTGCGTTATGACAGAGATGTCTTAGTTGACGAACATAATAGATTTTTATCGAATCTAACAAATGAGCAACGGAACGTCTATGAAACAATAATACATGCAGTTGATGATGGTAAAGGTGGAGTATTCTTTCTTTATGGGTATGGAGGTACAGGAAAAACATTTGTATGGAAAACACTATCTGCAGCAATACGATCGAGGGGACGATTGTACTAACAGTTGCATCAAGTGGTATAGCATCTCTTCTTTTACCAGGTGGTAGAACAGCTCACTCAGTTGCCATTCCTCTTATTCCCACCGAAGACTCAACCTGCAACATTAAACAAGGCAGTCCTCTTGCAGAGCTAATCATCAAAACTGATCTTATCATTTGGGATGAAGCTCCTATGATGAATAAGTATTGTTTTGAAGCTCTAGACAAGACTATGCGAGATATATTAAGATTTAGCAATCCATTGAGTTTGACACAAACATTCGGAGGTAAAACCATTGTTTTTGGAGGAGATTTCAGACAAATATTACCTGTCATTCCAAAGGGTACCAGGCAAGATATCGTTCTTGCAATTATTAATTCTTCCTACTTATGGCAACATTGCAAAGTTTTGAAATTGACTAAGAACATGAGGCTCCAAAGTCCAAACTCAAACATTGATCTACGAGAGATAAAGGCGTTTTCAGACTGGATTTCAAATATTGGAGATGGTACAATTGGTGGGCCAAATGATGGGCATGTTTCGATTGAAATACCCGATGATTTACTGATAAAAGACAAAGAAGATTTAGTTGAATCAATAGTGGATAGTACATATCCAAGTTTATCAGAAAGAGTCGGCGATCCTTCATATTTGCAAGAAAGAGCCATCTTGGCTCCAACACTGGATGTTGTTGAAACAATCAACGAGTATATGGTCTCTCTTAATGAAACAGAGGGAACAACTTATCTAAGTTCTGATACAGCTTCCAAGTCAGATTCCAATATTGATTTACTAGATGATCTACACACTCCAGAATTCTTGAATGGAATAAGATGCTCGGGTGTACCTAATCATGAGTTGAAGTTGAAGGTTGGCACTCCTGTTATGTTATTAAGAAACATTGATCACTCTGCTGGACTGTGCAATGGGACTAGATTGGTTATCACAACACTTGGAAAACATGTTTTGGAAGCTAAGGTCCTTACTGGAAGAAATGCAGGACATAAAGTGTTCATTCCAAGAATGTCGTTAACTCCATCAGATTCAAGACTACCTTTTAAGTTTCAGAGAAGACAATATCCTTTGATAGTGTCATATGCTATGACTATTAACAAAAGTCAAGGCCAATCACTATCGCATGTAGGACTTTATTTGAAAAAGCCTTGTTTTCGATCATGGCCAACTTTATGTTGCAAAGTGTCCATAGTTACAAACCGTTCAGGATTGAAAATTCTTTGTTGTGATAGAGATGGAGAACCATCCAATTCAACAACAAATGTTGTTTTCAAAGAAGTTTTTCAAAATTTGAATTAGTTATGTAGTGTATATATAGTTTAAAGTTTATTTTATGAAATGTTTTGCATCTAATTGGATTCGAAAATATATTCTAATAAGTTGTTCGTGTTAAAATTACAATTGCAATTATCTACTCATACCATCTACAATGCCGATCAACAATTGATATCTTTATCTCGTGGATAAATGTGAGTGGAAATGTTAAATATATGATTGTAGCCAAAGTAGCCACACACCAGATGAAGTAAAACTACATGCAAGAACAACATTCGCTTTAGTTCAAGGGTTATTGATATGTTCTAACTTCTTGTCTAGCAGACATGAGTTAAGAAAATATAAAAAAAAAAAATGGAGATGAAGATTATGCCTTATATCCCTTCCAGAAACAGTGAGCAAGCATTTAAAATACTAATTACCTGAGTGTTAAACTTATAGTTCAATTTACTTTCATAGTAACGATACTAATAAGGCCTAATATTATGTTGTTTCAGGCCTAATTGTGGAGTTTTTTGTGCTGAACTACATAAAATGCTTCAAATTTAAGTGTTTTCAATTGAGAATTTCATGGATTTTAATGAAATTTATTAAAATTTAAGTTCCCCAATTTAAATTTTAATGAAATCCTTTGAAATTTACATACCTGGTAGATTTTTACAAATTTTATTAATTGATGGATTTTAAGAGATCCACCAAAATTTTAGTTGCGGACACCCCCGTAGTACCTCCAACTTAAGGCGCTGTTTGAGAGCTTCATTTTAGTTCTGATGCGGCGGAAGTAGAATTTCCAGATGAACAAGAAGAAAGCGCCGCTATGCATAAAAAATGCAATGCCATTAGTGGGACTATTTTCAAGATTTCTTGGCTCAAAGTCAGTGAAGTTAATGTCTGTATAACAACGCCGTTATCCAAAAACAATTGTCCTCATATACAATTGAATTGTAATCGATGGAATAATTTACTTGACAATGCGACTTAATATTAATGGGTTATCAAATACTAATTGAGACTTTACTATTGCACCGTGTATAACTACAAATGTGGAGACATTTTCCTCCCCATTATTGGGTTATCAAAAACTAATTGAGATTTTACTATTGCACTTGTATGACTGCAAATGGATGAATATTTTTCTGTGCAAAGAGAAAGAAAAAAATAAACAAAATAAAAGTATGTATACCATTTGTAATTTTGTAATTTAAAAAGAGGACTATTGATGAAATTCAATAAATATATTTATCTTCATCTTATCCACACATCACAATTTTCACACCACCCATTTTCAAATCACAAGTCAACATACCATTTGCAAATCACAGATCTCAGATCTCAGCTTGGATCGCACCACACGAAGGTATGGATGGGAAATGGAAAAATGTCGACCCTACTGGGCCGGAGGCCGCAGCCTCCGCACGCGGAGGCTGCTGGGCCGCGTGCGGAGGCTGCTGGGCTCCGCAGCGGAGCCCAGCAGCCTCCGGCTGCTGCGAGCCCAGCAGCCCGGAGGCAGCAGCCTCCGCACGCGGAGCTGCTGGGCCTCGTGCGGAGGCAGCAGCCTCCGCACGAGGAGCCTCCGCACAGGAGGCTGCTGGGCTTCGCTGCTGCTGCGAGCCCAGCAGCCTCCGCGTGCGGAGGCTGCTCCCTCCGCACGCGGAGGACGCCGCCTCCGCAGGCGGAGGACGACGCTGCTGGGCCTTTGTTGGGAATTATTTTTTTCTTTATTTTATTTTCTCTGCAATTTCAATTTCAATTTCAATTTAAATTTAAATGTAGTTAAATTTATAAAATACAAACATTTAAATGTAATTTATTATTTATTATTAATTTTTTCAGATGTCTCTTCAATATATCCTTCCACCAAATGCGTGGTTCTCCGCTACCATTACCCAATTTCCGATCCACGAGTATATTAAAGATTTCATAGAACTTATCGACGAAGATAAACAAGCTTTATTATTGTCCAGTAATAGCAGTTTATTTGGATTTATTTATGGAGCTGTGTATAGAGCGGAGCAACAACAATTCTGTAGCAGATTGATACATGAATTTATATTGAGAATTGTTGACTCTGGGAAAACAAACGAGATATGGATACGATTAGGTAATCAATTTGCTAGATTTGGTATGCAAGAATTTTGTCTCATCACAGGATTACCCTGTCATGAAGTGTCTTTCGAACTTGACTCCAGTGACGACCGACTTCAACGGGTTTATTTTAACGGGATGAGAAGAATTACTATGGTAATGCTTTTCGAAGCATTTCACATGTGTGAAGACGCGGATGATAAATTTAAACTCGGCTTGGTCATGTTGGTGGAGTGTATTTTTAAACCAGTTGGAAGGTACATTGATCACAAAACACTGGGTATGGTTGAAGATCTTCAACAATTTCTCATGTATCCATGGGGCCGCGTATCATATTTTGTTCTCTTGAATTCGCTGCGACGACCGCATAGAATGCAGCAAACTCAGCAAACAGAACGAAAGTATTCACTACATGGCTTCCCGCTTGCATTCCAGGTATTTCAATTATATATTTTAATTTCGCGTATGTACAAAATATTTTGTTTCATTAAATATTTATTCCCAATTATCTTGCAGTGTTGGATATATGAAGCATTCCCAATGATTGGACAACAGTTTGGGCGTCGTAGACATAGAACATTACAATGCCCAAGAATGCATAAGTGGAAACCAAATAAATTCTTGACTGAGAAAACAGTTAGGGAATTTCTAGCATTTTTGACCAGCCAACAGGTATTGTATACTCCAATGTACATTTAGTTATTACATTTTATGGCATTATGAAATTGTTTGTTAAGAAAAGTGAAAGTATATAATTCCAATATTTCTTTGATCATTGTAGATTGAAGTAGTTGCAACACTAACGCCTACAGAAGAGGAGTTAGAAACAATGTGGTACACAACACTCTCGCTGCCTCCGGATAATGAACATCATGTGTTAGATTCTATTATCAGTGGGGAATTTCAGAACATAGCAACAGAAATCCCACCTGATACCACGCATGAACACCAGACAAATATTCCAGGTACTTCATTTGAATTTCAAGCAGGATCTTCGTCGTCCCAGTCTGGTTATATCACTAGAGAACACATGGAGGAATTATTTAGCACCTATAAGCAACAGGCAGTATCAGATGTGTCCACTATGGTAGATAATTTCACAGCACGCATGGTTGGAGAATTTGCAAAACACGACGTCGGATACCAAACAATTCTCGACAACCAACAACAACTATTTCAACAACAACAACAGCTGCGACATGATTATCATGAACAATTTCAATCCATGCGCTCCTATGTAGATACCACCGCAGATTCAATCAAGTCTTTTATTCGGGAAGCGAGAACAATAATGTGTTGGATCAATTTTCTGGTTTGAAATCCAATATGGACGTCATTATAAACTCCCTACAACAAGATGTTCATATCCATCGGAGTCCAGGTCATGGTGATCAACCCTTTCATCCTTCAAGCTCTCAACAAGTTCATCAAATTGAACAATTAACCACATACAAAGAGAATAAAAGGAAAACCACCGAATCTTCGTCATCGTCCATGAGATCCTTTACAATACTATCCCATGGATAGGTACATAGCTATCACAGATTTTATACAGACGCATCAACCAGAGTAAGAAATCCATTTTCATTTTATTCGTTCACATCTTACAATTTTCATTCCATTGTATTCTAATTCATGCACCATGTCGCTTGCAGTGAGCTTTGGAAAGATAAAAGTGGGAACGTGTACAGACGAGATTTCTTACAAGATATACAGGATACCTCCAAAAATATCCATATTGCGGTTAGTTAAATTTACAATTGATAACAATAATAACGTAAAATTATAGTTAATATATCTAATTTACTCTATCTATTTCTGTAGATTCTTAACACAGAGTTAATGTTGTTGAGAAGACTTATTCATGATGGATTTCCTGGTGTGTCTAAAGAGTGTGCAATTCTAGATTTTTCGTTCGATGGTGAATGTGAACGTCATTTGATATGGCAAAACTATGTGACACAAGGAATTGCAACTAGCACTCGACGAACCATCAGGTTCTCCGTCAGTACGTAAATGGTGAATTACCTGTAGGTGGAATCCCATGGATGAAATGCAATTATCTACTCATACCATCTTCAACCCCAGTCAACAATTGGTATCTGTATGTTGTGGATATACGTGCCTGGAAATTTCAAATATATGATTTTAGTCACAACACCCACACACCAGACCAATTACGACAAGGAGCAAAATCAACGTTCAAATTAGTTCAGGGGTTAGTGGTCTCTTCTGGGATGTTGAGCGTTAGAGACGAGTTGAGAAAATTTTCAAAAAAAGATATGAAGATGCAAATTATGACTCCTTGCACAAATAGTGGGTAAGCATTTACATACTAATAACCATGCTATTAAATTCCAATTTACTTTCGTATTAACAATACTAATATATTCTAATTTTATGTTGTTTCAGGCCTAATTCTGGAGTGTTTTTGCTGAAATACATAGAATCCTTCATTTTTCGACGACCAATAGAATTAGTGTCCTCAGACAACATGTGTGGATACCGAAGAAAAATATTAGTCGATGTTGCTTTTAATCAATATTTTTTACATACCAGTTAAATATTTTTAGAATTCGTACTGATAAGTGTCCATGTAACTTATTAAATTATTATTCATTTATAGTATGTGCATCTCGCCGTGCATCGCACGGGTGAAATACTAGTTTAAATTAAAAACCAAACCTTCCCCTCATTCTCTCCACAGCCATCGTCTCTAATCCCCCCCTCTCCTCAGCTACTGCAACCACAACCACGCTCCCTTCTCCTTCTATCTCTTCGCCCGACTGCTGTAAAGACGACGACGACGCCGCCGCCACCCCCAAGACGCCACTACCGAGCGGGGCGATTTGAACGTCGTCGAACTGCTGCGAAGACACCTAATTTAGGTGGTTTTTGTTTGTTGTAGATGTGGTGGTTTCCATGGCGTGATGATGTTTGGGTGGTTTTAGTGGCGGTGAATCGAGCTGCTGATGGTGGATCTAGTGTTGGTGGTGATGGATTTGGTCGTGACGATGGTTCTCTGAGTTTTGATTTGGTGGCTGTGCTGTGGAGGTGAGGAGGTGGTGGTTCCGACGGTGGTTTGGGCTGTTGCAACAGTGTGGTTGTGGTCACAAGTCATTTGGTTGATTGTGACCAATAAATTGGTTGATGTGTACCAATAAATAATAAATTGTGGCCAATAGATACTGTGTGACCTACCAATTTATTAATTTGTGACTAATAAAAGTAGTATGTGACCTATAATTTGATGTTTTGTGACCATAAAATAAGTTGTGACTTAAAAATTTTGTGATTTGTGACCGATGAACAAATTGTGACTTTTAAAATTTTAATTTGTGACCGATGAACGAACTGTGACCTATAAATTTTTTGAATCGTGACCTTAAAATTTTTGAATTGTACCAAATTGTATAGATCAGTGACCTTTATATATTTATTAATAAAACATATAATTAATTCATCCATCCATTCATAAATAAATTTTAATAAAAACCTGATTTTTGAAATTTAAATCATCTATCCTTAATTTTGAAATGATGATACTTAAAAACTTGATTTATGTATTGTTTCCTAGTAAAAACCCCAAACTTTCCCATCAGGCCGCAAAAGTTTGGCTCGTCTTGGTTATACTTGGCCTGACCTCTTCCTAATGACAACCCTGAGCGGTCCCTTCCTTCCAAAACGGACTCCGCATTACATTTGGCTACTTGTTCTCTAAATGTTCAAGATCTTGCAACATGTGTCCCTCCACCATGTAGATCTTTCGCTATGTATCCTTGGTAGAATCTTCATTATATAGGTACATTTCGATGACATATTTATAGTTACTTTCATACTTTGTTCTTTATACATAGACTCTTTATAAAATTATTCACATTAGAATTAGAATTCTCACTCTGAATTTTGGTATTGTCAAAATTCAGACCATCGATTTTTAAAATAGTTTTTAAAATGGATGAATGTAGTGTTATCAAATGTGAATTGTCAACTAAGTTTGTCAAATCAAATTTTACAAGTAACACGATTGAATATTGGTGGCTACATGAACAAATCTTGAGCTCATTAAAAAAAATGTTCAATCATTACAAAAAGTAATTTAACCATACAACATGATTATGGGATAATGTTTTGAGAAAATCGCAATTGTGGTTTCAAACTTATACAAAAAGTGCAAATAGGTCCAAATCATATTCTTACCACTAGGGGTAAACAAAATGATCAGACCAGATTAAACTAGAACCAAAGCAAACAGAATGGTTCGATTTAGTTCTAAAAAAAATTAAGCCCCCGTTTGGCACTCATTTTTTTCTCATTTTCATTCTCATTCTTTTTCTCTCTCTTCATTTCAAACACACATTCTATCAATAAAATAATATTACACATAAACCTAAAAATTCTCCTTACTTTTTAACCACACATTCTTTCATCAATCACTATTCAAAAACACATTTTTCTACTAAAATGGGTGTCAAACACCATTCTAAGAACCGAGAACCATTTGGTTCTAATTCTGATTTTGGTTCCGGTTCTTGAACGAACCGAAAATCGAACTCAATTTTTTTCACGCCAAAAAATCCAACTTTAAAAATTACAAATGTGAAATGGACAAACAAAAAGGTAATTTACCATTACATTTTTCCTTATCACTTATGAAGCAAAGCGGCCAAGTCCTAAATCTAAATTCCAATTTATTTATTTCCTTTTCAATTTTAGACACACACTTGCACTTCTACACCACAGCTACCATTACATTTGTTGAATGTCAATGTTTATTTTTTTATTTAAGTATATATTACTAGCTTATGGATATGGTGATAGATTTTAATTTATCATTTACCATTTATTTAAGTGTATATATATATATATATATATGTTCCATTATCAAAAAATCATCGATTTATGATTCGATTTGATTTAGTTCTTTTGGAACCAGAATAAAATGGAATCATGTCCACACCTACTCAGGGACGGATTTAGGGGGGTAGCCCCCCCCCCCCAAAAAAAAATTTTTTTGGTTAGAAAAAAAAAAAAAATTTTGTAAAATTTTTTTTTTAAAAAAATTCATGTGTAAAATTTTTTTTTTTTACGTATTAGCCCCCCCTTACCTCGATCCTGGATCCGTCCCTGCACCTACTGTTACTTTCATCCCAAATGTTTGATCAAATATGCAAGATAAGGAAGGACCCCTAGACGGCAACCGTTTAAAATTTCGTCGGTAGTTCGCATGAAATGCACTTGTCCACATTGTAGAAGGGAGATGTATACACCTTTGTCCCACTTAAAAACAGATTAACGAATTGAACTAGATCTATGATTTGATTATTTAGCATAATTATAACTACTTATTAAGTCCACGCGATAAAAATAGAACTATTCATTGATTACAAAAAGAATTTAAGATGTTATGTACCTTTTCTTTTATTAATAGTTTTTATGAGTGTTATAACATAATCATTAAACTTAATAAATTCAAAGTATTACAATCTAAGGCTTCTCTAAGTTTTTGTGGTATCCAAACCGATATGCCGTCATTTTTAAGCGGTCACAATACAATCGTATGATTGATTTGTTTTGAGATAGTGTCGTTGACATGAGATGACACATGGGGTTATCTCAAAGACTCTTGGCTACGTTTACGTGGCATACTGAATCATTATACGAGATAGATATCTAAAAATAAGCGTATAAATCGTAATGCTTTTTCCGTGTACTTTATAGATGACGATCATAGTCTATTGTGTTAGTAAATGTGCTGTAAAACTACACATCTCTTACGTTACAAGTCCTTTGCCCAATGTCAAATTATTTATCAGAAATTACTTCATTGCAATAATTTTACTATCTTGTTCAACCAGTTACGTTTCTGTATTTTAAATTCTTAATCACCTTTCCAGTCAAACATTTAATTATCCACATAGAAAGTCAACACAACGAAATTGCCTTTTACACTTAAAGAAAAATAATTAAACTGTGTGTGAAAGGCTGAAAGCTTCTCCTCTGGTCTTGTATATTTTCATTATTTACAAAATCAGATTTACTTAATAACCGCTAAAACATTTTATAAAAGGGAAATCGAGTGTTATTTCTATTCGAGTTTTTCTTTGAACAGAGACTGTTCTTGTTAAGAAGAAATTAATCTGAAAGGGTCAGAAAAAGGTCAATTCTTGATAGCTCTGTGTTTTCTTCAGGTACTAAAACTCGCCTGCCTTGAATCTTTTTGGTTGTTCATTTGCCAATGATTGAATTTGAACTTGGGTTTTGTTATTTCTCTTTCTGTCTTCTTGTTTGCTATTTATGTTACGTGAGAAATTTATATTTTCTGGAGATTATCAATGGTTTTTTTCCCCTCCCAATTTGAGTTCACCCCCTCTTGTTATACTCATGATACAGTCTACATGTGTGTATCTATCTATCTATATCTGTGTGCGTAAATATGTGTGGTGTTGGTTTTCTCAATCTGTATGGGTTTTAGAATTTAATGAAAAGTTGATAATCTTCTACCTTGTTTAGCTTGGCCATGCAAAAAGGTTTTTGATGTGAGTAAATTTTTAAGAATGGGAATTTCTGATTGAGTGACTGATTGCTTTCTGCGTCTCTACTGGTTGATGTGATGATTTTTGATTGAATTTAAATACTTAGATTTTAATTCATGATGGATTTCGAAAAAATTATTGTATCATTAATTGTTTGTAAACAATGTATGATGTATCCATGGCCGTTCACCGCTTTGATGAGTGGTTTTCTTGACGAAATTTTAACTTTTCCGGCCGGAAGAGGGAAAATATGAACAACTGTGGGAATTTGCGGGAAAGTAATTGCTATTGTATTTTTGCTTTGTGTTTGAGTTATCTTTATGTAATCTCGTGAACTTGTGTAGTAAAGATTTGATTCAATGGCTCGCTTATTGAATCTAAAAGATAGTAACTAGGTGTAAATGGGAATGGGAGAAAGAGAGAAGATAACCCCCTACGTGTTATCCTTTAGGTTACGTTGATAGCGATAAAAAAATCTAATCATTAACGAGTTTGATAGGCGTTGGATGCATTTATGCTATGAGTTTTAATTCCGTATCTGTGAAAATTAATGAGATTAAGGAAACTTCCACCTGCACCATAGTTAACTGCATTTATTGTTGGTGATTTTTCTTGTTTATGTCGGTATTGATTTCAATTTGAATTGTTATGGTTCTGTTGATTCAGGTTCATGGCTTATGTATTCAACTCTTAATCTTGTACTCAATCTGATTTCAAGTTGATAGCATTTACAGAGACTGACAATTCTCATGGGTGGGTTTGATGACTACGTGGCTATCCTGGGAGATTGGACTTCCCCAATCACTAGTCCAAAAACATTTTTCACATCAATGTATAACGTTGACCCTTTGGCAATATCAACTACTGAGTCTGATAGTGATAATAGAAGTCAGACCCCTTTTACGGGGCCTGAAATGCAGGTGGCATCAAGAAATACCGATGTAAAGGATAAGACACTAAATAGTGTAGTGGGTGATGAAACGAGCAAGTCAAATGCACCATCTGAGCCAAAAATGAGCTCTCAAGGCAGTCTTATGGAGAGGATGATAGCTAGAGCTGGTTTCATTGCCCCAAGGTTGAATACAGAAAACATCAGAGCAGCTGATTGTTCTCAGAATTCAGAAGTTCAGTCTCCTTATTTGACAATTCCTCCAGGTCTTAGCCCTGCAGCTCTGCTAGATTCTCCTCTTTTCGTCTCTAATTCTCAGGTAAGCTTGGAAATTATTAAGCTCTTTTTAACTCTTGATGGTTTGGTTGGTAGGGTAGACTTTATCCTGTTAGACTGTGTACATAAGAAATGAACAAAGCAAGCGTCATTTTAGAATAGCAAGATACAGTGATTTTGGTGTGTGAGGACACATAATATGGGTTGCAAGCTATAAAAAATGTACATTGAGGAGAATGCAGAGCCTATCTTATATGATAGCTTAGATATTTACCTTTCTGATAATTGAACCATGCTTGGTTTTTAACTCGTGTTTTCCAGTATGTACATAGAATGGTGATCCTCAGGTGGTTTTTAACTCGTGTTTTCCAGTATGTACATAGAATGGTGATCCTCAGGGGAAAGAAAATTTTTTTGTGCTTTTGTGCAGATTCTTCCATCTCCTACAACTGGAAAATTTTCTCTCTCCCCAAGTGGAGAAAATCAGAACTCGGCATTGATGATTGACGATCCTGACAAGTGCGAGGAGAATATTTCTGAAGATGCCAATGCCTCATCATTTGCATACCGACCTGTTACAGGATCTGGTTCAGCTCTTGATTATGGTGCAGCTACAAAAGTAATTTTAATCTCTCTCTCTCTCTCTCTCTCTCTCTCTCTCTGTGAGATGTGTCAGGCATGGCATTTATTTATTTGTTGAAAGTTAGTATTTGCATAAAGTTGGCCTGTAAGTTATTTGAGTTTCTATATACCAGTATCTCTGCAAGTAAATTTCACCAATTCTTATTGCTTTCATTTGAACAGGCAAGTCCATATCAACAGCCATTTCCTAGTAATGAGGTTTCAGCTCATTCCATAAACTTGCTTCAGCCGGAAAGTATGGAACCTCAGAATGTCCACTCTGGAAGCAATAGTACATTTTATCCGCAGATAAATTTCTCTAAATTATCTGCTAAGAACATAGACAGCAATCTCTCATCACATCCAAGGACTTGCAATACTGTTGGCTTTGCAGAGCATTCTCCGCCTCTCGATGTACCACAGGAGGTGAATGCAGATCAAAGAAGCAGTGACCCTGCTGAAGATGGTTATAATTGGAGGAAATATGGGCAGAAACAAGTAAAAAGTGGCGAGTATCCTCGAACTTATTATAAGTGCACTCATTTGAATTGTTCTGTCAAGAAGAAAGTGGAGCAGTCTCACAAGGGTAACGTTTCAGGGATAATCTACAAGGGAGCTCACAACCACCCAAAACCTCCATCAAATATCAAATCAACACTTGGGTCCTCTAGTGCAATTTCTGACATGCAGCCTGATACAACTGAGTCACCCATGACTTTTGCTGATGGTGATCAAATTTTGTTGAACGTGCTAAAACCAGGATCCCCTGATTGGAGCCAGGACAATCTTGAGCCGAAATTATCAGCATCAGTGAGCAATGAATGCAGCAATGGAGCTATCTCTTTGCAGGCTCACAGTGGAACCCAGATTGAGTCGGGTAAGGGTGTGGATGGGTCTTCTACTTTCTCAAATAATGAAACTCGTGACAGTGTGTCATTAGGCAATGATGTTGAAGGAGATGAATTAGAATCAAAGAGAAGGTAATTTTTCTTGTTGAAACAATGCATTAGGAATTGATACAAAGATGCTTCCATAAATTTTTGACATTCTTTGTTATTCTAGGAGAATTAAGACTTCGGAAATGAGTAGGGCAACCATTGGCATCAGGGAGCCTAAAGTTGTGGTGCAAACAATCAGCGAGGTGGACATCCTTGACGATGGGTATCGTTGGCGCAAATATGGACAGAAGGTTGTGAAAGGAAATCCAAATCCAAGGTTAGTCACATTATTACTAGTTTAAAAAATGATTCTGACAGGAATTTACAATACGTCGATGTCGTCAAGTTGGTTTTGGATCTCTGATGCAGGAGTTACTACAAATGCACAAGTCCAGGCTGCAAAGTAAAGAAGCACGTCGAGAGGGCTTCACATGACCTAATGTCCGTGATAACCACATACGAGGGAAAGCACAACCATGTTGTTCCCGTAGCTCGCAACAGCAGTCATTTTAATTTTGGGACCCTAACTACTAGTGCTGCTCCAAGTCTTTTTCAGAGGGCCAAGGCTTCTCAACTTCACAACAGCATGGCACACTTCGAAAGGCCTTCTTCACTTAGCTTATTTGGTCTTCCAGAGAAATCGGAACTTTGGACAACTCCTGGTTTTGGTTTTGGAATGAATCGGCCAAACCCAGTCAATCTGCCAATGGCTGGATTGGTACCTGGCCAGGGCAAGTTACCTGTGTTGCCTGTTCGTCCATATTTTGGACAGTTGCACCCAATGAATGACGCTGCTTTCATGATGCCAAAAGGAGAACTAAAAGCGGGGTATGTGCCTGATTCTAGTTCAGGCGCCTCTAATATCTCATCGGTTTATCGTCAGAATATGAATCGATGGCCGCATGGACCAAATGTATAACTTTTTAAAGTATTTGTCTCTAAGGTAGAGTAGAGATACTGATTTATATCTTAACAGGTATTTAGTGGGGCATCTTGTTGTTCACTCATAATTATAATTTTTATAAAGAACCACAGAATTTAGTTTTATTGGATTTCTTCTGAGTTCGTTCCTCCAGGACTAAGTAGAATAAGTTACCCTGAAGCAGAATTTCACCTGTTCCTTTTCTCTTAGTACATTGCCAAAAAAACCTTGGTGGCTTTCTGGGATATCTTCAAGTTTTTGCAGATATGATTTTTGTTCAGTAATTGAAAATCACATCATTCTCAAGAATACAGAAGCTAGGACACCAAAACTTGAAAAAACTATACTCGATAAATTGATAACCTCATAAAATAATATTTTTTTGTCAATCCTGACTTGGAGTCAGCGTGTTAAAGTAATAATTTGATAAGTTTGTAAGATAATACATAATACATTATAGAAAAAATCTTTGTAGACCCATATACTCTATAATTTTATATACAATTTTATAAAGAGTATACTCTTTATGAATCAACTGTTTCCAAAGCTAAATTGTCCTCAAATTGCTACATTATTCTGTTTGCACATAAAGAATAATGTAGCAATTTGAGGACAATTTAACTTTGGAAACAGTTGATTCATAAATATTGTTTATATAAAATACACAAGAAAACAGTTATTTCGTAAAAACGAAATATTTAATTCTCATAAATACAATAAAAGAATATTATAATATTCTTGCAATGTAACTCTGACATTGTTATGTATTTTAGTTTTTCATTTTGCTTTTCTAAAGAAATACTTATTGATTTCTATTCATATTTTATTGAACATATTATTTATATGTGAATGGTCAATCAATTCAAATATAATTTGAATAATTTAAGAAGTCGAGTATAGAAATTTGTAACTTATTATTACAATAATTATAAAATTAAAAATAGAAAGTGAATTTAACTTTCAGATTAAAATAATCTCTCTTAAATCATATTTTTAAGTATTGATTTAAAGAATCTTGTGAAGATGCTCTAAGAGTAATCTTTTTCTTGGTCGTAGGCTATTGATTTTTTAAAGTTCTATTATATAGCAATAGAACAAGGAAACTCAAACTCAAGTTGAGATCTGACCTGAATTTGGTGTCTCCTCGATACATTTTTCACAACTCAACATATAATTCATTATTGACAAATAAGAACGTGTCAAGATAAAATGTGCAGATATCAAAAATTGTGTTAGATCTACTCATTTGTTAAGATTGGATGATATGCCATGGCGTAAAAATATATATTAGGAAGACAACAAATCTGGGCTTGAAAACTATTGTTCAAAAGCCTGTATATGATGCCCCAGAAAATGTGCACGCTTTTAAAGTCCAAACTGAAGTTCTACAGGGGAAGCAATGAATAATTTGTTAATTCAACTAAAAGAAATTCATTTTTCCTAGTAAAATGCATTTCACACTTTTGAGTAAATTTCATATACAAGATACATTGTGCTAAATTACATAGAAGGGATTAAGAGTGACATGATCAACTCAACCCTCAAAAGACTCGTATGCTTCCCTGCACCATACTGTGATACCAAATCCCAGAACAAAAATGATACTTTTCACTTCAAAAACCTTCGTATATGCATTTGATGCAACTTGATTCGCAGTATAATTTCTGTTGTGTCATTAGTAGACAATCACAATTGGACATTCACAATTGCCTTGTCACAATCGTCTTCTTTGTTCTGCTGGTAGCCCGCTGTTGGTTGATTTGATTCCTTTCTGCATAAGCCGGAGAGAGTGATTAGAAAAATTTCGAAAGCATCTAAAAGAATGCTCAAGACACCATATTCATGAAGCCAGTGGCTCTATTCATGATCCTTATATTTCATCAGAAGGGCCTCCGAGAAAGATATATTTTTCGTTTAAAAAATTAATAATTGAAACACAACAGAATGTGTGGACACAGACAACAATCACTATTTTCATGACCAAACTTACCATAGATCACTAGTCACGTCAAAACCAAATAGAAGTCGAAAACAGAAAAATATTTTAATCTTTTTCCAAAAGCATAAAAGTACCAGAAAATCATTCAGAATACAATTGAAAATGAATAAACATGAGTTTCCAGTTCACTTGATGAAAGGATGCTTTTTTTCTTTTTTCATCAAAAAGATGCTGATGAGAAATCCACAGAAACAATCCCCCCACCCCCCAAGGAAATAAATAAAACCATCCCCATTCAGAACATGTTATATGGGAGTATGATGAATGCTAACATGGCAGACTGTAAATGAATTGATTTTGACTAAGAAGCAAAATATCATTTCTCTAAGAAAAATTTTTTTTTTTCTAAGATCTGAGCGCCCAGGAAGAAAAAAGGTATGTGTTGATAGAGAGACAAAACAAGAATGCATATGCAACCACTAACTGAAATATTCAAAAACAAACCTGAGAAAGTTCCAGATTGAATCGTAGTAAAGTATAGCAATTACTCTTCGTTTTCTATCTCTTAGACCATTGCCTCGCTTAACCACAGGCAACTGTTTAATTCCCTTAGCCTCCATTAGTTGCTTTGCAATTACCAGATCAGTATCTGGATAACAAATCAAAAGTCCACGTTCTTGTCCACGATAACTTATACCACGAGTACATATAGAGGAAATGGTACATGTATTTACCTGCAACAGAATTCATGAGTAGCCGCCCAAACCTTTATAAATTGATCCATATTTTTATCTTCATTCGATGTGGAATAATATCACTTAACATGCCCCCACAAAATGGTGGTTATTTGAGCAAACAAATCTTAAAATCCGTGTGCTCATTTTTTGAATTTTAGTCGGATCAAATTGCTCATTGGAATTTAACGGGTTCTGATACCATGTTAAGACTTGGGATTCCAACCTTATTAAGATGAGTAGTCCAAACTTTTATAAATTGGTTCATATCGTCATCTTTATTTGATATGAGATTTTATCCCTTAACAATTAACAATCACTGCAATGCCACGGATAAAAAGGCACCCGCACCCGTACACAAAACAAAAGAGATTACATAAAATTTATTGCGATTAGAAGACACTACGTACATCTGGATTTGACGTATCGCCATTGGAAGTATGACCCGGGTTTTCATATAGGCTCCTTTTGATGTCACCATATGTTAAAATTCCTTCCAAACAATTGTCAGCATCAACAACAAGGACACAATTCTGTTGACCATCACGCATACACATTAATGCCTCTTTTAGAGTCTGGGTAAGAGAGGCCTTCAAATAATTGCTTGACATAGCCTGCAAAACCTGATTATAGCAGGAAATACAGTTGAT
Organism: Fraxinus americana; assembly: GCA_035079005.1. Classification (NCBI taxonomy): domain Eukaryota; kingdom Viridiplantae; phylum Streptophyta; class Magnoliopsida; order Lamiales; family Oleaceae; genus Fraxinus; species Fraxinus americana. Next base: position 9,554,719 of record CM068707.1, on the reverse strand, counting down.
GTATTTTGTCCTAAATAATTACGCTCCAAATAACATATACAAACAATATAGGCAACATAAAAAGGCAAATAATGTTGTTCCCATTAGGAAAAACCTTTAAATCTTCCAGCAATATATCCGCATCCATTAGTTCATGGTTACTGGAATTCCCAATCACTGAGAGTTCAACATCTTTCTCTTCACCATTTTGTCTCCACGTATCCTCTTCATTTTTGTCTTCAACAGGTGAAAGAACAGAATAACCTCTTGGTAAACCCTTTGTATCTGATGCCTCGGATACCTTGGTCTGAGCTGTCACAGAGGGCACCCATATTGCTAATCCAACAGCTCCCTGTTGCAAATTGTGTATAAAAACAAGCAAAATACATGAGAAACACATTTAACAAGACATCAAAAAATCCTACCCATATAAGAAAGAAGAATGACTGTTCAGTACAAAATGGATCAGATAATATAACCCATCAGAGGATCACTTGCCAAGAGCAAACGACTTATAACATGCTGCAAATACCATTAAAAAAAGCAAATTTCAAAAATCTACAATCTCACAGTTGTTAAAGAAGTACTTAGCAAGGAAGGTATCACTATAGACACGGAGATATGTACCCAATGGTACAAACTTTTTTTTAACCTAATTGGATCTAGGTTAATCAGCACACTTGAACATCGTAATTAAGATTTTAGTTCTATATTTTCTTATCATTTTTAAAGTATTCTGCGCTACTTCATATATTAAAGGTTAATATATGAGCAAACTGAAGGAGACCCTGCCCGATGAAGAGGTTCAAAAATAGTTTCCATCATGGAGAATACAAAAGAATGTAAAAGGAGTCTGATGTAATGGAAATCGAACTGAGGAAGGGCAAATACAAAAGCAAGAAAGGAAGAATACATCACAGAGATATGTACCAAACCGTCATGCAAAAGGAAGAAAAAACTGTGCTTGGTTTTTTAGCAAAAACTGCGGGAGGGTGAATACAAATCGAATTTGGACGGAGCATGCAAGGGGATGCTGGGCCAATCCTTGGGTAGAGGTATTTTACAGGATCATAGAGATGATGTAATGATAGCAATCTTTGAAGCATATGGCGTGAGAACCAACATGGAGGCTGAATAGAGGGCAATAAAAGACATGGACTTCTTTTATGCAACCATCATGGAATCCATACTCTTTGAGTGGAAACCGATTTGACAATGTCATTAAAACTCATAACCACGAACACTCAAGACCATGTCATATTCAATATCTTGTGGAGGAAATAGAAGTTCTATTGGAACTATGCTCGATAAAGGTATCACATTTCTTTAGAGAGGCCAATTCTGTAGCTGACCACTTAACAAACGACATTATACAGGCTCTTAATAGGGTGATTCTTCAGCCCAATGATATAAATGGCCGACTCAGGGGATTGATTTGAACGGACAGCTTGAAGATTCCATACATCAGATACAAAAAGCAAGCAGAAGACGCCATATGGTTGTCTCATGTGGCATATAGCCTTTCAATGGTTTTATCATGTTACATGCAACGGAAGTAGTACTTCCATAATTAAAGCTTTTCCAAAATCCTCTCTCTCTCTCCTCTATTTGAGCTTTTGAAGGTAAAGCATATGCCCCCTCCCATATGTACTATTATTTCGTATCTATAGATATGGTAGGGATGTTCCTAACGACCCCACCCCAACCCCACCTAAAATTCCCACCTGGGTTTTGATGGTGTACTGACTAAAAGGCCACGTCAAAACTCCACGCTCCTACTTTTGAAATGTCCTTTCATAATGAGAAGATATTGAATACAAACAGGATTATAAGCATGTCTGCAATTAAATGCTAAAAAGAAGCCAAATCATGGCTTCTTGAATACAGACATGTCTTGCTGTCAAGAAAATCTGAAAAGAAGCTACTTTTTGGCTTCTTTTCTAATATTTTAAGTTCAGCCAAACACGCTTTATTTAAAAAGTAAAGCTACAGATAACAAACTTATATGCACTGCCTAGGTGGTCTTCTACTGAGTTGAGTAAAAAAAAAATACATAAATAATAATATAATCAAATAAATTGGACCTGATTATATCAGAACCAGGCAGTTTTTATCACAAAAACAATGAAATTTCAGAACGAGGCATACCATGAGAGGAAGCAAAATTCTATAGTCTCTAGTTAGCTCAAAGAGAAGAAGAACCGATGTTAAAGGTACTGAACATACGGAAGCCAATGTTGCAGCCATCCCAACCTGCAATATGATATAGATACAGCATGGTGATGTCAACAATCAAATGACGGGAGGAGAGAGAAAGGCGGAAAGGCCAAAAAAACAGCAGCTTATATAGAAGACATTACCAGTGCATACGCCTGTGGCTGGGCAACAGCAGTGTTTCCTGGAATAGCTGAATCGATCATCTCTCCAGCACAACCTCCAAATACAGCTCCCACAGCAGCACCAATCATCAAACTTGGAGCATACAAGCCACCAACAAGGCCAGATCCCTTGCAAAGAGCAGTGGCAACAACTTTTGCAGCAGCTAATTGAGCTAGAAGCCATATCCCAGGTGCTGATGCAGTCTTTCCGGTATGTAAAATTTCATCAACATTAGTGAAACCCCAATATAGTATTCCAGGATACTTGAGAGCTATTAGTCCGGCTCCTAAACCCCCCAAAGCAGGGCAAACAACGTCCGGAAGCCCAAACTTTTCCTTGATGAATTGAAATGCATTAGTGAACCAAGCTACCAGGCGGGTAAAAACCACACTTACAACTCCACATAGCATCCCCAATATAAGGTACAAAGGTAGTTCTGAACAACAAATAGTTCAAATATAGGTCAGATATCTATCGAGCAACCTGAAATGGTTAAAGTCCACAAACTTCTGTTCATAGGTTCACACAAAACCATGTATGTACATTTAAACTAGATATATGTGAGAACAACATGATTCATTCTGATATCAACCATGTCCATTATGAAGAATCGGAAAACCCCACCTACGGACAATAAATTGACCGCATCCATAAAATAGAGGTATAGAACTGACTAGTGAGACTTGAAGCAGAACATCTAGTCAATCGTGCTTGACTGTGTAAACATATTAAGCACTATAGGTTTATGCACGTTTGTTGTTCTCCATGATCAGAAAAATAATAATTATTGATGCCATAACATGTGAATCGCTTTCTTCCCTTAGACATAGAAAAATTGCTTTAATAAAAAATATGCAACAATTTTTCCATCTGCTACCCTACTCACAAACAGCAGAGGTTAAATTCAGGTTAGCAGGGTAAAAAGAACTAGCTGACTCACACGCACAACATTCAGAGACATTAAAATAGAACTTGGATTCAGAAGAGAAGATACAGCCTGCCCCATATATGTTTTCAATTCCGTAAACAAACAAAACAAGAATTAGATCAAATACCAGCAGCGGATTTCAAATCATACGTCGGTACGGTGAACGCCTGTTTCTCTCCAAGCACCGCATTTGATACCGTTGATGAAACAACAGAGGCCAAAATTATCATTGCTGTTGTAAATGGAGGAGAGTTTTCAGCTCGGAGAGGTCTCAGAACAGTTTCGATAGCAAAGAAACAACCAGCAACTGCTGCGTTAAAACCTGGAATTCAAGTGGAAAAATAAAGATGGTAAATTCATTAGCCCAGAACAAGGTATAAAGGATTACATTTTAGTCAATGCACACAAATAAATTAACTGTTGATTGCTTGTCAAAGAACTGGTGATCCCAGCATGATAATGCATAAAGAAAATATATTTTGGAGAAATACAATTTACTCAGCAATATTTTGGGAAATATTAGGCGAAGCAATGAGAAGATTATAATTAACTCTCACTCTCTCTAGCTCTCTCTCCCCAAAAAATATTAAAATACAATAACAAAGGAGGAAGAAAAAATAGATTGATCTTTGATGGTTCATGAAACTAGCTGACAAAGCCCTAGAAGTCCAAAATGTTCTACACAGGTTAACGGCATAAAACCTGATCCCTCATAAAGAGAACACTATCTAGTGGTGCTAACAATGTAAAGCAACACATGATACCTGAAGAAATTCCAGCAGCTGCACCAGCAGCAATAAGAGCAATTCTTCTTTCCCTATTGTTCTCCATCATCACAGAGAATCCATGGGCACAAGACTTTCCAATATCAACGCTAGGGCCTTCAGGACCTAAAGAACCACCAGTACCCAAAGTTACAGCAGCCTGGATAGCTTTTACTGTGGGGAAGATTACAGCAAGTACATCAAAGCCCTGTCCTTGAGAAGAAGTAGACTGCTTTATTTGGTCCAATATTTCAAGTAGACCATGTAAAACGCCGACAACAACTCCTCCCAAGACTGGTATCAAAAGAATCCGATGCCAAGTATCAGTTAACCTCTGTAATCGAAGCCAGGCAGCTCCTTCATTTGGTGTACCAGCCCATGCCCATTCATGTATTACATGCACCTACATGAAACACCCATGGACATCATCTAATATTTCTTATCAAGATAATGTGAGAGATGAAATAATTCACGGTGCCCTAAAGAAATACGGAGGATAACCAAAAACAGACACTTCATGGACTAATCTTGAAAACATCAAATACCGATGCACTTATCACCAATGAAAGGATATCAGTAATTATAGGTGACTTTCTAATTCAAAAATAAAAAGTTGTAACTCTCCTGAAAGGTTGTTTAAACACCTTAAAGAAACTATAAAAGAAGTTTAAGGTACTTCATTGAATAGTAAAAAATGCATTCAAAATTTTCAAAATATATATCTGAACCATCAAGCTTTCAGACTGAAAAAACATTTAGGCATGCACCCTAATTTGTACTCCAGTATTGCGAATTGATCTTGCAAGTAAAGTCTCCCAGTAGCTTTTCGCAGCATTGAGGGGAGAAGGATGCTAAAGAAATTTTCTAACTAGCCCTAAATCTTCTTATTCCTTGTTATGTTTCTAGTTTTCATCCAATTTCTTCATATCTTATAGTATTCCTGTGATGAATCCCTTACATTGGATACCTAATACATTCTATTCTAATTTCTATTGGGATACAGATTACTGATTAGACAGGAAAATTTAATAGGACAGCAGCTCATCTTACTATACGATCCCCTTCAGCTTATTCAGAAGCATTGACGATACACAAACCCAAAAAAGAATGACTAACATGGCAATAAAACCCATTCTCAATGAACTTCAAACCTCTTACTCCCTTTGTCTAAAGTATGAAGGTTTTTCTACCTCGTTTTACTTAGTACAAAAGCTTCGACCTCAATTCTTGGCTATGCAGAAAATTAAATTTTCAAGACCAGCGACAAGAATATGAACTAAGCGTAAAGCAAAATTCTCATGATGCAATTCAATTTAGACGGTCAAAAAATAAACTTTTGCATCGGCCAATTAGAGTTTGGCAAAAAAAAAGGACGAATTTCAAATCATCAACTAACCGCACGATTAAAACTTGCAACACAAAGGCCGGTCGCAACGCCAAGAAGACACCCTATGAGAAGCAACGCCCACTCCGGCGGCGCGCTGTCTCCGAGAAAATCATCACCGCCGCCGCCGGCATTACTATTAAAACCGTGATCCGAATGTAACTGAGAGGAAGGGAAGGAAGAAGCAGAAGAGAAGCGGCGGTGATCCCGGTCAGACCGGAGCTTGACGCTCAAACGACGACCCGAACCCGATAGCCCGCGATCCAAACGCTTTAAAAGATCCGATGCGACACCTCCTTTATTGTCACTAGTATTGGCATTCTTTGTTGTGGATTGGACAACCCCTTCTTCCAAATCGCCGTCCGGTGCCGACATCTTTGAGCGCAATAAAACGTCACGATCGCTACAATCGCCGCCCGACGACATTTCTCCACCGCCCCACTTCTCAAACCATTCCAAAATGACCCACACACAAACACAAGGAATTGAGATTTGTTGGAAGAGATTTTGCTTTACTTTCAAGATATGTATTTTAGGGGTTTTTCGAGGAGAATAGTATTTTAGCAAAATTTGAGAAAGTCAACTGAAAATTCGGTATCTTTCCAAACCCGATCGCGCTATTCGTACCCGGTAGCTTACACGGCACTTGACACGGTGACGTGTCAATTGTTGATTCGTCAAGAAATGAAAAGAATTTAAAACAATCTAACCGGGTCAAAATTTTGAAAACCAGCCCAGCCCAATATTAAAACACCCACTTCACGTCTTCTCCCCTAAATCAGAACAGAAACCCTTGGCGGCGAAAATGGGAGAACTTTCTTCGATTTCCTGCAATCCTCCACCTCAATCGAAATACGAAGCCGATCGTTAATGTAGCAGCCGTCTCCATCTTTGGGTTGCCCACTTTTGGTTAATCACACGGTTGGTTTTTTTTTTTTTTTCTTTTTGTTAGCTGTAAGACGGAGGCTCCACCGTGCATCGCAAGATCCTATACTCTCCGATGCCATCAATCGCCTCCGACGGAACCTCGTAGCAAACATCATGTAAGCATGATTTATTTGGTTTCCATTTTCGTCGATTTAACTATCCTAATTTTTTATGAAGATTTCACAGTCTTTGTGGATGTTGTGTAATGTAGCATAATATGTGGTTTTTTCACGTGCAGTATGCCAGGAAAGAACTCTGGAATTTGTCATAGCTGTCGAGAGAAATGTGACTTGTTTGCTGACTACTCGAGAAAACGGTGATGCCCCTGGTGTGAAATTGGAGTTGTTGGTCGAAGAAGTGCAATAGTTTTCTAGCTTGTTCGAATCCTTTTGTTGGATAGCCGAAGAAAAAAATGTTGAGATTTTGTTGAATGTGACAATACACAAGGTTAACGCGGAAGTGGATAAGAGAGGGAAGGATCCTGCATGAGTAGTATGCGTGCTGTTGTGAAGTTAGTGAATTGAAGAATGTGTGGTTCCCTACCACTTTTGATGTGTAGTGTGTGTATTGTTGTGTAGTCAGTGAATTGAACAATGGTAGTATCATATATGTTTGGAAGAATCTGTGATTTTCATTCACGGACTTGGCTTCAGAAATGTTCTGCTTGTATCTCATAAATGTTAATGTGATTCATGGCTTCATATTGTTTCCAGTTTGAATATTTTCCTGTACCTATGCTAAATGAATACACCAATTAAAGGGGAGCTACTTTTGTCACATTTACAATGGAGAGGATGCATAATTTCATAAACCACAGTAAAATATAGAAAGGAAAGTTACTACCGTCACTGTGTCACATATACAATGAAGGAGAGAATCCATAATTTCATAAACCACAGTACTATATAGACAGGGGAGTTACTACTGTCACAAATACAATGAAGGAGGGAGACCATGATTTCATCAACTACATTGACCTATGAAAGGGAATTTACTGATATCACATATACAACATCAGCCTGAGTTCAAAAAAATTCCAAAAAATGTACTACATTTCCGCCACGTTGTTCATCTAATATCACGTGTTTCCGCCACGTTGATGAGGTGCATTTGGATAATAGCACGACGTTGCATTTCCTGCTATCAAATAATAAAGTTATCACGCAAACTAGAGAATGACTTGAACTAAATTCATTATGTTTAACCGCATACCTTGACCATTGAATAATGAAGGAAATAGGAAGAAATTTGGAGACATTCCTTGTTGTGTAAATACATGACCGTCGCCATCACCCTACACAAATTTCATGATATAACTAAAATTTGAAAAATCAAATAAATTGTGAGATCGAAGTAGACGAACCATTAGAAGCTGTGAATATGAGACGTGTGCCGGCATATCTTCATGTAGTAGTTGATCATGTGCTTGTGCGATCGGTTCGACCTGTCCTACTTTAATTGGTCCTGCTTTCAGTTTCTTTCCCTTGTATGAAGTCGAATGTGACTGCATAATCAACAGATAATAACTAACTATACACTACCATCGTATTATTATTTTTTTTTAAAAAAGGCCACATACCTTCGCTTTACTGGATGCTAATTCTAAAGGACTTTTGTTTCGAAGTTTTTTTGGCGCGCCTTTTCTCTTCGAGCATTTCGGATCTTGTATACCTACATTGCTATTTTGTTGCGACGCTCCACCATCCGACGATATTTGGAATACATGCTGGGATATGTCATTACTTCCACAACCCGGTGTCTTACTAAAAGAGAGTTTTTTGGATTCTATCCACTCCAATACCTCGTGGAATCGATGTTCGTCATCTGTAGCCATGTCCGCAAGTGAAGCAAATGACTGACACATCTTGTCATATTTCAACTGGGCAGGGGTGCTACTCAAACCATCATAGTTCACTGCGACTCTGGTGTGGGCTCTACGAACATCTCGTCTCCATCTCCGTAATACATATTGGTCCGGTAATGCTGTAACGTTATTGCGGAGAAGCACGGATATTGCATGCCTGCAAATTATACCTCGAAACTCGAATAAGTGGCAACTGCAAACAATGTCACATTTCTGTCTTTCAAATGTCACGAAAAACTTTTGCTTCTTAACCCGGGTTTCAAGTATGACATCCTCCAGGACCTCATAGATTGTGCCCGAAAAGCCCTCCGACGAAGATATGACGTCACAATAAACCTTCCCAATGAATTCATCTTGAACTTCTCGAAATTTTGAAATGGTGTATACTTTTTGAAATTGTTTTTCCAACTCATACTTCGTTACACACGGTACCATTTGTGAGAATGATTTAAAATTGGCTTGAAATTCCTTCTCTACCTTATTCCTCAAAGCTCTCTCATATTGTTCCACAAATTGTTTCAGCGACGTTTTCGAGTGCACATAACCATCGAAGAACGCATTCATACTCTCACTACGCTGAGTTGTTGACATTCCCGCCCAGAAGCTGCTTTTTAAAAAACAAGGTACCCACCGACCTCTATTCCCATACAATCCTGACAACCACTCATTATCATGCAATGAATACTTGTCCACCATCGCTCTCCAACCTTTTTCAAATACATCAACAGTTTGAGAATCATATACAAGTACGTGTATAGCTCCAAAGATCTCACCCTTTTCGACGTGGTATCCAAATTTCTCTGGCAACTTTTTCATTATGTGCCATAAACACCATCTATGTTTCGTGTTCGGGAACACGATCTGAATTGCATTCTGCATGGCCCTGTCTTGATCGGTAATAATCCCATTTGGAGCTTGCCCATGCATGCACTGAAGCCAAGTCTTGAAAAGCCACACAAATGTTCCTGTATTTTCGTTTGACACCAACCCACAACCAAAGAGTATTGACTGTTCATGATGATTAACTCCAACAAAAGGAGCAAAGGGCATGTCGTACTTATTAGTTAGGTATGTTGTATCAAATGTCACAACATCACCGAACTCCTTATATGCTTGCCTACTCCTGTTATCTGCCCAGAAAATATTCTTAAGCCTCAACTCTTCATCTAAATCCATACTAAAGTAAAAACCTGAGCACCTTGCTTGCATGTTCGAGAAATAGGCTTGTATTGCAGCTGCATCTCCTTCGCCTAGTCTTAACCGCCTCACTTGTTCAACATAGTTTCGACAATCTTTTTCCACACAAGTCATATTCTCATACCCCCCTGCTTCTACAACCGTGGAGTTGTAACTTTTGTGCAACGGTATCCCTGCCATATCGTTCACTTCAAGTCGTCGTTTAACATGGGCACTCAATTCTCGATTGCAACGATATAACCTAGATTTTGAAGGACTTGTTTTATGATTGTGAATGAGGTTGACTGTGTTAATTCTCCATATTCCACATGCATCTGCAGATGCAGTTATTCTGGCTTTGCAGCCTGTCTGAATAGTAGCTTGCGGCTTCAAAGAACTACTCGAAGTACTACTTCTTCGGCCTTCACGGCTGCATGTCAACACTACATATCTCACAACGCCATCATCATCCTTTTGCGAATTTCTTTTTCTAACTGGAAATCCTATGTCGTACGCATATCTTTTGTAAAAATTAAACATTTCATTTTCATCATTGAATTTCATACCCACCTCGGGCACAATGACACTCTCCACTCCCACAATTCCATCATCGATGAATTTTGCACTTTCCAAAATGTTGTCATTTTCGTCTTCTAATAGAACGACGTCGTCAACCTCTTCCAAATTTCCTTTGCCTGAAGTACAAAACGAAGATACAATGTTACAAGAATTTCCCGGAACAAATATTGAATTGAAATCATCATTCTTCTCTACTTTATAATTTCTTATGCATCTAGGTTTCAGCAAATTGCACATAAAGAAACTTAGTTAAATTAACTATTCCCAAATAAAGCCGCATTAATAACGTCACATTATTGTAAGCAGTAAATTAAAATAACACATTACAAAAATAATAAAAGAGAAAAAAATTCATAACGGCAGATTACTCAAATGGCTGAAAATTGGTTCACACTTGCAATCGTAAACAGGCTACTAATGAATCCAATGTATGAGCAAATAGCCCAAGTTAATGGAAAGTTTTATCAAATTAAAAGCTTATACCATAGAATGTGTGACTACCTCAATTTTTTTTTTTCCAATCTGTGACTATAGTGTTGCTGGGGAGGCCATTAATTTTATCCCTCCTAAATAATGTGATTTCATCAATTTTAGTATTGAAAATTACTAAAATCTGCAAAAAATTATTCTATTGCAATTTTTTGTAGTTCGTTTCATTATACCCTTCAAACCAAAATGGGAGATTTTGGCATTTTCACATTGCAAAAAAACTTTATCTACCTTTGTCCGTCATCTATTCGACTCGATGAAGCCGACGACAACTTCAAAAGGAACTATTTTTACGTCGATGACAGCTTCTTCAACTCTGGACGGTAGGTTTCAACTTTCGTGGCCAAAGAAATCGCGGGCAATATATTCACCAAGTCTTTTGAATTTTTGTACTGAATTTCACGTCCTCTCCTTCCAGGGTTTTGTTTCCCGCTCCAATTGTAAAACCGGCCCATTAATTCAAAAGGCCAAGGCCTGTTCAGCCTTTTTGTTTGGGAAAAAAAAAAGAAGAATTAGCCTTTTCCACGTCATCGTGTCATCCAGCAGGTGAAGGCCAAGGTACAAGTAGCAAAATTCTTCCAAACCGAATAGGCTGTAAATGACGGAATGAAAATGCCAATGGAGATGGTTTCATTTATGAACAATTACTTTTTATTTTTATTTTTCTAAATGTTTGTGTATTTCGTATGAGTAATGTTATTTATCCAAGTGAAATTACAAACACAATCTAAGTGGCTCTAAATGATAGGTTAAATGAAAAGTGAAATTAAATAGATTCACCTGGCCCCGTTCGGTAGGGATTAAAATCCAATTTAAATTGAAAATATAGTCGTTATTGAATCTCACTCGTCTAATAAAAGTCAACAATAACGACTATTTTTTCAATTTTAATCTGATTTTAATCCCTACCGAACGGGCACTACTGTATTTGGAACCACGGTGAGTGTGAAAAAGTAAATAACATTTTCTTGTAAAATGGGTTCATAATTAAAATTATTTAAAACTTAAGCATATTTTTGCATTGAGTGTTATTCTTTTAAACAAGTTAATTTGGAGGACAATGTAAAGAGCATGTTTCGGTGAGTGTATATAGATAATATTTTTTTTCACTCTTTTATAAGCAAGCCCGTAAATCCATATTATTTCAAAAAATGGTTATTATCACAAAATGTCACTACTTTTGAAGTTAATTGTGGAAAATGTTCTCACCTTACATTTTTTTTTTCTTTTTTTTGTCCCTGTTTACACATTTCATTGCGAAAATTATCATTTTCATCTATTTTTTCAATTAAAAGTTATAAAATGGTAAATATACTCTCATATTTAAATAAACAAAAATAAAATAAAAACTCAATTGCAACCATAATCTAAATTTTTTCAAAAAAAAATTACAAATGAATCACAAATATATAATTAAAAAAAAAAACTACTTCATCTTCTTCCTCATTTCTTCGCTACTTCTTCCCACCACCACGGTAACATCACCAAATGTGGTACTGAGCCATCATCACCAAAAGTTACATGTTTTGGCTAAGTGTAATAAAAAATAAAATATAGTTGGTGTTGGGTGGAAATTAAAATTAGATTTTTAGTAGATTGTGATAGTAGTTTTTGAAATGTGTAGTTGAAAAGTTGTAGGACCCATGAAAAATATGGTTAATATTTGTTGACGTTGTAAATTGTATGAAAAAAAATTCAAACCAACTTAAGATGTAAACAATAGTTTCATTGATTGTAAGTCATAGGTTACAAGAATCATATACCAATAATCTTTTTTTTCTTTGAATGAGATATTTGAAATATGAAATGTAGGAGTATTTTTTAGTGGAAGTGTCGTCTCTTTCTTTTCTTTCCCTCCTCCCTTTTATAGGGAGGAATCTGCATGCATCCTTCAGTTCCCATCTTATCAGCTACAGTACCAAACTAAGAATGTACACTTTCTGGCATGTTTGGATTGGTTGACGAGCTCGGCTTGTCAGATTATCATGAGTTTAACCTCACAGGTAGTCCCCAACAATTAATGAATTACTTAGGGAATGAAACTAAAGTATATGATTAGTAGATTTGGCGAACGCTGATGTAAGATCGTACATATGTCACTTACTAATTGACTGTTAGTACTATGTGTAAGAAATCTTCAATCATTATGTTCCCTTCGGCCTCGATAGAATACATGATCCGAGCGACCTCATATACCGAACTTACATTAGCATAGACCTATTGTATACACTAAACCGCACTTATCGACCTCGGAGGTCGCACGCTAATAGTTATCCCCATGTCAGTGCTTCGCCCAGGAGACGGACTAACCTTGAAACTGTTTTGGCACATTTTCCTATTTTTGAAATCATTACAACAATAAATGGTGTGAATAGGTGTCGCATCGTAACTTGTGAGTGAGCTGTAATGCACGATTTATTTCTTCCTTCGGAAACTTCATCAAAACGACGTCGCTCTAGGTAATTAAATCTAACCATTCATTTTTCCCTCATTTTCTCCTCCCTGAATTGCGTCCTTTAGTATTTTTTTTCTTTAAATAAATTTCACAACTTCACTTTTTCATTTTAGCTTCTCATTTCTGCACTTCGGCTCCCAAAAAAATTTCTTCGCGCCTTTCCTTACCTTTCGAGTGAGGTCGTCTATATTCAGGTATTCCCCTTAACAAGAATACCTTTCATTTTCCTTTATGTTGTATTTTTACTTCGGTATTTTATATGAGTTCAGATGAATCGAGAGTACAATCTTGGGGTAACCAACTGGAGGAAATAGTACCTTCTTCGTCTTCTCTCGTTTAGCTTGTCCTTTGCTAGTTCGGACTGTTAGGAAGTTTTGACATCAATCCCCCTTACCTCAGTCTATCCAAAACAATTAGACACTTCTAGGAACATGGGGCTAAACCATGGAGAGGAAGAGGTTAGACCTTAGGGAGGCAATGGAGAAAACACTCGTAAATGGAGAGCAGATTCCTATAGGTCAGTGGTCACTTAAGACATGCTTGCCAGTTTAAGGGCTAAGTATGTTATTCCCAGTTCAGTAGAGCTTGTTATCCTAACTACATCCGACCAAGCTAACAATCCTCCATTCGAATGTGTAGCTTTGAATTCAGCCATTCTGAATGCAGGTTTTTAAGACTGACTTTCCCTAGGATAATTCGACAATTTCGTTCATCCTGGGGGATAGCCCCAACTCAACTTTGCCCTAACGGTTGGAGGATCTTGATAGCGACCTTAATATTGTGGAGCAAATTAGGCTATCCCAAATTGAGTGTTGTCCAATTTAACTCACTTTTTAACTTTAAAGAGGATGGGAAAGATTCTGGCTGGTGGTATGCCAGTGTTAGGCCTAGAACGGGAGGTCCATTAAAACTAGACACTCCCTCTTCAATAAAGAAATGGAAGGAGGAATTTTTTTATGTGTTAGGGGAGTGGCAGTTTCATCCTGCTGAGATGAATAGGGGTGACGTTGTTCATACCCTTTATCACCCTTTATATAAGTGGATATCATTTTTTATATCTCTTCCTATTTTTGTATTAAATTCATCTTTCGAACTAATTTGCTCATCCCTTACAGATTACAAGAAAGTTGTTTTAACCAAAGCAGTATAAGAATGAGCTGACGTGATTAGATCTCTCCCGAGAAAACAAAAGTCATACATATCTATCATTTTGGACTCCAACCTCTTCCAAACGGGGTTACTCCCGACTCTCCCGAGTTGAGAATGAAAGGAAGAGAGCTGACGAAGAAAAAGTTTGGGCTGATGAGGCCGTAAAAAGAGCTGAGGAAGCTGCCAAGAAGGTGGAAAAGGCTGATCTCAAAGCTTCCAAAGCGGATGAGAATTAGAGGGCCTCTTATGAGTTCGACGCACTAGCTCAGGATGCCTATGTTGTAGCCTTGGGTGAGATTTTAAAGCATATCAACAAAGAAAGGCCAAATTTCAACACTTCCTTTTTGGTGGAGGCATACAAAGAACAAAAGAAAGAATTGGAGCAGTTGTCAAAAACAACAGGAGTTCGGATCTCTCCTATCGATGAAGACATTACAGATAAGTTCTCCAGAGGACCTCCCAACCTCATAGTTTTATTGTTGTTATTTTTGACTTTTGTCGAACTTTAAAACTTCTTAAGGTACTTATTTTTGTAATCTTGATCCATTAATTAATGACTATCAATTTTGTTTTTACTCTACGTAAAATATTATTACTTCTGCAATTCTCATTATAAAAAATGAAATTTTCTATGTCTGTTTAAACTGAGTGTTGCAGCACATGCAACCTTAGTTCGGCATGTTCTTTAAATGAATTCCTTGTAGAAAATTTCACTAAGTGTTGCAGCACATGCAACCTTAGTTCAATGAATCAATAGTTTTGGATATTTTCCCTTTCTACAAAACATACGTTTTATTATAGACGACATACGTGTGATACAAAATACATTCTCTGTTCTACTGGTAATACTTCTTAAGGTGTTCTGCGTTCCAAGGTGCAACAGAGGTCTACCCTCCATATCTTCCAGCTAATAAGCCCCCTTAAATAGTACTTTGGTTACTTTATAAGGGCCTTCCCAGTTAGGTCCTAGAGATCCGGAGCTAGATTCTCTTGTGTCCAGAAATTTTTTTCTTAACATCAGATTACCGACCTCGAACTTTCATTTTCTAACCTACTGATTATAGTATCTCGCATTACGTTGCTTATATACGACATTCCTGATTTCGGCATCATTCCTTCTCTCTTCTACTAAATCCAGTTCTCCTCGCAAGGCCTTCTCATTTCCTTCCTCTTGATACATCGTCGTTTGAATAGAAGGAATTCCTATCTCAAGGGGGATAACATCCTTCACCCCAAAAGCTCAAGAGAAAGGGGTTTCTTCAGTACTATTCCTAGACGTAGTGCGATAAAACCATAGTACGCTTGGGAGTTCCTCAACCCATCCTCCCTTAAGAGCATCCAGTTTAGCTTCCAGCGTATGCTTGATAAACTTATTAATTGCTTCAACTTGGCTGTTAGCTTGATGGTGGTTTGGCGTGGAGAAGTATTTACGTATGCCGAGTTCTTCGCAAAAATTGGCAAAGTGAATATTGTCAAGTTGTTTTCCATTGTCAGTTACGATGGAGTGTGGTATTCCAAATCTGCATATGATAGACTTCCAACGAAGTCGGTAATCTTTTGCTCGATTATCTTAGCTAGAGGTCCAGCCTCCACCCATTTAGTGAAATAATCCACTGCTACAATTGTAAACTTCATTCGTCCCTTCCCAGTAGGCATGGGACCAATTAAATCAATCCCCCACTTGGAAAAGGGCCATGAGGCCATTACATGATTTAGCTCTCCTGGTGGAAGCTTGACATTAGGAGCAAGTCGTTGGCATTTGTCACATTTCCTAGCAAATTCCAATGCATCCTTTTTCATAGTGGGCTAAAAGTATCTTTGCCGTATTATTTTATGAACTAATGACTGCCCTCCAGCATGATTCCCACACACTCCTTCATGTATTTCATACAAAGCATAAAATGTTTCCTCTTATAAAAGACATTATCAATCGGTGTGTACCTTTCCGACCTCATCCGGAGTTTCCTTGCTGTGACGGGATCTTCCGGACATAAACACATGGCCATTTTGAGTTCGGGGAATTCATTTGACTAGCATGATTTTGAAATTTTTGAACTCTAATTTGACGACCTGAAGGTACTTGTTCATCCGTTTTTCCTTAGCTTGGTAAGTTTCGTTGCTCTGGTTAACCACCATTTGCGAATCACTGTAAACTATCAAATGAGTAACCCTCATGTCTTTCTCCATTCTCATCCCTTCTATGAGTACTTCATACTCAGACTCATTATTCGAGGCTTTGAAATCAAAAGATAATGCTTCACAGAACAGTTGGCCGTCCGGACCGATCAAGACAATTCCAGCTCCTGATCGAGCTCTAGTAGAGGATCCATTAACGAAAAGTTCCCACGGAGTGTCGCAGGGGAGTTCTTCCGTTGGATTCAAGCTGAACTCCACAACGAAATCGACAAGAGCTTGACCCTTTATGGAGGTGCGATGCTTGTAAAACCTGACCACTTAACCATCCAACCTGAAGTATCAGGCTTTTGTAAAACCTGCATTAATGGATAGTTGGTTAATATCTCAATTGCATGTTCCAAAAAGTAGGGTCTCAATTTCCTTGTTGACATAACCACAGTATAAGCTAATTTCTCTAAGGGAGAGTAATGGAGTTTGGCTTCATATAGGGCTTGCTTACATAGCAGACGGGATGTTGTATTCCTTCTTCCTTCCTGGCCAGAACGGTGCAGCGACATGTTCGGATACTGCTAGATATAACGTAAGTACTTCTCCTGCCTTTGGTTTCGATAATACCGATGGCTGCACCAATTGTTGTTTCAACTCGTCAAAGGCGAGCTGGCATTTGGGTGTCCATTCAAACTTCTTTCCTCTTCACAAGACATCGAAGAAAGGTTTGCATTTTTCAGTTGACTTTGACATGAAACGACTGAGGGCGACTACTTGTCCCATCAAACTGTGAACCTCTTTAGGCTTTGTTGGGGGTTTCATCTCAATGATGGCCCTTATTTTTTCTGGATTCACTTCGATTTCCTTGCGATTCATTAGATAACCCAAGAACTTTCCTGAGCTCACACCAAAAACACATTTGTTTGGGTTTAGCTTCATCCCATATTTCCTCGGGTTTTCAAACATTTCGGCAAGATGTTATCGATGGTTCCTCGCATCTGCACTTTTTACTAACTTATCATCAACATATACCTCCATGGTTTTACAAATTTGCTTGGCAAATATAGCATTAACTAGGCGTTGGTAGGTGGCCCCAGCGTTTTTGAGACCAAAGGGCATTATTTTTATAGTAATAAAGACATCGATCAGTGATGAAAGCAGTGTGTTCTTGGTCAGCTTCACATAGGTATTTGATTATACCACGAGTATGCATCCATGAAGTTAAGCAACTCATGTCCTGCTGTTGCATCTACCATCTAATCTATTCTAGATAATGGAAAACTATCCTTAGGGCATGCTTTATTCATGTCAATGAAATCTATGCACATTCTCCAATCTCCATTGGTTTTCTTCAGAAGAACGGGGTTAGCAACCCATTTTATATATTTTGCTTAACGGATAAATCCATTATAAAGCAACTTCTGCACTTCTTTGTTTAGGGCTTCATGCCTTTCTGGATTCAAAGGTCAATGACGTTGCTGTCTAGGCCGCACCATGGAATCAATACCCAGTTTGTCATAAATGAATCCTAGATCAATTCCTTCTATGTCGGAATGGTTCCGGCAAAAACATCGAGGTTATGCAAAAAGAAATCAATGATCTGACCTTGAAATGGTAGTTTTAGTTCATGGCCTATTCTGAGCTCTTCTGGTGGATCGCCTGGTCCAACCTCTACTCTATCCAGCTCTTCCATAGGTTATCTCCTTTTCACTCTTATAAATGGATCTAGCGAATTGAGGTCGGATTCCACCATATACGTCATATGAACTTCTGAACAAATCTTTATTTAGCATGCATCAACGATATCTCTGTTTCTCCTAATTTGCCATATACCATGGGACGTGGGAAATTAAAGAGAGTAGTGATACATTGATATAATTGTTCTGAGATTGAATAACAGAGGTTGCCCCATCATGGCATCGTAAGGGGAATTAGAATTTAACACTACAAATTCTGCATTTAGTTTAGTTCGAGGTGGTGCTTCACCAAGCTCAACAGAGAGCTTGATAATCTACATTGCTCTGGTGGAGGCCTTATTGAGTCCTACAACCACATTTGGGCAAGGTTGTAGGAAACTCAATGGGATTCTCATCCATTCCAATGTACTGATAAAGTATGTTAAGGGAGCTTCCGGTATCAACCAACACTTTGGGGATTATAATTCCTGCTATTGGTATCGAGATTACCATAATTCCAGGATAGGGGTATGGATCCGGGTCCTGTTCTTTAAATGAAAGCTGATAATCTATAATGTTCATGCGGTGTTTCTCAGTAATGCCGATCTCAGTAAGGTTGGCAACAATAGGTTTTGTTAACCTTTTTCGATCATTTTGTTGACTACTCAACATCTGGATTTGGGGGCTCGGGAAATCAATATTGCAAGTTCTTGCCTCAGCCTAGTTCGCGCGTACCACACCAATTTCACTTGGAGTATAAGATTTCATGCAATAGTGATATATTGAGGTGGCAGCTTGTAACTCATACAATATGGGCCTCTCCAATATCACATTATAGTTGGAAGGAAGATCAACAACAATAAAATCTGCTAAAATCCTTATCTGGCAAGGGAGTTCGCCTAACTCCACACTTAGAACAATTTCTCCTCTAGCTTCAATAGGATCTCCAGAGAATCCTTACAACCCCCTGGAATATGGCTAGAAGTAGCATTCTTGGATTTCCATTTGTTCCAATGTTCGGGAGTACAACACATTGACCGAACTCCCATTATCAACCAGAGTCTAATGCACATGTACTCCTACGCCAGTCATTGTTATCACCAGTACATCACTTTGGTTCTGTAGAATCCCATATGAATCTTCTTTTGAAAATCAAAACCACCCTAAGTATGATGCTATGTTAGTCTCAGGTTCTGGTAACATCACGTTGTAATTTTGCCAGATGAGGGCACTGCGTGCCTGTCTACGCCTGACTCTTTTGGACCCTTCAAGACACTGATTACCACGAGAGTTTTGATCTCAGCTCGAGGTAGGGGATCTCGAGTTTGTGGGCCTAGTTGAGCTCGCTGAGCCATTCCTTGTTGATTTGGTTTTTGATTGCCTGCTTGATTTGTTTCTATGGGTTTAGCTACGAACTCTTGCAAGTGACCTCGTCGAATATAGGATTCCACCTCTTCCTTCAAATTCCTGCAATTATCAGTATTATGTCCTGTCGTCCTATGGTATCGACAGTACCTCCATTGATTTTCCTTACCAACTCCTTTTTCTGAAGTGGGGGTTTACGAAATGTCTCATTTTCTTCAGCTTGCAAGAAAACCTCCTCCAGGGTGGCATTTAGCGGATGATATTCATGGAATCTATTCGAATAAGGCTTAGGATGACCTTGATCCCTTCTATCTTTTCTCCTTTCGCGGTTAAAACCTTTATATACATTTTCTCCTTTACTTGAGATGAAGACGGTGGATTTGGTTTGGGTTCTTCCTGGTCAGACGTGGCTTTCTCAGAGCTTATATGTTTTTCAGCTTTGCCTAGGAACTCATGGTACGTCCTAGGTCCGTCCTCATGTACAAACCACCAAAACTTTGTTCTTAGCCTTAGCCCCAAAAGTACTGCCATAAGCACGACATCATCGGAGATCTTCTCAACTTCCATGGACTGCTTGTTGAATCTGCTAAGATAATTTTTGAGTGATTCAGTCTTCCATTGTTTAATGTTTACCAACCGCTCCTTGGGCGTGGTCCTCGCTTTTGAACCCATAAATTGGGCAAGGAATGCTGTGGTAAAATCATTCCAATTTTTTATAGATCTTTGGTATAGCCTTCTAAACCACCTTTGGGCCTTATCTCCCAAGGTCAATGGGAAAGCATGACACATTATAGGATCTTCTGTTCCTTACAATTCCATCCAGGAAGTGTATTTGTTCAAATGGCTGAGAGGATCTCCTTTCCCTTCGTACCCGATTAGTTGTGAAATCTTTAACTCTTTAGGTAGAGGTTCGGCAAGGATATCCTTAGTGAAGGGAGAATAGTGCTTCGTGAGATATTCCTCCAAGTTTCCTTTGTTTTTATCTTCTAGATCAACAATACGTTTTCTTAAGGCACTCATTTCAGGTTTTGGTTGTTCTACTGAACATTTAACATAGGGTTCATCTTGCCTACTCACAGGTTTTAGGGAGTGTTGAGAACCCAATCTATCAAATACCCTTTTAGCTCTCTTAGCGGCTGGCTTGGCCATTATAGGAGAGCTCCTGATTTCTTCAGTTCGTCTTTTGGAGGATTCTTCTCCTGAGAACTGGAGAGTCCTTCTGGTGGGAGGTCGTCTGATTTTTTCCCTGTGTGGAGATTCCACCTCGGTGTCTTGTGGTAGAACGTGGGTTTGGTTTCGCTCTAACTTATCGACTAAATTTGTCAACTTTTCAATGGCTTCACTCATTATAGTCATTTGAGAATCGACAGCTTCGTTTTGACTTCGTCTTCTTCTAGCATTTTGTGGATTGCTGGTTTGGTCAG
The DNA here is from genome assembly GCA_035079005.1 of Fraxinus americana. Classification (NCBI taxonomy): domain Eukaryota; kingdom Viridiplantae; phylum Streptophyta; class Magnoliopsida; order Lamiales; family Oleaceae; genus Fraxinus; species Fraxinus americana. The sequence continues at coordinate 9,534,057 of CM068707.1, read as the reverse complement.
GACAAGTCTAAGATTGATTTCCAGATGCTGAAAAATTATCCATGACGATATTCTTTCGTGAATTTTGTGGGGAGATATGATCGCTTTTACAAGTTAGGGCCCTCCTTCTAGCGCCAAACTGTTGACATTGTAAATTGTATGAACAAAATTCAAGCCAACTTAAGATATAAACAAGTGTTTCATTGACTGTAAGTCATATGTTACAACAATCATATACGAATAATCCTTTTTTTTTTCTTTGAAGAAGATATTTGAAATATGAAATGTATGAGTATTTTTCAGTGGAAGTATCGTCTCTTTCTTTTCTTTCCATCCTCCCTTTTATAGGGAGGAATCCGCATGCATCCTTCAGTTCCCATCTTATCAACTACAGTACCAAATTGAGAATGTACACTTTCTGGCAAGTTTGGATTGGTTGACAAGCTCAGCTTGTCAGGTCATCATGAGTTTAACCTCACGGGTAGTCCCCAACAATTAATGAATTACTTGGGGAATGAAGCTAAAGTATATGATTAGTAGATTTGGCGAACGCTGATATAAGATCGTCCATATGCCACTTACTAATTGACTGTTAGTACTATGTGTAAGAAATCTTTAATCATTATGTTCCCTTCGGCCTCGATAGAATACATGATCCGAGCTGACCTCATATACCAAACTCACATTAGCATAGACCTATTGTATACACCAAACCGTACTTATCGACCTCGGAGATCAGACGCTAATAGTTACCCCCAGGTAAGTGCTTTGCCTGGGTGACAGACTGACCTTGAAAGTGTTTTGGCACATTTTCCTATTTCTGCAATCATTACAACAATAAATGGTGTGAATAGATGTTGCATCATAACTTATGAGTAAGCTGTGATGCACAATTTACTTCTTCCTCTAGAAGCTTCATCAAAACGACGTCGTTCTGGGTAATTAAATCTAACTATCCATTTTTCCCTCATTTTCTCCATCCTACGGTTCAGATTGCGTCCTTTAGTATTCTTTTCTTTAAATGAATTTCACAACTCACTTTTTCATTTTAGCTTCTCCTTTCTGCACTTTTGCTCCCAAATTTTTTTCTTCACATCCTTCTTTACTTTTCGAGTGAGCTCGTCTTTATTCATGTATTCCCCTTAACAAGAATACCTTTCATTTTCCTTTATGTTGTATTTTACTTCGGTATTTTATATGAGTTTAGACGAATCGAGGGTACAATCTTAGGGTAATCAACATGAGGAATCAGTACCTTCTTCGTCTTCTCTCTCGTTTAACTTGTCCTCCGCTAGTTCGGACTGTCAGGAGGTTTTGACGCCAATCTCTCTTACCTCAGTGTATCCAAAATAATTAGACACTTCTAGGAACATGGAGCTGAACCGTGGAGGGAAATAGGTTAGACCTCAGAGAGGTAATGGAGAAAACACTCGTGAATGGGGCGCGGATTCCTATAGGTCAGTGGTCACTTAAGACATGCTTGCCAGTTTAAGGGCTAAGTATGGTATTCCCAGTTCAGTTGAGCTTGTTATCCTAACTACATCCGACCGAGCTAACACTCCTCCATTCGAATGTGTAGCTTTGAATTTGGTCATTCTGAATGCAAGTTTAAGACTGCCTTTTCCTAGGATAATTCGACAATTTCTTTCATCCTGGGGATAGCCCCAACTTAACTTTTCCCTAACAGTTGGAGGACCTTGATAGCGACCTTAATATTGTGGAGTAAATTAGGCTATCCCGAACTGATTGTTGTCCAATTTAACTCACTTTTTAACTTTAAGGAGGACGGGAAAGATTCTGGCTGGTGGTATGTCGGTGTTAGGCCTAGAACGGGAGGTCCATTAGTACTAGACACTCCCTCTTCGATAAAGAAATGGAAGGAGGAATTTTTTTATGTGTTAGGGGAGTAGCGGTCTCATCCTATTGAGGTGAATATGGGGGGACGTCGTTCCTACCCTCTATCACCCTTTATATAAGTGAATATCATTTTTGATATCTCTTCCTACTTTTGTATTAAGGTCATCTTCCGAACTAATTTGCTCCTCCCTTGCAGATTACAAGAAAGTTGTTTTAACCAAAGCAGTACAAGAACGAGCTGACGTGATTAGATCTCTCCCAAGAAAACAAATGTCCTGCAAACTTATCATTTCGGACTCCAACCTCTTCCAAACTGCACTTATCGACTTCAAGGGTCGGACGCCAACAATATTGATTGTTTGACTTTGATTTAGATTAAAATCTAATTTTAGTCAGAAACAAAGAAGGCCTTAGTAAAGGAAACAAAAGAAGAGGAAGGTGAAATAATATTCCAAAAAGACTTGAACATGTAAATAAATCGTTGTTCTCAAACGATATTTGTCTCCTCTCGTTATGCTTTTAAGGATTGAAAATGGAAAATAATTTGTAGAATTTATCAAGCATTAGTGAAAAACACCAAAAGCTAAGTGTATTTTCAAATGAACAAGTGAAACGGTAAAAAAATTGATTATGTAAAGAATAGAATGTCTTCAAAATTTGGATGAATAATAGAATAGATTCTCATATATTTTAGGATGAACACCAATATGTATTTATAGATCTCCAACATCCCTAAATGAAGTGATTCCAACTCATAAAGGAAATGTGCATTGTTTCACCAAGAAAACCAACAAAAAATTCGAAAAATTATAGCCAACGTTCGTATTATATAACTATGTGACCACATAAACTATAACTATACTGTCTCATAGTTATAACTTTGGCTGCCTCTGAACTCTCTGATTGCAACTATGCGATCACATGCATTTTAAAATGCATGCAGTCGCATAGGCCATTTTCATGGCGTCATTTTCCTTTTTTCGTTCATCCAGGATTCATCCATCCATGATTTTGAACAACAAGATTCCAACAATCCCCCACTTATTCAAAATCAACGTTAATCACATAATCAAATATCAACACTTATGCATAAAAATTAGATATTTTTCGATTTGAATCTAACCATAATGCAAATCTCATAATGCATTATCCAAATTCCAGGTAGCTAGTACAATTTGAACCAGTTATTTCTTGTAACAATACCGATGAAATCACACACACACACAAGTATTAAATTTTCACAAGTTCCTCCAATCGCTGAGTACTAATATGGCCTTGTACTTATCATTTTTCTTTGAATTTTTAAAGAGAGACAACTCCAACTCTCTAATGAGGCGGCACCACTTCGAAGTTCACATAGATTTTTCTAGTATCTTTGTTACTTTTAGGGATACTTGTACCCCGTACTGAACTTCATTAAGAATTTTAATTATAGCTCATCCCTCCAACAGTAACAACCAACACTATTTACCAAATATAGGGTTTAATAAATTTAATAGTATTGAAATCCATCCACTTATCGAATGATTTGTTATTACCCTTTGAACCTAAATATACTTGTTTAGTATATTTTTGGTAGGGTTACTATCATTGGTGGATTTAATTAAGGAGTTTCAACTCCATTCTACTTAATGTCAATCTTACTAACTCTCTTGTGAGAGGTATAGTAAACGGATCAGCTAAATTCTCACTAGACTTAACATGTGTAAGAGAAATTATTCCATGCTTTATTAATTTCCTTACATACTCATATCTTAGACTCATGTGTCTAGACTTTTCATTATATACTTCGTTATAAGCTCGAGCAAGAGTAGCTTGACTATCACACAAGATACGTATTGAAGAAATATCATTTATGTCTAAAGGTATTTCATATAACAAATCTCTTAACCACTCAACTTCTTTTCCAGTTTCGGCCAATACTACAAATTCCGACTCCATTGTTGAGTGAGTAATATAACTTTCATATTTTCCTAACTTATCAATTTCACATTGTATCAATCCATATTTAATCATTCTTTTCATAGTGTTAACTCCTATGTGCGCTAATCATTATGCCATAAATTAAATGAATCAGTAACATATGCAAATGATTTGTTTTTATTATTAGAATCATGCTCAAAAGTACAAAATTTGACCATTTCTCCAGTAGAATAGCCATTTCCAACAAAATATCAATTATGGGTTAGTACAAGTTTTCTGAATTTAATTACTGATTTTCTCCATAAAACTCCACTTGCTATGTTTCTATTCATTTCTAGTACATGAAGGACATTTTGTTAAAGTGATCTTCTTTCCTGAAGTGAAAATGAGTTACACATTGCCTTTGTCAATCACTTTAGATCTTCCTTCGTTTCTTTAGATCTCTTGACCATCTTCAATGTTATGATAAGTTTTGAAAAGAGACTTATAATAAAAAACATGGATGGTTGCACATGTGTCATACCACCAACCTGGAACATTCCCTTGGATTGCATTTATTTCTCTCACCGTAGCAATAATCTCATAAATGGAATTTAGTTGTCATTCCTTCCTTTGTTGTTTCCTATGCCTGCAATCTCTTACATAGTATCCCGATTTTCCACAAACATTACAAGGTCCCTTGAATTTGTTTTTAAACTTCCCTTGATCCTTTTTGGGATCAAGAGGTTTCTCTTTCTTCTTGTACTTATTGGAGTTATCCGCATTGTTCACAGCATTAGCTTTTGAATAGTCATCATAAGAATTTTCAGTCTTATCTATTGCCCTTTATTCTTCCTCTATACAAAGATATTTTTGAATTTGTTCCAAAGAGAAGTATTCGAAATTGTGAATAGTCTTCTTCCTATATCATTTGCAAATTCTTGGAAGTTTAGCAATAATAGCTCTCACTTGGAAAGATTCGGAAAGATCGATTTTCACCAATTTCAATTTGTTGACAATGACTTGCAATTCATGTACTTGAGGCAACAAATGAATATTATCAACATTTTGAAATCGAAATACTTAGAAATTAAAAATTTCTTGGTACCTTCCTCCTCGGCCTTATATTTGTCTTCAAGTGTATTCCAAATTTCTTTTGCCGAAGTGGTGTGGTGTAAAGATCATATAACCAATCCGAAAGAGCATTTAGAATGTGACTGTGACATATCAATTCGTCATCTTGCCTTTTCTTTCTTTCTACACGAACTTCTTCAGTATCTTCTTCGGTTGCGTCGACAATTGGTTCCAAGTTTGGATCAAGTACTTGGAAATTTTTCAACACAGTTAGTAGGAATTTGAGTTTGTATTGCCATCTTGTGAAGTTTGATCCATCAAATCTATCCAAGCGCATCTAATCTTGATTCATCAACTTGATGGTAGCAAGTGTAGTTTCCATTTCCATAGCAGTAAAATGAGTATATCGTTTGAGATTGTAATAAAAAATAAAATATAGCAAAGGAAACAAAAGAAGAGGAAGATGAAATAATATTCGAAGAAGACTTGAACATGTAAATATATCGTTGTCCTCAAATGATATTTGCCTCCTCTCATTATGCTTTTAAGGTTTGAAAATGACAAATAGTTTGTAGGATTTATCAAGCCTTAATGAGGAACACCAAAAACTAAATGTATCTTCAAATAAACAAGTGAAAAGGTAAAAAAATTGATTATGTAAAGAATATAATGTCTTCAAAATTTGGATGACTAATAGAATGGATTCTAATATATTTTGGGATGAACACCAATATGTATTTATAGATCTCAAACATCGCTACACGAAGTGGTTCCAATTCATAAAGGAAATGTGCAATGTTTTACCAAGAAAACTACCAAAAAATTCGAAAAAATCCATCCAACGGTCGTATTATATAACTACTATGTAGTCACATAGTTATAACCTTGGTTGCCTCTAAATTCCCTAATTGTGCCTATGCGACCGCATGCATAAAAGGTCCATGCAGTCGCATAGGCCATTTTCATGGTATCATTTTCCTTTTTTCATTCATCTACGATTCATCCGTCCATGATTTTGAACAAAAAGATTCCAACGTTAAGTCCAAGTGAGAACTTCCACCAAAATAACTTCCTCACACCAAAAAATGGTCCTCCGCCGATGCAACCCGACTCTACTGATGGCTCAAGATAACTATCTTTTTCAATAAAATAATTTCGTCGAGATTTCACAGACCATGGCAATCTTGCGAACGGGGTTTGTGTTTTGGCCCTAGGTTTCACAAGAAAGTTGATAATTCTTGCAAGGTTGATACGAACCAAGGAACCCAAAGGAACGAACCCATAAAATTGATAGGAATTGTGACAGGGTTGAAGCTTGATTTCAAGAAAGTAAAGGGAGTTTTCTTGATTCTTCACCACCAGGTGCCGTTTTGCACCATTTCTTGATAGAAAATTAGAAATGATTTACTGTTAACTAGGTGTCGTTTTGCACTTTATAGATCTTGATCATTGGCAGGCCAGTTTTGGGGGTGATGATTTTCCTTTCAAATTCTGGTTTCATATTATTGTATTGTTGAATTTGGGGTTGAGATTAAAGCTCAACCATAACATTTAGTCACGATTCACACCACTTTGAGTCATACAAGAAACCATTAGCACCGAAAGTTCCATCCATCCACGACCCAATCATATCCTTCAAGAGCTTCCAAATTGAAGGGCCACTTCAAAATAACACACCTCTTAAGAAATCAATGCAAACCGTGCAGCTCTAGCGATCAATTTCCCGTAAAAGTACGATGATGTTGTTGATATTGTACTTGAATTCAAGGCCTCAACATCCCTAATGAGTGCTTCAATTATCTCAGAATATGATTCCTCCTTGATCCCTCTAATTGAATACCAACAGCAATAGGGTCACTTTTCAAAACCAAAGAATCTCCCATTGGAATTTATGGTTGCAATTAGTTCTTTATTTTTTATTTTATTTTATTTTTGTTTTATTTAAATACGATGATATATTCTTCATTTCACATCTTTTAATTGAGAAATGGATGGAAATGATAACTTCCGCAATGAAATGTATAAATTGTTGGGAATTTACTTAATCATGCATAGCGGAAATAAAATAATTTTCAATTCCCAGACGAGGATATGCAATGTGTTTAGATAGAAACTATGATGAGAATGATACCTTTGATAAATTCCACAAACTCTTTTGTTTTTTCTTGAACTCCAATGATCACGATCTGCAATCCAAGCTGTCCAATTGTCCAGCCTCCAATAATGATCCACACAGAGAACAAGAATGACGGCTAGAGTTTTCTTTTCTTGTGCTAGCAAGAATAATAAAAAATTCCATTTTGTTTTCAAACCCTTGTAGCCTATTAATATAAGTCCAAATGGACTCGACCCATCTGTTAAACTTAACCCGGTCCAATATTTAATTAATCAGATTAACTAAATCTGGTCCATGAATTAATTAATCCAATTAATTAATTCGAGCCTATTAATAAACAACAAAATCAATTAATTATCCAACACTTGTCAATTAATTAATTGGTAAATCTCATTCTTCTGATTCTCTTTTGTGTGTGACCCATTAGGTTCCCGATCACGATGCCTAACGACGTGAATTATTATTTTGATCTAATCAAAATCGATAAATTAAAACGCCCCTTTTAATTTATCACTAATTCACTTTTGTTGTCCCAAATTGACATCTAGCAATGTGTCAGGGCAATACATGTGACGGGAAATATCATGTAGTATGGCAAAACCAAACTTGTTCGTTTACCATGAAACTATAATCCTTTTGTCAATATGATCCGATCAATTATGAGATATGGATATGTGTCAATCTCAATTATCGATCATATCTTTTGTCCCACTGTTAAGTCAATATACGTCGAAAACTCTTTTCCGACTTATGAGTTCACCTTGGCCAAAGATTTCATTATCAACTTAACTGGATAAAATGTAGATCATAATCTCTTACTATCTAAGAGTGACGTATCCTCTATTGGTCATTCACAACCTTCATATGATTCTTGACATACCCGAACGATGTTGTATTAGCGACCCTTGACAGAGTAACATCCAACACCACCAAAGTATGACCATCCTCATATAAGGTACCATGATGACCTCAAGTCAAAGGACCAATTCCACTATCGAACGTTAGAGATTAACCACTGACACTCAGATAGTTATCCATGTGGAATCTCTCAGCGGGTCTCCAATGTTTTGTTCTAAAACAAAACATCCACGTGTTCATTCAAGTGTCACCACACTTTAGCTTGTGAGATCAGCTACTTACTTCACAAGTAAGAATGCTACACGCGATAGTCTATCCGTAATAACGATATCCGTATCTCGTTATTACTTCGACCGCGGACGATTTAAGATTCAGTCATATGTAATTTTGTATCTTACAATCACAACTCCTTGTTATTAACAAATCACCAAAACTTGAATCTACGGATTCTATTATTTAATTTATTAGAATATTAATTCAATTAAATAATAGATATTGCCATACATATGCATTGATTATATATATATTCAAAGTGTTTATATCCAAAGTTGATTGGATATAGGGCATAAAACTTACAAACTCCCACTTGCACTAGATCCAATCACTTATGTATCTTATACCATAAAAGTCTACATGACGATCATGTTTATGCTGCGACAACTCTTTGTCAGTGGATCTGCAATTTAATAACTTGTGGGAATTCATTCTTTATTTACGTCATTTCATTGTATTATCTTTCCAATGAGATAACACTGCCTTAACATATGTTTGGATCATTGATGAGAACTTAGTTCCTTCGATTGCATGATGGCTCCATTGTTATCATAATGCATAAGCGTATGATCAACAATGTTAGGAACTACACCAAGTTCATTAATGAACTTCCTGATCCAGATCACAACTTTTGTTGCTTTCTAAAACAATGATGTATAAGGTTTCTATTATTGAATCAACGGTTATTTTAGATTTGGAACATTTCCAACACACCCTTTAAGAGTAAACCAATATCTTATTTGAGATATACTATTATTCTAGTCTGACTAGAAGTTAGCATTAGTGTATCCATGAACTATCAGTTCATTTTCTCCATATAAAATCTCCTCGAGATTTTATCTGTATAAATTAGAATGAGTTAAGCAATCTTCTAGATCTATCTTTATAGATCAACTTGCTTCTATCATATCTATCACAGAGAAATTATTTGACAACCATAATTTCAATAATTGAAATATAGAGACGTCGTTTCCTATAATATGTCTCATACATACAATATCAGGAATGCGACAATACTCCCACTATCTTCTTGTAAACGCACAATTCTTTATTTTTGATAAAATCAAACATTTTGACTTTTTGCATCAAATTGAAGATTCCAGCTCCAATAGGCTTGTTTCACTCCATATTGACATTTTCTTGTAAACTCATTTACAACCTATGGGTTCTAATCCATTAGGCAAGTCGACCAAGGTCAAACCTTAGTTGCATACAACAAGTCCATCTCTTTAAGTCAACACTTGACTTTATTTCTGCATAATTAGTAGGTTCATTATCCTTGATTAGTAATCATGGATTCGTACCTTCTAGGAGGTCAAATGATCCTACAAGATTTACACGGAGCTAACGTGCCCTCAGAAGACTCCACTTCCTGATCAAGAGTATGTCCCTCAGCAGGTGTGGGATAAGACTCAGGTTCATCTATTATATCAGTTGTATCTGTGGAGTCTTGAACTCTTTCAAGATTTATTCTGCTCCCACTGTCTCTCTTAGAATAAACATTTTATCTAAGAGTATGACATGTCTTGAGATGAACATCTTCTTCTCAACGAGATTATAGAATTGATATACGATTCAGTGCGCTTCACATAAGCGCCACAGACCAAACTTTCATATGAGATAAGTTAGGTCATTCCATAACTCGTATGAACTTTTTGTCAACCGATTTAGATGGGACACGATTTAGTGCTCATCATGTGGCAATCAGTGTATGACATCAAAACGATTTTTGAATGCTTGCATGGCTTGTTCTCTATTGCACTATATCTAATAGTGTACGATTCCCCATTTCAAATGTACCATTATGTTGTAATGTATGTGGAGGAATCCACTGCGTGAGAATCTAATTCTCTTTTAGATAATCTAAAATTCTCCATTTTAGATATTATTTACCTCGAACAAGTCTTAGTGTAAGAATATATTTACCTATTTGTTTCTCTATTTCTAACTTGAATCTCCTGAACATTTCAAGAGTTTCATGCTTGAATTTCATCAAATATACATGATCATTTCTGAAATGGTCATTAGTAAATGTGATGAGATAAGATAAACTTCACCTGACTTTAACTGATATAGGTCTACATACATCACTATGTATTAGACTTAATAATTGTACAAATCTTTTTCCTTTTCAAGTAAAAGGAGATTTGGTCACTGTGTCTTATAGACATGATTCGCATTTGTCAAATGGTTCAAAATCATTTGACCCAAATATACATCACCATGTAAGTTTGAAATTGCATTCTCATTTATGTGACCAAATCCACAATGCCAGATATAGGTGTTATTCAGATTATCATTTTTATGCCTTTCAATTTCTATAATCATTATAGAATACTCAATATTTAGAATATAAATGTCATTTTGTAATTTACCATAACCATTAAGATCTTATCAAGATAAAAAGGAACAACAATTATCCTTAACATTAGAATAATTCATGTCAAAACATGAAATTTACTTAATGATCTTGGTAATAGTGAAAACAAAATTAACATTTCTCTAATTCTAATATCAAACATAAAGGCAATGGCAAGAAATATGCTTCTACAGGCAATGCAACAACTTTTGCTCATTTTCAACGTGTAGGTCAACTTCTCCCTTTTGCAGCGATCTACTTTTATTTAGTTTTTGCATATTTATACAAATATGAGATCCATATCTAGTATCCAATACCCATGAAACTAAGGAAGTAGATATAAGCCTTGCAATTTCATTTCCAATGATCTACCATTCCAAAATGATAATAAGGATCATCAGATTTGGTATTGTCCTTATTTGCTTTAACCGTCTTAGTCATCTTGGTTGCTTTTTTAAAGCATCCTTTAGACTTCCATATAGGAATTTATGACTAAGATTTGTCCACTACAAACACAGATGTTAGACTTAACAGTTTTAAGCATGTTCAGCATCTCAATGAGCGTGCTCCGAGTTTATTCATGTTAAATTCATAATTAGTTATGAATAACTCTCTGACAGAGATTGCAGAACCAAGTCTATACTTAGTTCATTGTTCATCACTGAACGCAATCAAGACAACTTCTCAAAGTAGTCTGCATCTTCAGCACACGAGCACCGACTAAAGATTCTTCTGCCATTATCCACCGGTATAGTTGCTGGGAAATATCATATATTTCCTCGTATGATTGTTCATCATTCAACACATTGAGATGAAAAATTATGTGTTAGCATCTATACTCTTATGTTGCTTTGTAACTCAGGTGACATAGTCACAAACATCACATATATTGTAGTACTATCGTCATCACTGTGTTTATTATAGCAGCCACCTCTTCTTTTATCGAGTCATCAACAGGTGTCTCTAGAAAGGGCTACTCAAGGACACAACCAATTTTTCATGCCTGAGAACAATTCTCAGATTGCGACATCAATCAAGAAAATTTGCTTTGGTTGTTGGCATACAATATGCCTCTCAAATTTATGTGGTTACTCATGATTCAATAAATGTAAACGACGAAAAGTAAAAGAAATAATATATATAAAGCATGAATTAATTTAACATGGTCTTTTATTAAATTAATTTCGCTCCCATTGTTTAACTCAAATTTATGACCCTCTCACATAAATTTATGGAATCCGTACTTGATTCCCAGTGGGCTGGGATCCCATTTGTTATATTAAAACATTGAGTGTACTCAACAAACCCTAATAAAATATTTGGCTAGATACTTTTATCAATTGTATCTCCATACAATTCCCAGATCACTAAACTGACAACTCTTTATCTTCACACATCTTATGTGTTAGTTTAACATGTCTCTAAGATTCATCTCCTTGAGTGCTCAACAAGAGATAAATATTAGTTAAGTTAAGCCCATCATTCAGAAATATCTAATATTTCATAATGTCAAACATATCCCTAATAGACCAACCTTGAGTGTACTCAACAAGTTAAGATCGATTTAGGACTCTCGTTTTTCGGGTTAATTACTCCATCAGTCACTGAACTTTGGCCAAAGTTTCCACCAAGTCACTGAACTTTAAAAACTACTTGATTAGTCACTGAACTTTCAAAAAATCACCTCATTGGTCACTGAACTTTAACAATCACCCCATTGGTCACTGCACTTTGCAAAAAATTTCTATTGGGTCACTGAACTTTGCAAAAAGTTTTCCAAATGGTCACTGGGTTCAGTGACTAGTTGGGAAACTTTTTGCAAAGTTCAGTGACCAATGGGGTGATTGTTAAAGTTCAGTGACCAATGAGGTGATTTTTTGAAAGTTCAATGACTAATCAAGTAGTTTTTAAAGTTCAGTGACTTGGTGGAAATTTTGGCCAAAGTTCAGTGACTAATGGGGTAATTAACCCCTCGTTTTTCACTATAATGGTGGAAGACGAATATAAATATGACTTAATATTTTAACACGCCTCTAAAATTTATCCTCTTGAGTGTACTCAACAAAAGATAAATATTAATTAAGTCAAACTCATCATTTAAAAATATCTAATATTTCATAGTGTCAAACATATCCCTAATGGACCAGCCTTGAGTGTACTTAACAAGTAAAGATCGATTTAGGACTCTCGTTTTTCACTATAATGATGGAAGGCAAATAATAAATTGACTTAATATTTTTAACAAGGGGTTTTCATGCAAAAGGTCTCATCGTAATAATTATATATATTTTATTATACATCTAACATGCAAATAAACATACATATAATAGTATGGACGATTATGGACTTATACTATCTAGTCTTCCCGAGCCATAAGGAAGACTAGTCGGTCAGTTCCTAGGGGGTATAGCATTGATTCGTACAATGCTCCATCTCTATGGTCTCCTCCTCTTCTTGTATCTTCAATTAGTCCAGCTGCAACTTGTATCCTACACTAGTTGGCACGCAGGCCTAAATAATGTTGGACGCGCAGGTCCATAATAATAACAACGGACTCGCGGTCCAAAATAAATTAGAGCTCGCAGGCCCATAAAACAACAAGAATAAAACTAATCATTCAACACATTCACATGGTCGAGTCCATAATCATCCACTAATTAAATATTCATCAAATAAATGATTTCCTATATAATATCTAATATTATATGTAAACATGTTTCAAGTTTCTAGCAATTAAAGTCGTCCAAACTAATTTAAACAAATGAATCGGAACAATTAAATAATTAATTAATTAATTAAATTAGCGGACTTATTTAATTAAAATCAAATTTTAATTAAATATCAAATTAGAGTCCAACTCTAATTCTACAATTATAGCGCGGGACTATTTAATTAAAATCAAATTTTTATTAAATACCAAATTAAAGTCCAACTCTAATTCCAATAAAATTTTAGGACAAGACAATTTAATTAAAATCAAATTTTAATTAAATGTCAAATTAAAGTTCAACTCTAATTATAATCAAATTAATATGGTTGAATTTAATTAAAATCAAATTTTAATTAAATGTCAAATTAAAGTTCAACTCTAATTATAATCAAATTAATATGGTTGAATTTAATTAAAATCAAATTTTAATTAAATACCAAATTAGAATCCAACTCTAATTTCAAGAAAAATTTAGGGTGAGACAATTTAATTAAAATCAAATTTCAATTAAATGTCATATTAGAATCCAACTCTAATTTCAACAATATACTAGGGTGGATAATTTAATTAAAATCAAATTTTAATTAAATATTAAATTAAAGTCTAACTCTAATTTAAAATGAATTAAAATTTTAATTTAAGATAAAACTCCTAAATAAAATAAAATTCAATTTAGGGTCAAAGTTTAATATTTAAGTTAAAATCCAATTTTAACGAAAATATAAAAATCGTTAATTTTTAAATAAAATTTTAAACGGGTCAATTTTGAAATTTTAGATCAAACCCATTTGAAATACAAGTTTAAAACCATTTTAATATTTAAATTCAAAAATTCTCCTTGTTGAAATTGCAAATTGACCCAATTCCAGATTAAAAACAAACCCCATCAATTTCGAAAATTGCAAGACAGTCCTTCATTTAAAAATTGCAGATAGACCCTTCTCTAATAATTGCAGGTAGGGGCCTGCAATTTCACAAATTGCAACAGAGGCCCCCGCCTCCACCCCGTTTTCTGAAAACCCTAAAAAATCGAATTTTTTTTTAATAACTAGCCGGCGCCACATAAGTGGATTGCGACGAGTCATCGCGACAGCGGCGACATCGTCGCGACAGCAGCGTGCGCGACAGTCGTGCGCTACTGCTGGGTCTGGCACCACTGTGGCAACGGCGCCGTCGCCCTCCACGCGTGCGGCGAGTAGCGCCGCAGCTGCTTCGCCCCGCTGCCTCGCTGGCGGCGTTGGTTGCTGCCGGCGAGTTTCAGATCCAAATTTTTTTTTTTAATATGGAAAATCAGATTTTTTTTAATTGCCAGAAACATGAAAAATATCAACAATCAACTTTTGATTATTCTATAATTCGAAACAATTTCTAACAAACACAAAGTAGGCTATGATACCACTGTTGGGAATTTACTTAATCATGTACAGCGGAAATAAAATAATTTTCAATTCCTAAACGAGGATCTACAATGTGTTTAGATAGAAATTGTGATGAGAATGATACCTTTGATGAATTCCACAAACTTTTTTGCTTTTTCTTGAACTCCAATGATCACGATCTGCAATCCAAGTTGTCCAATTGTCCAGCCTCCAATGGTGATCCACACAGAGAACAAGAATGAGGTTAGGGTTTTCTTTTCTTGTGCTAGCAAGAATAATGAAAAATTCCATTTTGTTTTCAAACCCTAGTAGCCTATTAATATAAGTTCAAATGGATTCGGCCCATCTGTTAAATTTAACCAGATCCAATATTTAATTAATCGGATTAATTAAATTAATCAGATTAATTAAATCTGGTCTATGAATTAATTAATCCAATTAATTAATTCGAGTCTATTAATAAACAACCCAATCAATTAATTATCTAACACTTGTCAATTAATTAATTGGTAAATCTCATTCTTCTGATTCTCTTTTGTGTGTGACGCATTGGGTTCCCGATCACGATACCTAACGACGTGAATTATTATTTTGATCTAATCAAAATCGATAAATTAAAACGCCCCTTTTAATTTATCACTAATCACTTTCGTTGTCCCAGATTGACATCTAACAATGTGTCAGGGCAATACATGTGACAGGAAATATCATGTAGTATGACAAAACCAAACTTGTTCGTTTACCGTGAAACTATAATCTTTTCGTCAATATGATCCGATCAATTATGAGATATGGATATGTGTCGATCTCAATTATCGATCATATCTTTTATCCCACTGTTAAGTCAATGTACGTCGAAAACTCTTTTCCGACTTATGAGTTCACCTTGGCCAAGGATTTCATTATCAACTTAACTGGATAAAATGTAGATCATAATCTCTTACTATTTAAGAGTGACGAATCCTCTATTGGTGATTCACAATCTTCATATGATTCTTGACATACCCGAACGATATTGTATTAGCAACCCTTGGCAGAGCAATATCTAACACCACCAAAGTATGACCGTCCTCATATAAGGTACCATGATGACATCAAGTCAAAGGACCAATTCCACTACCGAACGTTAGAGATTAACCACTAACACTCAAATAGTTATCCATGTGGAATCTCTCAGCAGGTCTCCAATGTTTTGTTCCAAAACAAAACATCCACGTGTTCATTCAAGTGTCACCACACTTTAGCTTGTGAGATCAGCTACTTACTTCACAAGTAAGAATGCTACACGCGATAATCTATCTGTAATAACGATATCCGTATCTCGTTATTACTTCGACCGCGGACGATTTAAGATTCAGTCATATGTAATTTGTATCTCACAATCACAACTCCTTGTGATTAACAAATCACCAAAACTTGAATCTACGGATTCTATTATTTAATTTATTAGAATATTAATTCAATTAAATAATAGATATTGTCATACATATGCATTGATTATATATATATTCAAAGTGTTTATGTCCAAAGTTGATTGGACCTAGGGCATAAAACTTACATAAATATGGGTGAAAATGCAAAAGAATCAAAGATGAGATAGGGACATTTTGTACAATGACTTCAAAGGTAGGGATGTTTTGTGCTAATAACCATTTCAAAAAACGGATGAGATATTTTTCAAAAAAAACTAATAAATCATGTTTCTTAAATGTAGTATTTTTTGACTTTTTTGAACACCAATATGCATTTAAATGGAACAAAAATATGCTCTGTACTTGTTCATTTTTTCAACTTAAAAAAGAAAGAAGATGGTGGCATTGAGTGAGCTTGGAGATGGTAGAGAAGGTAAGAAAGGACGAGGTGAGGATTTAATGGGGGACTTGTATGAATTCGGATTTGGCAATAACGGTGGACCGTATTGTGCAAGGATGTTGAGCACAATGAGTAGTCTGCTTTGAAACATGCGAGGGATGGAGAGTTCTTGCAAGGTTGTGCGCGGGAGATTCTAATCCATCACTTGAAATTCTGATAAAGTTGGTGGCTTGGGTCGATCATATGCTAAAAGTAGTGGAGTTTGGGGAAATCGTGGGTGATTGTTTGTTGAATGATCTGAGTTCCATTGTCCATTCTCTAATATGGAATAATAAAAAGATTGATTGATAAAATATTCAAGCCTACTTGGATCGATTTGTGTGTAGTGAAAGCTGGTGGGTCCTATACCCATTAGTCGAGGTTAGGGGTGGACATCGGGTGTTTCAATTCAGGTATTTCAAGAACCTAAATCGAACCATAAATCTCAATTCTTTTAGGAATGGAACCATTCGATTTCATTCGATCACTGGAACATAATTGAATTAGAATTGTTCCGTTCCAATTTGATTCTACAAAAATAGTTTTTTCATTTTTTTCAAACCAAAATCTCATTTATTTTTTTCCAAATAATTTATCAACTAATAGAAGAAATTCAAATGGTTACATCTTGTATTGATTCCAAGCAGACGATCACTATCATTTCCACCTAACATTTGCCAATAATTTGACCAAATTCACAATACAAAAGTAATTTATAAGTTCCCAATATGTTATAAAATCTGATTGCCATCACCAATCACTTGCTGCACGTGAAAGATGTTGACTCAACGAAAGCTATTAATCAAAACATGTTGATTATAGGTTATGCATTCAACAATTCAACCAAAACATTTAAAAACTTCAGAAAATAAAACAAATTAGGTTCCGAGGATCATACATGAATCGATCAATTCTCGATTCAAATCTTTGTTTCTTTGTTTCTTTTTTTTTTTTTTTTGAAAATTGAACAATGTCCACCCCTAACTAAGGTTGATCATTTTAATTTCACAAAGTAGAATCACCTTGACGTAGCGCGAAACAAGAAATTCAAGCGAAAACCTTAAGAACACGAATTTTGGAATCTACCAAATTATGAAAAATTAAACTAACAAATTTTATTAATTGAAATATAATAAAAAAAAACAATGAGATAACCCTTTATTTATAAGAATTACATGAAAACATAGTTTAATAGGACTAAAATTAATGTACACCTAGTTTAAACAAATTAAAATTAATAAAGAATTCAAAATAAACTAAATGTTAAAAATAACGTTAAAACTTTAAAAATTAGTTTTTGAGTCCTAACCGAACTCGAATGGCCAAAATCCACCGTACGTCATGGCATAGTAGTGAGTATTACCTATATCGTCGTCCTCTTTCCGAAATGTTGTTATGGGCCCAAACTAAAACTCAAATGTTCTCTCTGCACTATTACTTTTTTCCCATTTTGATCCAATTCTTCAACAATATGTTTTATATTAGTCCCTTCCACCTTTAATCTGAATATAAAGGCTCATCTTCTTTATGGAACTCATACAAATCTGTCACATTGAAAGTTCGAAAAATATCTATAGAAACTGGTAAGTCAATAATGTAGGCATTATTGTTAATCCGCTTAAGCATGTTGAAAGGCCCATACTTTTTTGGTTTTAACTTGTTGTAAGTACCAACGGGAAATCTCTCATTTCTCAGAAACACCATCACTGAATCTCCCTCCTGAAATTATTTGTCCCGTCGCTGTGAATATGCCACTATCTTATACTTTGCATTAGTTTTTTTCAATTTCTACTTTACTTTATCATGGACTGCTAGCACCTCTTTCGTCAGATGTTCAGCAGCCACACTCTTACAATTGTCCCTGGGCAACTTTACCAAATCCACAACATAGTAAGTAACATCTGTATACACAATAGTAAACGGGGATATGCCTATAGCACTATGAACTGCATTGTTGTAAGCAAACTTGACCTGAGGTAATGCAAGATCCCATTGTTTGGGCTTGTCTCCACAAACACTTCGAACCATATTTCCAAGAGCACAGTTATTGACTTCGATCCATCCATCAATCTGGGGATGGGCAGTACTACTTCGATTGAAACTCATCCCAAACAACTTCCACAATGTAAACCAAAAGTGTCCCACGAACTTTGTATCTCAATCCGATGTGAAAGACTTGGGAACTCCATGTAATTGAACAACCTCCTTGAAAAACTGTTTGACAATTTTTGATGTATTTGAGGTCCTTCGACAAGTTATAAAGTGAGCCATCTTAGAGAACATGTCAATCACTACAAAAACAAAATCTACAACCCATTGAGTATGAGGTAATCCTAAAACGAAATCCATAGCAACATCTTGTCATATGCCCTGAGGGACAGGAAGTGACATGTACAACTTGATATTCTACACTTGACTCTTTGACACCTGATAAATATAACATTTTCTAACTATAACTCCAATATCTCGCTCCAACTGTAGCCAATAATACCTAGCTTTCAAACTAACTATTGTCTTGACAACAGCGCATCTATCAGAAGTATGGACCAATTTACCTTCCACATCACATTCGAGCATTTGTGAAGATTGACATATATGGACTACCTAGTTTCAGAAGCTTATAGTCTAGATTTCATTTGTTTTAATTTACATTATATGAGAAGTAATACTTTCTCATTTGTTGCTTTTAGACATTTGTTGTTTTATTGCTTTCAGGTTGGGATGTCAACGAATCGAGCCGAATGGCTTGCGAGTCGAAACTTGAGGCTCGGGCTTGAATCGAGTAAATTGGTTCGAGCTTTTTTTTTACCCGAATCAAGCAGAGCTTTTGCTCGGCTAAAAAAATTAAGTTCAACCTGAGCTTTAGGCTCGAGGCCTTGTCGTGCTGAGTCGGCTCACAAATTTTTTCTTTGTTTTAAAAAATATCAGGCAGTTGCTTGCTAATTTTTTTTTTTTTTTTTAATATCAACCTGCAAAGCAGGCAACTAGCTGCAAATGGTTTCATTTTTTTAATTTTTTTAAAATGTCAACTTGCAAAGCAGGCAGTAACTAGCTTTGCCTGTAAATGGTTTAATTATTTAATTATTATTTTTTAGGTCCAGTCACGGGCCGAAAATAGCCCGTGACACAAGTCGACCAGTGTAGCTTGATGGCCCAAGCTCAGCTCGAGCTTTCCCGGGCTGCCTCGAGTCGGCAAGCAAAATTGACTCCCTTACTTTCATGAGGTTAGATTTATGTCCCTTCCTTCACTATATTCTGGCTTTTATGATATACTAGTTATGGCCGTGCAATGCACGGACTTTGTTTTTTTGAAGGTAATATTAGCGTTGAATATGAAGGATTAAAGGAAGATATAAGCAAGGTTTGCAAAATGAGGTTAATTGAAACTTGACAACACTCTTTAAGGCAGGCGTTCAAAGGGCATGCGAAAAAAAAATTGTTAGCATAGCAATGCTAAGTTTCTTCAACTTTTAATTCCTCGTATTTTTTGTTGTCAATAATATTTTTGTCATACGTGTTAGTGCTAGAGATATTATTATGTTTAGGAGGCTGAAAAATGTGAAATGACATAATAACTATTTCACACAAAATATCATTATGATTTGAAAATTTAATTGCTTCATAGAAACTGCAATTTGGAACAGATTTCTAATAGATTTGAAAATCGAGTGATTCAAATGGATTTGTTAAGAAAGACAAAAGAGATGAAAACTAAATGAAAGGTGTATGGAGGTTGGAGTGATTTATTGTTAATAAATGTGCAGTGAGTATTAATTACTAAGAAAATATTTTTTCAAAATTGGAAATGTAAAAAAAAAAAAAACCCTGAATACTCTGTGCATGCACGGAGATGAAAGTTGGAGTGATTTCTTTAAAGGTAATATAGGATAATTGGAAAAAAAAAAAAAAAAAGAGGGGTAGACGTCGTGGGGTCGAGGGGGGCGCTCAACATAGTAGAATTGGCAAAAAAAAAGGGGTAAATGTCGTTGCCCCTGACGGGGATCAACCTGTATTTATAGTTTGTGTAAAATGTAAATAAGTAGAATTTTTGACAAAAAAAATGAAATGAAAAAAAAAGGCGTGGGGTGTGGAGACACGGAAGAAATTTTGAATTTATTATATGTATATATAGAATGAGTTTTTGTAAAATGTAAATAAGTAGAATTTTTAGCAAAAAAAAAAGAAATAAAAAAAGCGCGGGTGCAGAGACAGAAGAAATTTTGAATTTATTATATGTATATATGGAATGAGTTTGTGTAAAATATAAATAAGTAGAATTTTTGGCAAAAAAAAAAAAAGAAATACAAAAAGGCGCGGGTGCGGAGAGATGGAAGGAATTTTGAATTATGTGGAGACGTCAAACCATGTCTCCGCGAGACAAACAAAAAAAAAATTTATGTCCCGACACTTTAAAAAAAAATTATGCGCCAAGCCATGTCTCTGCACAGAAAATAAAGGAGTGCAAGCTCCGCATAATGCGGAGACAAACGAAAGAAATTTTGAATTTATTATATGTATGTGTGGAATAAGTTTTTGTAAAATGTAAATAAGTAGAATATTTGGTAAAAAAAAAAAAGAAATAAAACAAAGGCGCGGGTGCAGAGACACAGAAGAAATTTTGAATTTATTATATATATGTATAGAATGAGTTTGTGTAAATGTAAATAAGTAGAATTTTTGGCCAAAAAAAAAAAATTTAAACCATGCGCGGGTGCGGAGACATGGAAACAAATTTGAATTTACTATATGTATGTATGGAATGAGTTTGTGTAAAATGTAAATAAGTAGAATATTTGGAAAAAAAAAAGAAATAAAAAAAAATGTACAGTGCCAAAAAAAAAAAGGAAAAAAAAAAGGCACGGGTGCGCAGACAGACACGGAAAAAATTTTGAATTTATTATATGTATGTATGGAATGAGTTTTTATAAAATGTAAATAAGTAGAATTTTTAGCAAAAAAAAGTAATAAAAAAAGCGCGTGTGCGGAGACATAGAAGAAATTTTGAATTTATTATATGTATGTATGGAATGAGTTTGTGTAAAATATAAATAAGTAAATTTTTGAAAATAAAGGAAATAAAAAAAAGGCGCGGGTGCAGAGAGACAGAATGAATTTTGAATTTATTATATGTATGTCTGGAATGAGTTTGTGTAAAATGTAAATAAGTAGAATTTTAGGCAAAAGAAAGAAATAAAAAAAGGCGTGGGTGCGGAGATACAGAAGCAATTTTGAATTTATTATATGTATGTATGGAATGAGTTTGTGTAAAATGTAAATATTAGAATTTTTTGGAAAAACAAAAAAAAAAGAAAAAGAAATCAAGAAAAACGCGAGTGCAGAGACGGAAGAAATTTTGAATTTATTATAGGTATGTATTGAATGAGTATGTGTAAAATGTAAGTAAGAAAATTTTTTGGCAAAAAGAAAAGGAAATAAAAAAAGGCGCGGGTGCGGAGACACGGAAGAAATTTTTGAATTTATTATATGAGTGCTTGTTTTTATCCAAGGCAGTTTAGGTTAGTCTCTTTAAGATAATTATATTCATATGACATGATTTGCATGGATAATTTATATAATTAATATGATGAAATCCTGGAAAGTAGTAATAATTATATTTATTCTTTGGGTTTCCTGTTTCCATGACCATGAAGTATGTGTTTGGTAATATGCATAATTGTGTGTAGATAGGTGGAATTCTTCCATTTTGTTTAGCGTGAAGGATGAAGGATTTGTAAAGAATTTTACCTAATGTATTTTAATGTTTCCCAGGTATATATGTGTATGTGCATCTATATATTTCTCAGGTGAGAGTTTTGAATTTTTGAGTATGATTTTTTAGTTTTCGAATCTCTCCGCATTATGCGGAGCTCATGTTCATGAACTCCGCATTATGCGGAGACAGCACTTCAGCTGCTCCGCATAATGCGTCCATGAGCTCCGCATAATGTGGAGCAATCGCACTCCGCATTATGCGGAGTAACCAAAGCAACTCCGTATAATGTGGAGCTGATGAACATGAGAACACCCATAGAATTTGGAGACACAACACTTGGTCATCATAAACACATCTATATCATCATACCTCTTAACATATTACTGATACAAATTTCCAAAAGTATCTATAGTCAACTGCATACACACTCCCGACATGTTACCAGGCTAATACTTTTATGTACTTTGTGAAATTGCTTGACACGTGAAGACATTGGCCAGCGAAAAAGAAAAGGGTGCCAGGAGGAATGCAATTGCTACATGCTAGACTTCAGTCTTTGGGTTGCCAAATGATCGCCATTAACATCTAAACTCTTTCCATTGCTCTGCGGGAATTCATCTCCAACAAGTACCTCAGGAATCCAATGCATGCCTTTGGATGCAGCATCCTGTTAAATAATAGCATATGACTATTTTAGTCACAAAATATTTATCACGTTGAAGGAATATGTGGTAACAATAGGACATCAATAATTATACCTAAAGTTCTAAATTACCAAAAAAAGCTTTTTTCCACGGAGGTCATTGTTTGACTCGAGACTAATTAACATTTATAAACTCCATAGAATTAAATAAAACATAGAAAGTTAAAAACTGAATTTCCTCATGTTCATACACATGTTTTTTCTCTTGCTTTCAACAGAACAAAAAGAACACACGTTTAGAACAGCTTAAAGAATAATAAAAGCTGACCGCGCATGCAAGCTAGGATCTTTCCAAGATTGCTAGTGTGTCTGACCAGTACTCAGCTAACTTCTCTCTCTTTAACCATCGTCATTTTTTCCTTGCACGCCTTCTGACTCTTTCTTCTTTGTACCCCTCTGCAGTTGCACTTTTCTCTTTTTCTTCCAACCATCGCATATCCTCTCCACTTCTCATCCTTGATGTCTCTTCTGACAAAGATCAGCTTTCATGTTCTCTATGCTTATCAAGACTTGACAATTCAGTAATTTTCTTCATTTTCCAATAATCTTGGCCAAAGCTTCCTTCCTAGCTAATTTTATCCACATTGATAATCTTCTTCCTAGCTAAAAAAGTAAGTTGTTTAAACTTTAAATATGTTCGGAAATAAAAAAAAGTCATTTCAAAGTATTTTCAACTTTGTGTTAAGCTTAGTTTAGTCAAACATGCTTCTAGGAGTTCAGAATCAAAGTAATATAAAAAAAGAATATGCATGTCTTAACACCTGCAATTCATCTACTTTTCTAATTTCACATTCTCTACTACATAAGATGTCTAGTTTTCAACAAACCTTTGAAAGAAAAGGTAGTAGAAGGCATGAAATCAAAGAGGGAGAACGACTATTTTTGGGAAGCAAAAAAATTGACAGGCCACTTAGAACTAACTATAATTCGATACTTCGTATCATAACAATCTTTTTATAATGTGGTTAGTTCCTTACAGTGGCAAAATTTCTCTTTTATTTTATATTTGATTTTTTGTATTTACTTTATGTATTTATTGACTTCTCCTACCTCATTATTAGCTTTTGCTTTGAATTGGGCTCATGGAAAACATTATTTTGCTTTCCAGTACTTGACCTAGGCCAAGAATATGCTCTGTAGAAGTGGTTTCTTATTGTTTTGAACACCATCCTTTCAGCCTGACCTAATTTTTTTCGAATGAAAATGAAGCTTTTATTGCTGTAGCACCCATGAATAATAATTCAAGTAGACATAACAGGTGGTTCATCATTAAAAAATTAAAAATGCGAGGATGTGGACAATGCTTATTAGGTCCAAACAAATCCAGTTTATGCCAATTGCAATTTTATGCTTCAAATCTTTCATACAAAACCTTGTATGCTTTTGACAAAAAATGATTTATGTATTTTATTGATAATCATCCACCTTGACATTGATACCGAGCAAAAACGAAGATTCACAAAAATAACTTGAGCAAATAATAATTAAATAGTATACTGTACCTACCAATGTTCCATACAAAGGTGTCTTGTAAGGCAATTGCTCGGCACACTGAAGAAGGAACTGCATCGATATAACAAAGTGAGTTTTTCAATACAGATAATATTCAATATTGGAAGTGTATAACTATCAACAAGAAATGCCATTTTATCTAATTAACTTATAAATACAAAATGCTGCTCCAACAAAACCCGCATTAACGTGGCTTGGTGTCTCCACATAATGCGGAGACACGGACTGCTTGGTGTCTCCGACAGAAGGTTTTTTTTTTTAAGTTTTTTTTTAAGTTTATGTCTCCGCATTATGCGGAGACATGGCTTGGTGTCTTCGCATAATGCGGAGACATGCACAATTTTTATTTTTTTTTAAGTTTTTGGACAATTTTTTTTTTTTTTTTGTTTATGTGCAGAGACATAGCTTGGTGTCTCCACATAATGCGGAGACACGGACTGCTTGGTGTCTCCGACATAAAGTTTTTTTTAAAATTTTTGTTTTAAGTTTATGTCTCCGCATTATGCGAAGACGTGGCTTGGTATCTTTGCATAATGCGGAGACACGTATAATTTTTTTTTTTTTAAATTTCTGGACATTTTTTTTTTTTTTTAGTTTCTGTGCAGAAACATGGCTTGGTGTCTCCGCATAATGCGGAATTTGCACTCTAATTAGCATTATTTTAACTTACAGTAAAATGAAACAATTCTTATATATGCATACCACATGGAAAAGAATAAATTGATGTGGTATATCTACCTAGCCACATTATTCATACTGAAATTAGAACTACCAGAAATACATTTCCAGCTTATTTCCACCAGAGTCATTTAAGATTACGGGTTTAGACATACTATTTCAACGAGTTCATCAAGATGCAGCGTCATGAATTCATTACTTCTGCCAGCAGGGGCCATCACGAGCCCAACCTTTCAATCCTAGATAGCCCTCTTCCTTTCGGAAATATACTCACTTCAATTCTTTTAAAGCAAATAGTCTATTCAATTGAATTCTGTTTCTCTCTAATAAATGCCCAGGTGATTTCAAATTCCTTCTTTTTTCTCTTGCTCGAATTACAAATCACCCACTGCAATTCAATTCATTACCAAAGTCACAGTTTTCCTCGAGCTACGTTTTGGGGGAAAAAATAAAAAAAGAGCAAGAAATCGAAGCAGCAAAGATTATACTTACAGGAATATGGCTTACTGTGGCGTTGAGGGACAGCGGCTTGGGGACGATCGGAGTGGTGGTGGCAGGTGACGGAGGTAGGTAGTTCCCCAGGTTCAAATAGCTATTGCGAAAATTATTTTCGGGCAGCACAGAGTATAATTCTATATCAGAATCTAAACTGTAGCAATCACTTGATTGATTATAAGGAATAACATGCAATAGATTATTTAGATTACATCCTGGACTAGAAAATTGACCAAGGTTTGATAAATGACAAATAAAAAAACTTACAGAAGTGGTGACCCAAAGCTGCGAGACGAAGCCCAAGCTGAGAGCAGAACTGATGCTGATTACTTGCTTTGCTATGAGATTCGATCTTCTCAACATCTGCTTCCGGCTTCTCAACGCCGAAACTGCCTCCGCATTTTGTTGCCTCTCTAATTCCTCCAATTTGGCATCAATACCATTACTACTCACCAAGTCCTCATCTTTCACTAAAGAATTAATATCACTCTCGTGACTCCTGAATTTCAAAAATTCGTCGATACTCCAATCCACACAGACGAAGTCTTATTTGCCCTTCATATTCCATTTTTCACAACATGATTTTCCATGACCCAACTGCTTAAAAATTTGTATAACATTTATATTTTAAAATAGTGGATAAGAGGTGTGAAAAAAATACTTACAAGATATTTGTAGTTCTAAATATGTATGAATGAAAGAATTTCTTTGTAGACAACATTTTTAGTACATTTAAAGTGCATAGTTTGAGTGTTTGATGGTTTGAGTAGAACTTTTAAACATTTGCTTGTTTTATCTCTTGACAATGCTACATAAAGTTGACCATGACAGAAAACTGGTTCAGGTAGATATAAACCAACAAATTTAAGTGTTTGACCTTGTGCTTTGTTTATTGTCATTGCAAAACATGGTCTAATTGGAAACTGAGTTCTTTTAAATGGAATTGAAGATTGATCACTTTTCAGAGGTACGAAAGGGATTCTTGGTAAGAAAACATATTTTCCACAATATTCACTAGATGAAATTTCAGCAAGAATGACGTTTTTATCAAATTTTCTAAAAGTAAGACGCGTCCCATTGCATAAACCCTCGGCTGGATTGATATTCCGTAATAAAATTACAGGACAGTTAATCTTAAACTTCAATTCATGTGGTGGTATTTCGTTTGGGATCAAAGTATTCAAGAAATCTTCATGTAAACTTTGTTCTGTTTTGTCAATTGTCTCATCAAAGCTATAATATGTGTAAATTTGACCAGGAATTTGATCGAGTAAAATTCCGTTAATATGATCAACACATTCATTTCGAGGTGTTAGAATAACTCAGTTTGCCATTGTATGTAAATTATCAACATACGTTTCTATATTCGGGAATACATGATTTATTAAATTTTTTAGAGATGTAATCTCATCTTCAAATGGTACAATTATGTCCTTAGGAAGTTTAATGCAATCACAATTATGTTCTTACTCTATTCCATTTCCAATTCTAAGTAAGTAATCACAAAATGCTGGATCTAATTTTGCTCTCACGTTCTCAACCAAGGATATGTGTGAATATAAAGGCCATAGATCAGAGAAAATTAAGCTAGCTTTCATAATGTAATCTTTTTTCCCCCTTGGTACTACTGGTAAAACTTGTCGGAAATCTCCTCCTAAAACTACTACTTTTCCACCGAAAGGCAAATTACAATCAGTAATATCTTTAAGCATTTTATCAACAGATTCAATGGCACAACGATTTACCATAGGCGCTTCATCCCAGAGTATTAACTTTGACATTTTCAACAAAGTTCCTAAAGCAGATTGTTTACTAACAGAACAAGTTATTTGTCCAATTGTTTCCAATGGAATTTTAAATCTTGAATGAGCTGTTCGTCCTCTAGGTAAAAGAGATGCAGATACTCCAGACGATGCAGTAGCTAAAGCAATTAAATTTTGTGACATCACACCATCTAAGAGTGCTTTATATAGAAAAGTTTTACTCGTTCCTCCTGGACCATCAATGAAATAAACTGCACTTGAATTGCAATTTACTTTTTCCATGATAGTATCATACGTAATTTTCTGTTGATTATTTAAGTTTGCTGTACAAGCATAACCCCCTTGAATATCCAAATTTGTTGTTTCCTCTGCAATCATTCTTGTCAACCTCTCATTTTCATCTATATTAACATTGAATGACACTATATCATAATCATTTATATTTTTCCCAATGATTCTAGAATAGAACTTATGTCTTCCAACGCCTGTAATTCAGCAACATCTGGAGGTTTATTTTCATGTACGTAATTGTCAATCATATAACTCTTAAATTTATTCCAAAGTAGTTTTGGATGATCAGGGTTGCAGAGTATAAGAAGTGTAGCGAACAGACGTCTTAAAGAAGTAGGCATTTTATAAACAATAGCTTCAGATAGACATTCTTCAAATGATTGTCTCCGCTTAACAAGCCATGTAAAAGTGTTACTTCTCAATATGTACTTACAGTTACTCCATTTAAAGTTCGTAAATGATGAAATGACGTTGGACCTCGAATATGATTGAGAAGTACCCGTAGGAAATATCGTTCTCCTTCAGAAGGATGAGTTGAAACAATTCGGCCTATGACGATATGTTTCTTTCTTCGAGTCTAAATCTTCTTAGATGAATTCCAAACGAAATGCGTTGGAAAATCTTGATATAGTAGTGTACAAGCAAATTCATCTGCTTCATTTACTCTAAAAAATTCTGTTAACATTGTTCGTCTTGTATCTTCATTCTCAATAATAGTAGTTAAATCATCTTATCGTTATATCTCACTTGTTGATGATTTAGGAGATGAAGTTGTGAAGAATAAACAGTTGGATGAATTTCTGCTAAATTGAACGATAAAATCCTCCACATTGCCTCAGGTGGAGATATCCATCTAGCAGTTTGATAAGCAGAAATTTCATCGGTATCTTTCACTATTTCAGCTGGTGCAATTGAGAAATTAATCCGATCCTTTGTACACATATTTGTACAAATATTTTATAGCTTTAATAGAAGAACATACTTCGACATTTAAGTGGCAATCAAAATTTTCACTTAAATAAGCATTGTACGGCACGACCCATCGGTTATCCAACATATAACCTCTAACTTTAATAGAAACTCCATTATTACGACGTTTATAGATAGGGTATGAGTTGTCTCCAAATGTAGTAATATTACAATAATCCCTAGGGAATTTATTTTTGCATTTTTCGTTAGATTCCATACATACATTTTTGGGATATAAACCCTCACAAGGACCATACATATTATGTTTGACAATAATAGAATGAAGATGAAGATATCTGGTTTGGTCAGGAATCTCACAACTAACTATTTTATCAACGTATACAGCAGAACAAATTTTGCGGCCACATTTGAAGATCAATAAAAAATGTGCATAAGGAAGACCTCTTTTTTGGAATTCGATAACATATATATGTGCAACAACAGGGCTTAAGATTTTTTTTTGTATAAATTATCTTTCAACTCTTCTAATTTTGCTCTAAATATACGTGCAATCAAATCTGGGCGATTTTGAATTTTGTCATTGTGTTTTAGTTCCTGCGTAATCTCTAACCAATTTGGATTACATGTAATAGTAAAAAATATATCTGATTTTCCATAACGCTGTACAATAGCCATTGCATCCATATATCTCCTTAGCATATCTCTAGGACCACATGTAAAAGACTGTGTCAAAATAAATTTTCTTCCAATATTGCAACCTTTCGTCTCTCCAGTTTGAACACTATCTACAATACCCTGGTAAAGTTCCGCTCGAATTTGTTTCTGGTTATTTCTAAAATAGTCTAATCTTGCAGTTTCAATTTTAACATACATATCTACAACATATTGTTGAAGCAATCGACCACTATGAAGCAAAACAGACTTACTGTAAGGCCGAATTTGCAATTTGTATGAATAATATTCTCGGCAAGAAACCTGAGATCGGTGCTTCGTTCCACTAAGCACTATAAAAAAGATATCATTTATTTTTAACAGTTGCAGGTTAGAAATGATTAAAATGTAGAACAAAATTTATTTACAAACCTTCATTCTCGTGTGCAATAAATTCAACTGCAGATGTCACTGTTGAAGGTATAGTATCAAAGTCAGAAGTAGGTTGAACAGAGGTGGTCATGCATCTCCCAATGCCTTCGTGCCAACCATATACTAATATCACGAATGCGGACATTAGCATTCGCATCATCTTCCACCCATATAGCAGCTACTTGAGATACTGTAGGAGTGTTAAAGACGCGTTGATCAAGTCCTGGATCGCATCTTATGTGTATTTCATAGTTTTCCAAGTTAGGTACATTAGATAGAGACCTAAAAAATCTACTATATGGATTTACTTTCAAAATTTCAACTAAAGAAATCAAAGTATCTTGAACAAAGTTTTTTGAAATTTCGATACGATTTTTAAGTTCATTGTCTGTGTTATAGAAATATAACTGCATATAAGAAGGCTTATTATCTTGTGGAATAAGTTTGTTTACATAATGGTATATTTGCCCTTGAACCTGAAATGTGTAAATACCTTTGTATGATTTGAAGAGATTTTTGTCATATTTAACACCAAATGAAGTAAAAGCAAAATGGTTATTATATTCTCTTACAAGCTTTTTGAATTCCATATTTTTGGAATCTTTAGACGTAAATAACTTGTACAATTCAACAGGTGAATCAGGCATATGAAGATAAACTTTTCCATCAGAGCAACAGAAACCTTTGCTTTCTCTATAAAATTTTCTTGCACTACAGTGTTTACAAATATCGCACGTAGGTAACACATATGAAGTTGTTGGTATATTTAATATATGAAAACTACTTTGTAATTCTGTGCTGCAAATATCAGGAGAATCTTGGTTTTTTGAAGTAGAAGCTTCAGCATCTTGGAAATCATGATTCATTATAGAAAATTGCATTAGCACAGAATTGGAATTATTATGTTAGGATGACATAGGATAAGCATCAGAATTATTATGTCCAGATGCTATTCGTTTGCGATTATCAGTATGTCCAGTGTGAAGCCGTTGTCGTCGCTCTCTTTGCCTTTGAGTTTGTTCTTGGCGAGATGACATTGTTTCGAAGTTTAAAGGAGTAGTAAATCCATCGGAATTCCGAACATCCATGACAACTATATGTGAAATAGTTGAGACTAAAAGCAACCAAAAAAAGTGAAGAAAGTTAATAAGTGGGAATAAAATTGTTTTAGAATGAAATCAACAAATGTGTTATTTGAATTTCTTAACTTAGCAAAAACAAATTTCCAGCATAGTCCAAAAAATAACTAATTCTCATGCAAAACAATAATTACAAAGCCCAAATACACAAACAAAGAAAAATTGAATCGAACAAAAATACCCACCAACCATAATGAAATGAAGAATTAGAAAATGGAATGACAATAATCCATGGTACCCATTGAAATTAACATAATCTATATTTCAAATACAAAGCAAGCTCTTTAAATTGAACATTTCCATCTCTATTCCACAAAAAAATTGCAAAAAATAATACATAATTAAAACGACGAAATTATATAACTTTTTAAATTTATGCTACTTAATTTTTTATTCTTTGATTCACTGCTAGCCTTGAGCTGTTCTTTATGTATGTTGTATTGGGTGTATGTCGTTATTATGTGTTCTTGAAATGGATGCGAAATAAGAAATAAACGTGAAATCGGGAATTTGGGTTCGATTTTAGGTGAGTAAGTTTTAAAATTTGTAATCAAAGTAAACTTATTACATTATTTACTTTTTAGAAAAAATAGGTGGAGATTTTCTATGGTGTAGTTTTTTTTCCCCCGATAATACATTTTTGCTCAATATGAAGATTTACTTTTGGTGCTTGATGTTGGTATGTTTTTGATTTTGTTGTTGGCGAATGAAGGCATTGTAGAACTCATTTGTATTTTGGAAAATAGTTTGAGGGTTATGAACATTAGGCTATCCAACGGACATTTTTGAATTATCTATCAAAACAATAAGATAAATTATCCAACGTAAACAATATAAGAACTAATTGAGAGAGTAAAAAGTTCAAGAAAGTGAAAAAAGCTAATGAATTGAATATGTTATTTGGGAGCAACGCCCCCAACGGGGATCGACCTGACCGATCAGGTCGCGGGGGCAGCGCCACCAATGGGGATCGACCTGACCGGTCAGGTCGAGGGGGCTCGGGGGCGTTAAGGAAATTTGATTTTCATGTATGCATTGAAGTGAATATTTTCTAATATTTTTGAATTATTTATAGTTTTTTGTAAAAAGTAAATCAATAGAAATTTTGGCCAAAGAAAATAAGGAAAAAAAGGTTGCGGTGACACAAGCTCTGTGCACTGCTCCGCATTCTTTCGGAGCTCGTTCGGATTGTGCAGAGAATGCGGAGCTTGTGTCCGCACTGCTCCGCACAATCTTGCGGAGCAGTGCAGACACAAGATGCGAAGCTCGTGCGAAGACACAAGCACAAGCACAATTTTTTTTTTAAAATTTCTGGACATAATTTTTTTTATCTCTCTTCACATTATATGGAGACATGGCTTGGTGTCTCCACATAATGCGGAGACACGGACTGCTTGGTATCTCCGATATAAGGGTTTTTTTTTAAGTTTTTGTTTAAACCTTATGTCTCCGCATTATGCGGATACCTGGCTTGGTGTGCAGAGACACGCACAATTTTTTTTTTTTTTAAGTATCTGGACAATTTTTTTTTTTTAGTTTCTGTGCAGAGACATGGCTTGGTGTGTCCACATAATGTGAAGACACAGACTGCTTGGTGTCTCTGACATAAAGGTTTTTTTGAAGTTTTTGTTTTAACTTTATGTCATGTCTCCGCATAATGCGGAGACACGCACTATTTTTTTTTTAAGTTTCTAGACAATTTTTTTTTAGTTTTCGTGCAGAGACATGGTTTGGTGTATCCACATAATGCGGAGACACAGACTACTTGGTGTCTCCGACATAAGGTTTTTTTTAAAGTTTTTGTTTTAACTTTATGTCTCCGCATTATGCGGAGACATGACTTGGTGTCTCCACATAATGCGGAGAAATAGCATTGCTCCGCATTATGCAGAGTAAATCTATTTTTTTTTTTTTTTGTATTCTTCAATAGCAATCAGACAATGATTTCTTTAACAAATACAACAAACTAATTTCATTAAACATAACAGGTCTCATGCCATAGAGAAACAAAAGTATAGATTGAACTCGCTTGGAGAAAAATAAATGCATAGAGCAAGGAAACTTTGATGTGCTGGAAGGACAAACCTTCAGGATTTCTTATCTGTGCAAGCTGGAGATGATGAGAAAATCTCAAATATCTGTGTTCGAAGAACAATCCTTCAGGATTTCTCATCTGTGCAAGCTGGAGAGGACGATGATTGAGTGAAATAAATTTCTTCAGAATTTCTTATACAAGCTGGAGAGGACGATGATGAAAGTGAAATAAGTTTTTGTTTTTATTTACTTCTCCAATACATGAAGAAAGATATTTTAAAAATATCAACCGACTACAAAAATATTCATGGAGTCAACTGCAATTGACGGTTTCTCCTCACTGAGTAGGTTTGCAGGTTTTTTTAATTTTTTATATTATAAATAAATACTGGTATCAATTAAGTCAATAAAGACGGCCAAATTTTGGTGTGGGAAGGATAAAATGGGAAAACCATTAATTGATGGGGGATAACATGGGAATGCAAAATGCTTCACAGATGAACAGTAGCCAGCGGATTGCCTCTTTTATATTAGTAGGGATACATGGTTGGGAAATTCGAACCCCATCGCCTTTCGATGGTGGAGCTTAAAAACTCACTAAAGATGTGTACATGTCTTTGTTTAAATAAAAAATACCAAATCAAAACAAAACAAAACAATACAGTGGCTTAACAAGCAGCTAGCTTGGAGTCATGTAAGGAAGAAAGAAAAATCCAAGTCTCATGTACCATATTTGTATGTTTATTCGGGACATTGGACGCAATTTAGAAAAAAAATTAGTGGTATTTTTCCTATTAGTTTTTATATATTTATAATAATTATTATAGTTTAATGATAATATTTGATAAAACCCTATAAAAATTCCAGAAAAATACTGAAAATTTCCTGAAGGCGCAAAAAATGATTTCGGGTTACAAACAAACTAGTTGACCAAGTCAATTTTGAGAGTAAAACGATAAGAAAAGGCGTTTGAGAACTCACAATTTCACATTAATTCTCTACATTGATTTATAACACAAAGACATGAAGATAATTAATGTGTGTATCACTCTGAGCTTCTCCAATTCAATTAAAAATCTCCTAGAACACATCCAATTTTACTTAATTAAGTAAACTCGCTATTTTATTAGTCGAGCTTATTTCCTCCTACTGTCTCAAATTTCAATAGTTTCACAGGATTTCATTGCAGTTGCTCGAAATCATTAAGCTATGTAATGATCGATCATTGATCGAGCGCCTTTTTGTCACAAAATAATAATGAATAAATACCTGGTTAACAAATTCAGATTGACACATACCATCTGTGCAACTAACTTATTGTATGAATAGAAATATCGGATGGACACATATCGGCTGTACAACTAACTTAACGTATGAATAGAACACATACCAATAGTGCAACTAACTTATCGTATGAACCGAACATATACCGACAGTGCAACTAACTAACTGTATAACCTAATATCGATTGGACATCTAACTAACCGAATGTTAGCCCAAATATTACAGATTAAATACTTTTATTAATCACAATAAAAAGAACAGAACAAGTAATATAAATTGCAGGAAATAAAAATCTAATGAACTTTGAAACCGAGGCCCGTGTGAATATAGTTTTCTTGAAACAGATTCGCCCCCTCACCGTAGATACTTGAAGTTTAGTTCGAGCATATGTTTCCCAAGATACAACGAAAAATCAGTAGAGTCTGAGTACTGCAGATGCTACTGCGGTGAACTAACTTAATATCTAAACAGTATCATTACCAAGACTTTGACAGAAAAATTAAAATTACGGATACAGTCAAGAGATTACTAAATATATAGAGATTTTGTTATATGCGATAAGAGAATTTTTTCGTGTATTTGTAAGGGAAGAAGATGCTTAAATAAATAGATTGTAATGAAAAATTAACAGTCAAAGAGTTATGCCATTGACCACCATTAACCCGACTGTTAATCTCTCCATTAACACCGACATAATCACATGAGTTTCAAGAGTTAAAAGAATTAGAAATGTATTTTTATTTGAAAAAATAATAAAATAAAGGCAAAATGTAGACCTTCTTAAGGACCAATTTTTGGTCCGACATTCGTGTACGCAGATCGCGCCCGATCACAAGTTCAAGGTCCGAAATATTTTTCTGTCCATGATTTGCACCCCATTGAGGGCGCATATGGAGAGAGTTTATATGCTACACATGATTACACCATTTTAAAGTGTAATTATATTTAAAATGGTCATTGCCTTTATCCATTTTTCTATGTGGTATAACTTTAACTAGTTTCCCTTCAACATAAAATTTCTTCAAATTCATCACTTTGAACTCCAATTTTTCATTCACCCGAACATCATTTTTGGTAAATAAATATATGATTTGATGTTCTCACATAGGAGTATACAAATCAAACATGATCTTCCAAAATAAAAAAAAACGGGGTCCACTCAAAATTTATGTCAAAGTCAGCCCTTCAATTTATTTATTTTTTTCAACACTTTTATCATGCTATTGGTGGTCAGATGAAAATCATGAAGCTATAAATTTTCTTGAGCTTACTTTACTGAATTGTAGAATAATGGTGACAATGGAAAAAACGTTGAAATCCATGGCTGGTATTTATGCCTAACTTGCTGGTTCTGCATATTTAAGATAATTGTACTTTTAAGAAAACAGAAATAGAGGACAAGGGAGAACAAGATTATATTGCCCAATTGATATGTTCTTTAGTAGTAGTAGTAATGCTCATCCATGTAGTTAAAAAGTAGAGAGTTTGAGCTCTCGACGGCACGAACTATTCGCGTGATGTCTAAATCTTGCCCGTCTCTAATGGTTAGGTAGACATGCAATATAGATAAGTACTAAAGAAAAAAGACAAAAAAAAATTGTGTTAGTGCGTGGTCCATGTTGTCTCTACCTAGCAAAGTCGTCGACCAAGTTGGGTGTCTTTGTGTCCGTTGTTAAAGTACTCACGTAGACTTCTCGTATTTCGCCAGATAACAAGAGCGCTAAAGAAAGTTTAAAGTGGAGAGCTTCAAATTGCGTTTGCAAGTTGTTATCCTCCTTAGAAAGTGACCCTACCACAGCCTTTCTATTAGCCAGTTCTGAGGAAACAATTGTTGTCTACATTCCTTCAGTGGATGTTGAGTTGACAACCTCTTAGCCGTGCAAAGGCTGGTTCCCCAGCCCATGCTTCCTTATCGTGTACCATCTTAGTTGTTTGATTAATATCGAAATCGATTTTGTGACTAAGTTAACGAAATATAGAGTTAGCGAAAGAGAATCTCAAATACTCGTTAATGCTATATGAAAAAATTAAAATAAATAGTCACTCGACTTTATGGTCGTTAAAGTTGGTAAGTGAAAGTTTGACTTATTTTAAACTTAGGGTGTGTTTGAGTCACATTATTTTGGAATAGTAGATTGATGGAGAATGCATAATTGAAAAAGAAAGAAATGTTATTGATGTGATTGAAAATATTACTCCATCCGTCCCAATTATATAAGCTTGTTTCGTTTTTCACACAGATTAAGAAAACTTCTTTAATATCATTGGAAAATTAATTTTTGCCAAAATCTTTTCTAATTTATCCATATTTAATTTTCAGCATGTAAAACTAAATTATTGTTGGATTAATAAAAAATTTGAATGATGTAATTAGATGAGAGCTGTTCTATGTTTCCAAGAAGTGGGAAATGTGTGTATTTGAATGATTTCAAGAAGTTGACATATTAAGTGTAGAAAATTTAATAAGGGTATATTGGTAAAAGAATACAACAAAATATTTTACATTAGAAAACAGGCCTATATATTTGGGACAAGAGAAAAAAGAAACTCGGCCTATATGTGAGTATTTTATTGAAAAATGTGTGATTGAAAATAAGTAAATGAATGAGAACGAAAATTTTAATGTGGCTCAAACAAGTATTTATTTATTAAGCGGGCAAACTTGTGTGGTTATTTTTAACAACCATGCTACAAGTACAATTTTTTTGACATCAAGTTTGACAATATGTTACATGTTGAAGGTTGAGTGTCCATTTTTTAAATACCATTCACTTTCTCGTCCGAATTAACATGGATTGTCAAATTTCTTGTCAACCTTGAATTGTACACAGGCATTATTCTATTTTTAATTAATTTTGTAATTTGTGAGGGAAGAATATAAACGGTCAAATGTCTTTGTCAAATTTCCAGCTTGATGAAGGGGACTTCATTACTAGGAAGGGGCACAAATTTTGAACATGCAAACTTAGTGAGAATTTTTGACAAAAAAGGAAAACAAATTTTGGTACGATATTTTATTACATAAAAGATTTATGCTTATGACAGAGGATAGGTGCAGCTCTGATGCAGCAAGCACTCAAGAAAAAGTGTTACTAAATTTATATTGTCCATTATTTCATATGAATATGAGGTGACAAGTCGAACCAGAATAAACGTTTTTTTGTCTGGGTGTGATCCAAATTTTCCATTTTTTGGATTCTTTGAAATTTGGTTTTTCTGATTTTGGTGTTATTAAAACGACGCTTCAGTTGTAACATTTACGATATTTAGTTTTTGAAAACAAGAATCATTTTCAAAGAAATATTTGATTTTACATTTTGCAAGACTGACGATAGAGACGGAAAGTTCTCCAATTCACATTGATCAATTTGACTTTGTTTTGCGGGTGGGATGGTTAGCCCAATCCATTCTTAATGGGCCTGTCTTTCTCATAAGGGCTGAACCAGGCTGTGAACAGAAAATTTCCAAAAAGAAAGAAAGAGAAAGAAATTAACAAAACGTGAAAGTGAAAGCGTGTTGGTAACAAGTTGCTCAAAAGTAAAACACGTTTTTACACCCGTACACGTACAAATCGCGTGACGTGATACGCCAGCACAAGTGGGACCCGATTTGAAAGGAAGAAATAACGCATCTAATCGTCATGTCCCTTTCGCCTCCTCTTTTTGCCTTGTCAATCTGCAACTTGGGACTGTCTATTATTACTATTATCCATTAAGGCTTTGTTTGATAGCGTAGATTTTCCATGGAAAATGTTTTCCATCTTTTGCCTTATTTGATAGGTAAAATTTTCTCTATAATTAATTTTCTTATTTTACCTCACATGTTTACAATTTCTTTTATTTTCTGAAAAACAATTTCCCATCATTTTGGTAAGAATTAGTTTTCCATTTTTTTTTTTGACAATTAGAAAAAATTTTAGACACAATGGTAAAAAAAAATTTCACTTTGGAACAAATTCTAGACCCAATAGTAGGAAAAATTATCACTTTAATGGACAATTTT
This sequence comes from Fraxinus americana, assembly GCA_035079005.1. NCBI lineage: Eukaryota > Viridiplantae > Streptophyta > Magnoliopsida > Lamiales > Oleaceae > Fraxinus > Fraxinus americana. Next base: position 9,496,072 of record CM068707.1, on the reverse strand, counting down.
CGTAAAAAACGAAACCAAACGGACACAAAACTTTCAACATTTTTCAAGTGGAAAATTATATCAATCAAACACAATTAATTATAATTCCCAGTAAAACAATTTCTAAGTAATTCAATTCTCCGTAAAACATTTTCTTTCCACCAATTTTTCACATTTACAATCAAACGGACCCAATCTAAAATTTAATTTAAATCAAAATTAATAATTAATTTTAATTACAAATTTTATGAATTTTACATTTTTTTATGAATATGCTACTTGTACATAATACGATATCCATAACGGTATTCACCCCCTCACATGGAAGGGGACACATTTCGAATAAAATATAATATAATCGAAGTAGGTCCTCTCCATGTGAGTGAGTGGACACTATTATGAACACCGCATTATGTACGTGTAGCATCATTTATTTTTTAATTACACATCTCATCAATTTTTATCAAAATTTATTAAAAATTTAATTTTAATCACCATCAAACAGTGAAACAACGTTCAAACTATAAACCTTTTTTGCTAAGCTTGGTTATACTTTAAAAAAGATAATCAAAAGCAATTTTCTCAAATAATTTTTTTTATAAGCGTTAAAATAATTTATGACACAACGTTGACAATATTTTAAGTTCTTTATTTATTTTTTATTTTTCATAATTCAGTATAGGGGTGGGCGCGGGTCGGTTCGGTTCGGTTCGATTCGGTTTTTTTCGGTTCCAGAATTTTTCGGGTATTTAGTAAATGGAACCGTCGGTTCCAAATATAATTTTGGAACCATTCGGTTTCGGTTCGGTTTGGTTCGGTTCGGTTCTATTCGGTTCCGTTCGGTTCCGTACTATAATTAAATTTTTTAACATTTAAAATAATACTACATAAATATACCTTAAAGTGGATACCAATATTAATAATAAAAAGTAGATACAAATACCAAGTTCAATCTTAACTTTTACAAATTAACGTAATCTAATTTAATAACATATAAATAATAAGTTGTCAAATACAAATACCAAAAAGTAAATATTACTAATAAAACTTCGATATTCATATCAATAATTCATTTGCTTCAAACTTCAAATCTACATAAAAGTGAAATATAAATTTGAAGTCACAAATATAAAATATTTTAAAGTATTGATAATACTTACCAACTATTTAATGTAATTATTAGTTGGTTGACTTTCCATACTAACTATTAAGAAACTATATAAGAAAAAATTGAAAAAAACACAACTAACAAACATAAATAAACTCTAAATTGTTCAACTAATAAGATTTAATAAGAAAAAAATTATTAATTTGTTTAGAAAAAATAAAAGAAATTAATTTATCCAATATAAAAAAAAAAAGTTCGGTTCTTATTCGGTTCTTCGGTTCTTGGTCGAGAACCGAGAACCGAACCAAACCATTCGGTTCTCGATTCGGATACCCGTTCGGGTATTTCATTTTAAAAAACTCGCTCGATTCGATTCGGTTCGGTTCGGACATTTTGCCCAGCCCTAATTCAGTATAGTCCAATTTCCCAAATTAAATGGCACACGTTCTTAATTAAAATAGCGTAAATATATACAAGTGTCCTTTAGACTCAAATTCATTTTGTTCACGATCAAATATAGTTTTTTAAATATATAATTTTTTTGTTACAATTAAATCACCTAATTGAAAAAAAAAAGAGAATAATTAAAGTAGCTAGTGACATATCGTGACATGTTTTTGTATCTTAGTTTTTATTATTTTTATCATTTCAAATTATTATGAAATTATGTCGTACAAAATTATTATTCTTGAAAATGCTCGAATAATAAAAACTATAGATTTTATCGACAACAAATATCATATATGCAAGTGTCGTGTGAATTGAAAATCACTAAGTAGACATTAAATGCCAAAAATAATTTACCGACCTCAAAACTCAGAAGTCTACGCTGTACAAAATAACTGGCCCACTTTTTTTTTACTGGGGACATTGGGAAAAATGATCAATTATTGTGTGAAAGTACTAAAATATCTTCCCCTTGGAGCCCAATGACTGTTCAGTAATAAGAGCTCCTTAGTTTTCACACAAAGGGTGGTTAAGTTTGATCTCCTGCGTGTACACAAGTTTGATTTATTCCAGTTTTAAAACGTTTAAGGGTGTAAAACGTGTTTGATCTCCTAGGCATGTAAATGAGTTGAGCATAGCCGAGCCGATTCACGAGTCAAGACTCGTGACTCATGCACGGCCTGTCCAAAAAATGGCTCGGACTTTTTTTACTCCAGGTGAACCGAGCCAAAGCTCGGATGAAAAATCGAGACTTGGCCTTGAGCCTTGTTGAGCCGGGGTCTGCTTCATTTTTTCTTTTTAGTCAAAAGTAGTGTAACTGTCGGTAGCTACATGCAAGCAAGTGCACAACTAACTCATGGAGGCAACTGTGCAGCTGCCATAAGAGGCAACAATCAACACAATTAGGCGACTAATAAATATGAAAAATTCTATATTTTTATAATTTTATTTATACAATAATACAGGCTAAATCGAAACAAATCGCGATCCGCGACCCGTGACCCGCATGGGCTCGACCGGATGGATCAGCAGGCGGGGCCTAGGTTGTAGTCTAAAATTTGTGGACCAGCCCGGAATCCGAGCGGACAGACTTTTATCACGGGAATCGTTACCGGTCTCATATGTTGGCAGGCCAACTCGACCCGAACCACTCGAATTGACACCTCTAAAAATTACCTTGCAAGTGATCAGGAGGGGCATTCTTTTTTAATTTCATTGGAGTAGTGTTAATAGAATTTTTTTCAATCTTGTCTGTTAAATTATTCAATCATACGTGTCATCAATTTCCAGGTGGGCAAATAAAGTTATAACAGTGACTTAAATTCAAGAATAGAACATTAAACGTTGAATAATGCTATTTGATATAAAAACTAATGATAGTCGTACACATTAGAAGACATTACTAAGTGCTTGTGTGAAAGTAAGTTTTTGAAAATCACTTTTCTCCACCTCATTTTCAAACCACATATGAAAATATGACCCAAAAAAAAAAAAATGATTGTCCGTAATTTTTCCTACTTTTAACGACACATTCTCCAAAAAGTTAATTTTCGAAAAACCACTTTTCAAATAATCTCACCAATACAAGGGCTAAATTACCAACCTCTATGTGGAGCTATAGCTTCAATATGAATTGTTGTACACGTGACAACAAAAATGGAAATGCACAGAAGAGCATCTCCAATGGAAATGTGGGTTGCACTAATTGTGAATAAAATGTACAAGAGAATAGATGTAAACAAAGAGTGAAAATATAATAAAAAAATTAAATGGACATATCATGTTTTATGGAAGTTAAGAGGAGTACACCCCCACAGGTGGACGGCAGGGATGGATCCAGGACCGGACTACAAGGTGACTAATACGTAAAAAAAATAAAATTACACATGAATTTTTGAGACTAGTAGCTTGACCAATAATCACACGATTTTTGAGTTGATTTCTAATAAATGATCAAGAATCTTATTCACTCACGAAGTTAATGCGGTGCAAAAAATGAATAGATGAACAAATTTTAGATACCAAAGTTTGTTTGGGCTCCATTATAAATAGATTTTGGAGGAAGGAAAATATGTTTGTATAGATTTTCTTATCACCCTGGTGTATAAATGCATGCGTGATAGAATTGCAGCCGTCGGATTAAATGTATTTATTGTGAAAGATTGTATAATCACGGGCCATTTTTGGACTGTCACACGAGCCTGCCCGAAGTAGTTTGTCTAGCCACACGAGCCGGTTCAGGCTTGGGTCGTCGTTAAAAAATGAGGCTGGGCTATAGCGGCTCCGTGGACACGGGCCATGAGCTGAGCCAGCTTGAGCTTTTTTCAGGTGGAGCCGCAGGCCGTTCGAACCGACGAGCCTACCCTGGAATTTGTTCAAATTGAAGCTAAGTAATATCGTGAAGCACTTAAAATGTTACAAAAGACTTTAGTATAGATTTGAGATATTATTATTGATAGAATTTAACATAACACAATTGTTCTTATCCCCTAGAGACGCGAGTCGAGATCAACTCAACGCAAAACATGCTTTATACTTGAGCGGGCATAGGCTGTCCAATACAAGGGAACGTGTAAATTTACCTTGCATGTGATCAGGAGTGGCATTCTTTTTGAATTTCATTGGAGTCTAGTGTTAATAGAAATTTTCTCAATCTTGTCTGTTAAATTATTCAATCATACGTGTCATCAATTTCCAGGTGTGCATCTAAAGTTATAACAGTGACTTAAATTCAAGAATAGAACATTAAACGTTGAATAATGCTATTCGCTATAAAAACTACTGATAGTCGTACACATTAGAAGACATTACTAAGTGCTTGTGTGAAAGTAAGTTTTTGAAAATCACTTTTCTCCACCTTACTTTCAAACCACGTATGAAAATATGACCCCAAAAAAAAAAATCATGGTTGTCCGTAATTTTTCCTACTTTTAAATACACATTCTCCAAAAAGTCAATTTTCGAAAAATCACTTTTCAAATAATCTCACCAATACAAGGGCTAAATTACCAACCTCTACGTGGAGCTATAGCTTCAATATGAATTGTTGTACACGTGACAACAAAAACGGAAATGCACAGAAGAGCATCTCCAATGAAAATGTGGGTTGCACTAATTGTGAATCAAATGTACAAGAGAATAGATGTAAACAAAGAGTGAAAATATAATAAAAAAATTAAATGTACATATCCTGTTTTATGAAAGTTAAGAGGAGTACACCCCCACAGGTGGATGGCAGGGATGGATCCAGGACCGGACTACAATGGTGACTAATACGTAAAAAAAATAAAATTACACATGAATTTTTGAGACTAGTAGCTTGACCAATAATCACACGATTTTTGAGTTGATTTCTAATAAATGATCAAGAATCTTTTTCACTCACGAAGTTAATGCGGTGCAAAAAATGAATAGATGAACAAATTTTAGATACCAAAGTTTGTTTGGGCTCCATTATAAATAGATTTTGGAGGAAGGAAAATATGTTTGTATAGATTTTCTTATCACCCTGGTGTATAAATGCATGCGTGATAGAATTGCAGCCGTCGGATTAAATGTATTTATTGTGAAAGATTGTATAATCACGGGCCATTTTTGGACTGTCACACGAGCCTGCCCGAAGTAGTTTGTCTAGCCACACGAGCCGGTTCAGGCTTGGGTCGTCGTTAAAAAATGAGGCTGGGCTATAGCGGCTCCGTGGACACGGGCCATGAGCTGAGCCAGCTTGAGCTTTTTTCAGGTGGAGCCGCAGGCCGTTCGAACCGACGAGCCTACCCTGGAATTTGTTCAAATTGAAGCTAAGCAATATCGTGAAGCACTTAAAATTTTACAAAAGACTTTAGTATAGATTTGAGATATTATTATTGATAGAATTTAACATAACACAATTGTTCTTATCCCCTAGAGACGCGAGTCGAGATCAACTCAACGCAAAACGTGCTTTATACTTGAGCGGGCATAGGCTGTCCAATACAAGGGAACGTGTAAATTTACCTTGCATGTGATCAGGAGTGGCATTCTTTTTGAATTTCATTGGAGTCTAGTGTTAATAGAAATTTTCTCAATCTTGTCTGTTAAATTATTCAATCATACGTGTCATCAATTTCCAGGTGTGCATCTAAAGTTATAACAGTGACTTAAATTCAAGAATAGAACATTAAACGTTGAATAATGCTATTCGCTATAAAAACTACTGATAGTCGTACACATTAGAAGACATTACTAAGTGCTTGTGTGAAAGTAAGTTTTTGAAAATCACTTTTCTCCACCTCACTTTCAAACCACGTATGAAAATATGACCCCAAAAAAAAAAATCATGGTTGTCCGTAATTTTTCCTACTTTTAAAGACACATTCTTCAAAAAGTCAATTTTCGAAAAATCACTTTTCAAATAATCTCACCAATACAAGGGCTAAATTACCAACCTCTACGTGGAGCTATAGCTTCAATATGAATTGTTGTACACGTGACAACAAAAATGGAAATGCACAGAAGAGCATCTCCAATGAAAATGTGGGTTGCACTAATTGTGAATAAAATGTACAAGAGAATAGATGTAAACAAAGAGTGAAAATATAATAAAAAAATTAAATGGACATATCCTGTTTTATGAAAGTTAAGAGGAGTACACCTTCCAAAGGTGGCCGGTGTGCTGAACATTCCCACGTTTTTTTGTTGTTGTTATCATGTAAATATTTTAAGGTGACATAATATATTTTTTGGTGCAGCATACAGTAGAAGATGTTCTTAGCCAGCTTGTCTCTTGCGATTCCTAGTGTGAATTTAAACCCTCTCCCAATCTCCAAAAAAAGAAAATTAAAAAAAAAAAAAATCTGCTTTCCACTACGACTTTGGACTCATTTGATTTTGACATTTGGTAGTACCACTATTTCATAATGAGCGATAATTCAATGAATTAATGAGTTTAATTTATTTATACCTTATTTGAGCCTCATTTTATCAAAAATTCATTTTTAACAACACAGTTTTCTATAAAATAATTTTATAAGTAAATCGAAAACTTTTTCTTATCTTTTAACAATACATTCTCCAAAAATCAAATTTCAAAAATATATTCCTCCAAAATAGGGCTCAAACAAGAGCTCATCGTCAAATGAACCAAAAAAAAAAAAAAGAAAGACGAAGAAGCGATTCATACATATAGTTGTTTTATTCGGTGAAATTATTATCGTGAGATTGAGACTAGCAGCTTGACCAATAATCACATGATTTTTGAGTTGATTTCTAATAAATGATCAAGAATCTTATTCACTCACGAAGTTAATGTGGTGCGAAAAATGAATAGATGAACAAATTTTAGATACCAAAGTTTGTTTGGGCTCCATTATAAATAGATTTTGGAGGAACGGAAAATATGTTTGTTTAGATTTTCTTATCACCCTGGTGTCTAAATGCATGCGTGATAGAATTGCAGCAGTTGGATTAAATGTATTATTGTGAAAGATTGTATGAAATTTTGCCAAGTGTAAATTCTGTAAACGAAATGGTAAACGAGGGTGTAAATGTAGCACAACTCTTGGAGGAAAATGTGTTTTAGAATAATGATTGTTTGAATAATATGTGATTAAAAAATAAAGAAAAATTTTGAATTTACGTGATAGAATGTGCGGTTGAAAATAAAAAAGAAAAAAAAATGCATTTGTGTTAAAAAAAATTGAGCCCAAACAGTAGAGAAATAGGAAATATCATTTAAAATTTTAGGTGAGCATTTTAATGAAGAACCTCCCAAATTGAAGTAGAAGAGTCATGTTTCACCCTCTCTCCCTCTTTCTTTCTTTTTTAGAAAATAGATTTTGAAATATTGATTTTTGGTAGACTGTGTGGTTAAAAAATAGATTTTTTTTAATTAACGTGTAAAATTATCTCATGAAAGAGCGTGCGTTTAAAAATAAACTTTAGAAAAAACTGGAGTTCAAAAATAGACTTATTTTAACCAAGATTCACCATCTTCCAAAATTGTTATTATAATTTTTGAAGTATACAATAATTTATACGAATTACATAAATGAATATTATTTGAAAATTTACAATTTATATTTCAGGTATAAGATCAAACAAAATTAAAATCGACCAGTGTTCTATTGTTTTTTTCACGAATAGAACCAATGTTCCATTTTTGCGATTTTCGATATGGAAACCACTTTGGGGTTCGGTGTTCACAAACCTCGTATCGAACCACCCGGGTCCATCCCTAATTAAAAACTTAAAAAAATAAATGAAAAATGGAATCCTATATAAGTGATGGAAATAATTTTGAGGTGGGTACCCTTTTATTTTCATTGAATTAATGATTTGGTCCTGAACTTCATTGTTTAGTGGGGTCTGTCCGTTGTTCCTTCTTGGCAGCAAACAAATCCTAGTTTATAAAGGAATACAATCATTATTTAAATATAATCATCATTTTGACTCTTAATTATTATTTTTTATTATTTTTATTATTTTTATGTTAATTACTGTTTTATTTTTCTGATTTCGGAGGTTGAACGGCATACTAATACAGGGTTGTGACCCCACCAAAGTTTTTAATCCCAAATAAATATTATATTATTTTGAGTAAATGGAGAAAAAAGTTGGTGGTGCAAAATCAATTAAAAGATTTTTTTTCTGACGACCCCCCTTCATTTTGTGGATATTTGCAAATAATTCCCCAACTCTACAAATTCACATTCTTAACCACTGATCTTGTCCATTTTCACATTAAATGTTTTTTTTCCTTTCAATTCGAGATGATTTATATATTTTATTTTATAAAGTCAATTCAACGCGATGCATAATATAGTTTTAGAAGAATCGAACATATGGTAAAACGACACAATATAATCGTAATCGAAAGTTTCGAATTTTATAACATCTTGTTTGACGGTAGTATCATCTACCTCAATAAAAATAGTCGGACAATACATTTTTCAAAATTGACATTTTATTTAGTTAACTTATCTCGTTTTATCCATAAATATTACAATCGGAAAAAAAAAAAAAAACTAGATTTTTGGTCAAAAAGCAAGAATATGTAATTTCTAGGATGCCATAGAATAATTGTCATTAATTTCTTGTTTAAGTTGTGGCACTACTTCACGTTTCTATAATTAGTAAAATTCCAAAATTTTGTTGGGAATATTATGATAAAGTGAAAAGTTTTATAATAGTAATTTATTTGTCTATAAATCATATGTAATCTATTATATTTGATTCACATTCCAGACTCTTAAATATCGATGTATTGTAAATTTTCTAGTAATGTCATGATTTTTTTACGGTAATTTTTGGATCAGATAAAAAAAAATAGCGTATTAAAATAAAAACTAAAATAATCATGTCCACTTTGATACATCATATAACATTTTTAGGGCGTGTTTTACATGGATTTTTTAAAATAGATTTTGTTGAAAAGTGATTTTTTTTAAAAAATTATTTTATTTGAAGAATAATTAATCAAAAATACTAATTTATTGCTTATTGAATGATTAGCAAAGAAAAATGAAAAGATAAGTCAATAAAACAGAAATGAAGAGTTATCATTGTGAAGCTAAAACAACAGGTTAATATTAATTAATTAATTAGAACAATCGACCATGGTTATCATTGTCAACACCAAAATGATTCTTGTCGTTTAAGCTTTAGGGTTACAGTCTCTTGTAATTTCAGAAAAATGACAGGGCTAAAATTGTATTTTAGCACATACATGAATGCAAAAATATCAAGAATAAAGAAAGCTGGAAATTTTTTGAGCAAATGCAGAGAACCCTGTAGGGTTAGTATAGGCTAGGACAGCTCTGTAGAGTATAATACTCTCTCTCTCTCTCTCTCTGAATATAAGTATATTTTTTTACCTTCTCTCTCTCTCTCTCTCTCTCTCTCTCTCTCATATGTAAAATTCTTGAATATTTCCGTCTCTCTCTCACGCATATTCACCAAGGGGAAGGTGAATCGTGAGGAGTTTAATGTATAAAACTACTTTTTTGTGGAGTGAAGAACCTGATGCCCCTTTTGATGTGTGAGTGGGTGGTGCTGTTTTCCCTCGTTACTATAGATAAACTAATACATACGTCTTCTCTCTCTATAGATGCATCTTCTCTCTTGCTTTGAGCTATTTTCTTTGTTTTTTCTTTGTCTATCGCTGTTACTCTTCTAAAGCCTTTTAAGCATTCGATGACTGTATTTCCTCTTCATTTTTCCTACTAAGAATATATACAGATTCAAAATTAACAGGTCTGTATCTGATTTTGTTCCAGGAATTTCTTTTATCCTTAAGGGGGTTTTCTTTATTTTTTGCCTTCAAAAATCAGTGATTTTGGGCTTTTCTTAATTTTTTTTTTTTTTGAAAACTTGTAAGATTTTCTTGATGTTTTGTGCTGGTGTGTGTTTTTTTAATCGATTTTGAGCTGGGCTATGAGTGTTGATAGGGTTTAACCTCCAACTATTTTTTGTGATTTTATGATCTATACTGTCATTCAATTGTTGGCGTTTTTCTTACATAATTTTTGACACAGTTTCGTTCATAGTTTTTCCTTAGATCAAAGCAAAATAAATCTGGTCTATGCGTTGAAACTGGATTTTGCATTTCTCATGTCTACTGTTCACTCGACTGACTAAAGATTTGATTTTGGGGTCTGGGTCTTTCCATCTCTTCTGAATCATTTTACACCATGTAAATATTTTACCGATTACTTTGATTTTGAGGTCAGTTTATACCATATGCATGTGTATGCGTGAGATTTTTTTGGGTTCATTTTTGGAATCTATCTGATTCATCACCTCGTCATCAGATCATCTTGATTTTGCTCTCTTTGAATTTCATTTTTCAAGTGAGCAAGGTTAATTGTTTCCCATCTTGAAAAGATTCAGCAAATCTATGTACTTTAACTTGGTTTGCCCACATAAAATAACGATTCACGAGGGTCGATCTTTGCTTGTTGCCTTCTTTCTTTGCCAAATTTTGTTTATTTCCTTGCTCAATCTGACTCTTCCAGAGAGCTATATTCATATAAGATGCTTCAAGTTTACACCTTCCAGGCACATGAAATATCATTCTTAGAGGAGTCTAGAGTCTTCCACTGCCCTTCGTATTTTGTGGGTCTGTTTTTTCTTCCCAAAGTTCCTGATCTTATGTTTTGATATTCTTCTCTCCTTTGCAGGGTTGATGGATTGTTGAAGAAAAGGTACAATATTTAGGTGGGGTTGTTTGATTTTGATCTTAGAGGTGGTATTGGTGGTGGTGGGGTTGGGGACCTTTGTTGAGTGAGGCCTTAGGCTACTGTTATGCTGAAGGATAAGTATAGTAAGATAAGGCCTTGTTTTGGAGATAAAATAGGTTCTTGTGACTGTTGCCTAGACAGCACAAGAAGGGAGAAAAAGGCTGTTAGCAGATGTTATCCATTGAAAACTCTCCACCAGATCCCCAGTGTCCTTGTGAAATCTCACAACTGAAAAGCTGTAATAGTCATGAGAGGGCTTCTGATAATAAGCAGCAGCTTGAGGTAGATCTGTCCAAATTCTCCATAAGGTAATAAATGGATGAAAAATTTCATCTTTCATAAATCTTCCAAGTTTTACACTTCTGTCATGTTATTTCTTGTTATTTTCTCTGTTGGCCAGATCCCAGTTGCATATTTCTGATTTTGATTCATCCAAATATGGGTTTGCCATCAAGCTTCATGAATATACAATTTTTTCTCTCTTTATTTGTTTTTCTTTGCCTAGTTTTGGCCTAATGACCTTATTTTAGCAGTTTCTGGTCTTCCATGTCTTATAAAGTTGTTCTTCCAATTTGTTAACGACCACCGTTAGATGGTCAATTTTGACTTGCTATTCTTGGGTAATTAGTAATGGTCATTTCATGTTCTTCCAAAACCCCTCTCACGCTGGGAATCCGAATTTCTTGCAAATCTATTTGTGGTTAAATCCTCTGTCAAAAGCTGCCATTCTTTGTGGGGCAGTCTTAGTCCTCATTATACAGTTCTTTTTTCTAAAATAGGTGCATAATAGGAGGGTCTTGTGATATTTGCAATTCATTTTATGAATTGGTGTGTTCAAATACCCCCATTATTTTGTCCTGAATTTGTTGTTTATGTGATATTAGTTGTATATCTCAATCATAAATTTTACTGTAGGGATTATGTTCTCAATACACGGAGCAAGGATATCCAGACGAATTGGCCATTTTCTCAGAAAAAATTGCAACTTTGTTTGAAACATGGCGTGACCAATCTGTTGCCACCTTTTCAGTCTCTTGATTATGCAAGAAACTCATCAATTGAAAAATGTGATGTTGGAAGCATTACCAGTGACAGAGAAAGTATAAGCAATTCCGATGTGAAGCTCTCCTGTTCAAGTGATCATCCTGTGTCCGTCTCTTATACCAATATTGGGCATGGCCATAAGCTGAATGTGGATTGTGGAGACATTAATCCAACTGAATCTCAAGAAGATAAAGAATTTCCATCAACCATAACGAGTCATTCTTATTCTGAAAGAGAGAAGATTCCCAAAGTACAAAGCCCTTGCTTGGAAGCAGAAACTAAAAATTTCCCAGGATCCTTGACGGAAAAGCCTGTATCTGTAGTTCCATCATCCAACAAGAGCGAAAGTACAATTAAAGAAACAGTTAAGAAGTGCAGATTGATTGTGAAATTGAGTAACGTTGCTGACCCAAGGTTGCAAGAAGTTGGGGGTGCAAACACTTCTGTGGTGTCGGAAACAATGGCTTCAAAAGTGTGCCCGGTATGCAAGACCTTTTCATCTTCTTCTAACACCACTTTAAATGCCCACATTGATCAATGTCTTTCTGGGGAGTCAACAATCAAGTGCACAGAAAATCACGCAGTCATTAAGCATAGAATAAAGCCAAGAAAGACGAGATTGATGGTGGATGTATATGCAACGGCCAAACATTTTACGTTGGAGGATCTTGATAGAAGAAACGGAACAAACTGGGCCTCGAACTTGGGTTTTCCTGCTCCAAATATAGGGATGTCTGTTGAAGAGAAGAAAGACATAGCAACTCCTGCCGATGTTGAGGACATCAATGAAGAAGCTGCAGTCTACATTGACTCCAATGGCACAAAACTTCGCATTCTATCAAAGTTCAATGATCTGCAATCAAACTCAAATGCTAAAGATGATTGTAGACCTAGGAAACTTGAGAAAAGAGACAAAGAAAGCAAATTTTCATTGAGTAAGAAGAAAAATCTCATTAGGAAACACAAGCTTATGAAATGTACTCCTCATGGCCAAAATAGTTGCTTTCTGAGGCATGATCATTGTCTCAAGGTGCGTTACTTCAACTTCTTTACAGCTCGTTCTTGACTGTTGCTGTGCTTTCTTGTTTGCCAATCAATTTTTTCCGGCTTTTCCATTTATGGCATATGTTCAGCTTTTTGATTGTCGGCCTTGAATGAAGCTAGGGAAATATTCCTTTCTCATTTGGTTTATTATGAAATCACAAGGTCTTGGCACCAAAAAGTTAGAATTAAGTTGTGATTGGCGACTTTTTGTTGATTCGTATTATTCTTTGTTTTTGGTTTTCAATCTAACACGCAGGATTCGTGTTCTCATTTTTGGTATTCTGTTGATAAAAAATGTATATTTGCAATTTAGATTACCTGAAATTTTGTTTAGCTTATTAGTTATAGTGTTTGCATCAAAGTATCACGAGTTGCTCTCTTTATCAAATGACTAGATTGCTTATTATACTTTCGCAAAATGCGAATTAATCATGGGTTGTTAACAGATTGATGATAGTGAACAAAGAAATGTTCCTCCTGAAGAAAGTTGCAAGAAAGAAGAATGTTTGACACAACCCTTGAAAGCTTGTGATCAGACGAAACTAAATAATTTTGGAATTACAAGACAGTGGGTAGGCTCCAAGCGAACTGGTCTGTTGAAGAAGATTAATCTTGAAGGTGAAAATCAGCATTCAGACAAAGGTGTAACTAAAGACTTGCAAGTAAAAAGTCGTCAGTCTTCACAAACTGACCCTTTTTTGAAGAGAACTAGTAGTTTGAGTTCGGCAGTTTTATCTGATCAGAATCCACAATCACCTCCTGAAAGCAGCAGAAGGCTGGAGAATTTGTCTCTTTTTTCTCATGATGGATGTAAGGATCCTTCTTCGAGAAAGAGGGCAGGATTTTCCTTGTCGGATTCTCAAAGCTGTCACAATAGAAAGAAGAAACATCTCATGTTATCTAAGTGTAGCGAGAAGCAGTTGAGGAAAGATAGCCCGTCAGTTCTTAATCGTAGAACGGATCCTCCAGATAATCATATACCTTCTCGGAGTGACAAGAGAATGGAGCTCAGTCCCACTAAAAATTCTCATAGTTCTTTTATCAGCTCAAGATCGTCCCAACATCATGCATATTCATCTGGGGGTAAGAAATTTTCATCTTTAAGGAATATTTCTGTGGATCATGCATTCTCATCTAGAGGCAAGAAACTATCATCTTTGAGGAAGAATGAGTCCACTGTCAGCCAAGCTTCTATTCCTGATCGCTCTAAGAAAAGTTTGATTAGAAAATGTTTGGACCGGAAGAAGCCTCATATGCATTACATGTCAGGATCAGATGAAGAAGCCCTTGCATCCCAATCCACAATTTTTAGGCAACATCACCTGGTAGAAGATCTGTGTGAAAATTCAACTCAATTAGAAACAACAGATAAATTATTTGTTGATAAAACTAGGGTCTTGAAAATCCGTAAGAAGAGAGGGGCATTTATGATCTGTAGAGAGGAGGAAACCAAGGCTTTGAAAAGCTCACAGCACTCTCCTGAATTTGACAGTCGCCAGGCTGGGATGAAGATTGATTCTTTTGCCAGTGACAGTGTTCCATCTTTTATATCCAATGATATGGAACTTTCGGGAAAAGAGGTTGAGAATTCGGATGACATTGTCTGTGAATCAATCCCTGACATGGCTGACGAGGGAACTTTTCTGGTTTTTAGCAAATCTTTGGATTCTGCATTCCCTGTGCTTGCTGAAACTTCTGATGTGCAAGGTCTGTCACAACAGTATCTTGAAGCAAACAAGGAACCTTTTCCAGTTAAGGCAGTATTGGGTGGTGAAGAGATGTTCTGCAGGGATGAAGTGGGGAAACATATCATCACTCACAATGTCCACATGGTGGCAGAGTTGGATACTTACGAAGAACCTAGAAATTACTTTGTGGATGTTGATCCGATACCTATTCCTGGACCACCCGGATCCTTTTTGCCAAGTCCTGGGCGTGTGGGCTCAGACGATCTTCATGGAAATTCATCATTAACTACCTGCAGGGTTCAATCTTCTGAAGATGAGCATGAATTAATTGATATGGATTCATCAGAATCTCCTGTTTCTGCCATGTCAGCTATGTCCAACTCCATCGCAGCAAGATCTTATTCAGTTTCCTTGGAGAAGTTGTCTTTAGAACCTGATCATGGTGTTCAACCTGAGACTAGATCTAGTTTCTCCCAAGCTAGCCTTGATCCTGTGGTTGAGAGTTCCAGTCCTTACGAGCCGGCCGTGAGTGCAGAAGGAAAGCTCAACCTGGACCAGTCAAGGACTGATTTGATGTTTGCTGAATCGAGTCCTTTCAGATTCAAAAACAGTCAGCCGTGCTGTTGCTCTAGGAAGGAGGGTGCTTTATCGGGTTCTGCTTTAAACAATCAAGGATCACAACTTTTACAGAGAAGATCTATGTCTTCACTTGCACTTCCTGCCATAGAAAAGCAAATGGGTTGTTTTGCGAAGAGAAAGTTTGAAAGTTTCAGCTCGAGGTCGGAAATAGTCTCCAGGAGCAAGTCAAGTTCAGAACCTGAAGAACTTGTTGCAAAATCACCCATTGGGCATAGGCCTATGCAGTTCTCTATAAATTCTGAGGTTAAGTCCCCAAATCGTGATCATAATGAGTCTGCTACACCTATTTCTACTCCTATTCTTAGACTAATGGGAAAGAACTTGGTGGTAAATAAAGACAAAGATGTGTCTGCTGAGACCAATCCTGCTCCATCAAGTATTATGAATGACCATGCACAGCCACTATCTTGGGTTGATAGTAGTGTCACTTTGGGAAAGATTCACAATGAGGACCACTCGTTACATCATATGATTTCACAAGTTCCAGTCACCTCTGACCATTTGCAGAATAGCAGGATGCAGACATTGCATTTTGATGTCAGTTCATCAAATGGTTCTGTAAACCACAGCAATCATAAGACACAACTATTATTTCCTCGTCCATCAATGCCCATGCTTTCAAATAGGAATTATGGTTGGAGTTTCCCATCATCAATGGGGTGTCATGAATACATGGGCGGGTGCAACTTGACCCCTGAACAACTTGGGTCCAGGATTATGGTGGGTACTACTCCAATTACCGATGATATCGAGAAAGTGCGAGCTTCTTCTGCCACCCATCTCAGGAGTGCAGTTTCTTGCGGCAGGGCCACAACGGAAATAATTGTTATTGATGATACACCAGAGAGCAAATCTGGTTCAGTAATTAAAGCTACATGTGATGAGGGAAATATGAAAGTTGGGGGATCTACAGTTGGGATTTCGGCATCAATGAGAGATTCAAGGCATCCGAATCCTCTCTATCATTATCTGCCACAGGGCTACTCTATCTGTCGTGGATCTCCAATTGTTCGGAATGCAAATTTTCAAGTGCCACCCTCCAAGGGAGCGAATGCAAGTCCAGATAAATGGAATGGCACTCCAGGAGATTCAAGTGTATTGCATTCAAATTCTATAACAGCTTCGTCAACCTCCAATGATCACCTGAGATCTATGCTGTATTCTTCTCCACACTTTTCATAACCAACAGGAATTACTTGGCATGGTTATAGCTCGTGCTGGGATTTGCATCAAGAGTTTTGTGGGACATCTCTATGTGTTTCTGGCCAATTGACTGCCGAAACATGGGTGCTCAAAGTCGAATTAAGTGACATACATAAAATATAGTCTGACAAAGGAGAAGAAGACAAGTTTGCGCAGATGAGTTTTAAATTAAGTTTCCCTTGTTTACCTTCTATTTTTACTTTTATATAGAAGCACTGAAGGTAGTTTTAATACGGTTTTTAAGGCTTTTTCTTATATAATCAAAAACTTACCCAGAGGCTTATGTATAAGAAATCTTTGAATAATGAGTTACCATTGTGCTGTGAAATTTCATATCTTTATGGCCTTCCTCATTTGCATACTCCCAAAGTTTAAAAGATCAGATGTTAAAGAGTAAAAATATTTAATCTCCATAAAATGGAAATTTAAGCCTACAAATCTCAGCATTTGGCGGCGATGTTGAACCTATATATATATATATATATATATATATATATATATATATATATATATATATATATATATACTTGCTATTAGTATTCTCCTTTTCAGGTTGAGATAATGTTTATTACCAGTTGCATGCATAGTTTTCTTGATACAATGTTTAGCGCTCGCTTATTTTAGCACTGACGTGATGTCAAAAGATCATCATCACATGCATATTTGAGCGGCTAGCGAACTGTATAAGAAAAAAAGAGTCCTTCAGCTCGCTTCAGTAAATATTGCACCATAACTTTTATCGGCATTTTCTTCCATCTTTCTTCTTCTTGGAACCTACATTGAAGAATCGCATTCTATTATTGCATGTGACAAAATGGAGGTAGTCGACATATACATCTTCCTCAATATATTCAGGCGTTTTTCTATGTTTTTGTAGCTCGTTCTAAACTTGGGTTTTGTCAAATCATGGTTCCATATATACATTTTGTTGGGCGTTCTCTACTGGAGACGTGTTTTAGTTGCAAAAGATCCGGGCTTTATATATGGACGAAGTAGAGAAAATTATTCATGTAACTGACTCTAAATTTATTGAAATAATGTGTGGTTTGTTGTTATCTATACGCGTAGGTTGGATGACCTATTACAAGAAAACATTTAAAGAAAAATGTGTTATAGAAGCTTCTCTTTTGTTTCGCTTCTTTGCTCCATTTCTTGACTGTTTCTCCAAGGAATATGCAATAGGAAGTCCGTGGAGGATGTGATATTGACATAAAGAGATGATGAAACGAAGCTTTGCCTTTGCATGAAATATATCCGTTGTGACATAGTAATCCACTTCGTAATATTCACTACTGTGTGTGTGTGTGAGAGAGAGAAGGGGGGGGGGGGGGGGGAGGGGTCAAAAGGGTGGAAAAGATGCGTACAAGACGCCAAAAGAATGGCCAATTGACATTTGACCGTTGGTTGGCACCAACTAATACCCCTAATTTTCAAAATAATACCTATGTTGAATATCTTGTTTATTATTATATTTATAATTTTTCTTAATGAATAACGTTATTCAACTAAAGTCTTGATCATTATTGGTCTATATGATCGTGGGATTACTGTCAAATTGTTCAAGAAATTGGAACATATTTTATTAATCGAGAATGTGGCCCCACCTTCGATGAGGGAGTGAATAATATTCTCTCTCTATGCTTGATATTTTCGTACTGTTTAAGGTCTCGTTTAATAATTTTGTTAAATGTAGTACCATCGTTGTCCATATACTTCCATACTTCAATTTGAATTAACCATCGACATTAATCCTTATAAAATGGTTCAATTAATGTAGGCTGTCACCTAAACTGTTGATAAGCACGAATCATGTTTAATAGCATTATTTTATAAAATTTACCCAAGTATTTCAATTCTATCGTAGTCACTTGCTGACATAAATGCAATGTTTTGTGGGTTTGTTGATGAAAGGTGTATGGTGCAGTTTGCAAAATGTTTCAAAGTGGACCATCCTTTGTCCCTTCCCATTATTATGCTTCGTTGCTAATCGCTATCTTTCAACGAATTCCGAATACAGAAACATTAAAATAATCAAAACTCCTTGTCATTGTTTGATGGAGGGCACCTTTAATATTCGATAATTACCCTCACTACTTTTCTAATTGTGATGTCACACCCTTTAACTTTATTTCGCATATTCTAGCCTCCCGCAAAAAAGAGAGAGAAAATGTTATTTCCCTACTTTGCATACGCTGGGGTGGATGTGATTCCATTTAATTTAGTTCCATTGAGAATCGGAGTCGAACCGAAAATCAATGATTTTCTTATAATGAAACTCAGTCGATTCGATTCGATTCAGTTCGATTTGGTTTCATAACCAAAGTTTTTAAAAGTCACGTCCGAAATTGAAACAATAAGCCTTATTCAATACAAATGAAAGTTCTATTTTCATACTACATATTGTCTAATAAAAATCATTCACCAAATTAATAAATAAAACATAATTAATTAACAAAATGGTCGGATTAGCACCTATTCTTGGTTCCAGGTACTAGAATTGGAACCTAATCAAAACTTATAGGTTCTTGGTTCCAAGAATCCGAACCGTTCATAATTGAATTGAATCGACTGCTCTAATTTGGTTCGATTGGTTTTGGTCCCACCCCTGATGGATACAGTATATTTTGGTATATTATTATGTTAGATATGTGGAGTCTAAAATGTTGTACAATTTTTTTCTCGATCGTCCTACTAGTTTCTTCCTAGATAAAAATGGTATTAAGACAAACCTCCATTATGTGTTATAGTAAAGAGAGAACATGGAGATGTAAGTTCAAAACATATTATAATTCTATTCTTCTGTATAGCACAATTCTGCAACGTTGCACCAAGTACATGCAACTCGTACGTTGAGAATAATGAAACTCCTTAATTCGTGAATTTCATGTTGTTTTATTTTAGATAATTGCTTCTATTATTCCACTCCAATGGTGGCAATGATGAGCACTAAACAAAACTCAAGTTCTGCAACATCAAAAACTGTTATAAAAAAATAAAAAAGTATTCAATCTGTCGCAAATACTAGCATAATGAATTAAAAAAATAAAAGCATATTTCATGGTCGAAATCATATAAAATTAAAAGTAAGAAAATATATTTTGAAAAATTACTTTTTGTGCAGAAAAAAAAGCAACTTTGCTAAAGGGGCTGTGATTCTGGGACTGGTTGTGGGGCTCCATGGCGGCCCTTTGGATCATGGGAGCGTATCCGCCATTCATGATAGGTCTGGAAGAACCCCGCAAGGGCATTTTCTCGTAATTATCCCACCCATTAATATTTATTTTTTGAATTTTTAGCCCTGGCCGTCCAGGGGCCGCATGCAAAATCCTTTGAAGGATGTGATTTTTTTAATAAATTTTTTTCGCCTGTCATTGTTTTGTGAATTTACAGACCTGCAATAAATATGTTGAGAAATGCTATGCAAAAATAAAAAATAAAAAAATCCAACCATACAGATGCTGCCATCGCAGCAGCAGCAGCAGCGGCGGTAAGATTAATCCATGTTGAGAAATGCCCATCAACTTTTAGACAAAAAGGAAAATCTTTACAGGGAAAAAGTATTAGCTGATTTCACCATATCTTGAGCATGGTTGGGGCCCCAGCATCAGTGTCCTGATATGATGCAAGTTCTGCACAACTCTTCGCCACTTGGCACTGTCGAAATGACCACCCCTCAGTAGCAACTTTGACCTGGTTTCCAGCAGTATAGCTTTCAGCAATGACACTTCTTGCCACATGCGCTTGTCCACTCTTTGTCACTTCTCCTCCAACTATGCTACAATTTGTTGCTCAAACTATTAAAAAGGACCCATTTTAGTCCTCTATCTATTTCTAGGCCACAAATCAATCCTCCAACTATTGTAAAGCTTTACTTTGGTCATCGGACTATTCAATAGTCCAATTTGGTCCTGAAACTACTTTGAGGCGACAATTTGGTCCTCCAAATTTTCACTGACAATAATTCTTTCCTCCAACTATGCTTAAGCTTTCGTTTGGTCCTCCAACTGTATAAAGACCCATTTTGGTCCTGAAAATCTTCAGATGTGACAATTTGGTCCTCCAACTATTCAAAGCCGTGAATTTGATCCGCCAGCTATGCACATGCATCAAGTTTGTCAACCCATTTTACATAGATGAAGCTGTGGTTTTCAAACTTCTCACCAACAGTTCAGTCTTCCATACATGCTAAAGTTCAATTTGATCCTCGAACTTTTCTAAGCCCACAATTTTGTCTTACAATTATTCACATGCGCCAATTCTTTCCTCAAACTATTAACATTTATCAAGTTGGTTCTCCCATTTTACAGAGATGACAATTCTATCCTCCACCTATTTATACAAATCAAAATTTATGATTATAGTTAAATGCTAGCTGGAATAATAATGCAATTTCCGGGCTTGTACCTGTTACAGGCCCATGAAAAGCGAAGAGTAGTTATCAATACCAATAGGAACGGATCCAGGACCGAATTACAGGCTAGACTAATACATAAAAAAAAAATTACACATGTCTTTTTTTACATAATTTTTTTTTCTAACTAAAAAAAAATTGAATACCAATATATACCAGAAAACAATTTTTTTTTTTTTCATAAATAACAATGTTTTAAAAGGCAAGGTGATGCAATACAAAAAGAAGAAGAGTTCATGGGGATTAATGTCGGAAAAAATGAATTTTCAAAGTGTTCGTTTTTGGAGCTTTCTGGGTCTATTTTGAGTGGAAACTGTCCAGTGAGCAAAATTCATCAGCTTTGCCCATAAGGTACAACCAGTTTCTGTCCAATTCCATCGTTTAGGGTTCTGAAAATGCATTTTTCTTTATCTGGATAATTTTCTTAATTTTAATTAGATTAGGATTTTAATTTCATTTAGAATTTGATTTTATCTTTTATTCTATCGTTATCGAGCGTTAGTCGTTATCTAGTAGTTACTTATTATCCAAATTTTATTTACTTTGTTGTAATAAATTTTTACGCTCAATTGAGTTTTGAATTAAATAAAAAGTCTCAACAAGTTTCTCAAATTATTCTCTCTTATTGGTATTTGAGGGCCGTTCTCTTTGGGTTTTAGTTTTGTGTTTTGAGTGTTCATTTTGAGATTGTTAAAAATGTGTTCTTTTTGACATTTTGAAAACACCCAAAACGCGTTTTAAAATTTTTGACTTGATTATAACTGAAAACACCCAAAATTGCATTTTGAAAATAGGAAAGAGAACGCGTTTTCACTATTTTAAAAAATTGAAAACAGAAAACGATTTGAAAATGGTAAAGACAACAGACCCTTAATCTTTCAAATCAACAAGTTTCGAATTTTGTGAGATTTTGTTCTTTTCTATAAGCTTCTGCTACGTCACAAAGTTAAGTCTCGAGCTTAAGTGACTCTAAGTGAAGTCTTGACTTAATAAGCGTTGTCATATTTTTAATTTGTATTTTATTATTCTAAATCAATCAATAAATAAACAATACATATCTTGCATGTTTATTAAACTTTATACATACATTTCAAGTTTTCAACAAAAACACAAGTCTCAAAATCTTGAATATTATAGTTCCAAAATTAGAATAAATATAAACGTAGCATAAACCTTGCTTAAGTCTTGTCCGTGGCGGATGACAAGTAAAAGATTTGGAACACAAACTTGGCAAAGAAACAAGATGAATGATGAATATTTTTATTTTCTAGTGTGGCATGCTCTGATTTAGGACAAAAACAAGATGAAGTCGGGAATTGTTCGTGATTCGAGTTTAGGCTAGATTGCATTTTTTTTTGTAGGTCTAGACTTAGGACAAGAAAATGCTACCTGCCAAACAAGAATGCCAGATCTTTTTTCCGCCTAAGTGCACCTTAAGACATCGACGTAAAGTTGATCATCTTTTTCAAGCCTTATCCAATACGAGACAATTTCTTTGAACCCTAGTCTAGACATGCCTTCTAGAATTACCAGGATTTGTTTTGAAATCTTGCAAAACAATTTTTTACGTGTGAAAGAGAAAATGGCCATTGAACAAAGGTAGAATCGCTCGTTACCCTACTTTTGACACTTACTGTGCAAAACTTTCCACCTTTTGGAATTGATGAAAAATATCCTTTTATGAAACTTGGAGTGCGTTTTCACCGTCATCCATTTTGTCAATAAAAAATTGTGAATTTATTTGCTTTTGAAGCCTGGGAGTTGGTAAGGATTAAAATTAATAGGGTATCTTCTATTTAAATAAAATAAAAAAATAAAGTATTAATTATAACTATAGTTCTAATTTTTTTAAAAAATTCCAAACCAATTTCAAATAAATTATTTAAAAAAAATTAAAAATTAAGAAATTCCTTTCTTTCCCACCATCACTACCGCCGCGCCATCATCGTCGTCACCATAACTCACTAAGGACCCAATCCGCTATCTCAAACCTCATATTCCCCACTTTCTCCTCTTTTTCCTTCCCCTTTCCATCCTCATTCACGTCACCACTTTCAAGAAAACCCTCCAAAAACCCCTTCAGTCAAAATCCTACACTACCATGGACAGCTCCTTCAACTCCACCACCACGTACTGAAAAGTTGAAGCCCATTACAATAAAGATAGCGTTGAAAGGCCCATTCATTAACAAAAGAAAAAGGGAATTGAAAACGGACCTTAGCTTGGGCTTTGGCAGCTTCAATGCAGCAAGCATGCTGAACGGCCTCCATTGCTTCGCGATGGAGAATGGCTTCTTGTTTGGCTCTCTTCTCTTTCTCCAATTTCTTTTTGGCCCTCTCTTTCCTTTCTCTCTGATTTCTCTCCAGCTTCTTTCAAGCTCTTCTCAATTCAAAATCCATCTATGTTTTCTTCCTTTTTGTGATCACAAACTGTTGGAAGGAGTTCACAAGATTAGCTCGCAAATCAACAAAAAATATATACTAAAACAAAAACAAAATTGTACATAAAGTAAAGTGAAAATAATGCATCTTATTATTCGAAGCCCTCAAGCCAATAATCTGTCACTCAATGTTTAAATCACTGAAGAACAACCACTATTAGAGTACAAATCACAACCAAAGTGAGATTACAAAGGGTACACACTCAGACAAGCCCAATATATTTCACAATGAGATCTCTCCTTTGCTAACCACACGATTCACTCAAGAACCAACACCCAATACAAGTAAATCATTCAAGATTACAGGCTATTGAGAGAAGAAATCAAATGAGATTATTTGATTTTTACAACAAAGAAGAAAAGACTCGTAGCGGCACAGAGAGTGCACAAGAAAATTAGAAGAATCTCGAAGCAAAAATCAAGTCTCTCGAACCCTAGAAGCCCTCTTAAATGGGCCACACAACAGTCGCCAATCCAACGGCGTTGGAGGTGACACGTGGTGACTCCATTGGCGTTCATTTCATCAGGTAAGTGAGAAATACAGTTTTAAGCCTTCAAGCAAATCACGTTTTCTTGCACCAATTAAAACAACATATTTTTAGTTAGCTGGGCCTCCATTGATTTCCAGCTTGGCCAACTCAATAAGCCCAATGGGCATAGCATCATTGTGCTACAAATTTCCCTTCATACTCCACCTTGGTACAACGATTCACATTCATTAGTGGTTATTCATCAATCATAAATATCATCAGCACATTGTAGCATCCACAGATCAGCAAGGAGCAACATTCAACAAGGTCAAGCAGTCCAGGAACTTGTTTAAGGGTAGAACTTTGGTACCTACATCAGCAGGGTTGTAATTAGTAGATATCTTTTCAAGTTTCATAACACCTTATGAAATAACTTTTCTAATAAAATGAAATCTAACATTAACATGCTTAGATCTATTATACAAAACAGGATTTCTACTTAAATGAATTGCAGATTGACTATCAGAATAAAGAACAACTTCTTTAACAAAACCAAATTCATTAAGTAACCCTTTTAACCAAATTCCTTCTTTGATAGCATTGGTGGCTATAATTTATTCAGCCTCAGTTAAAGACAAAGCCACAATCTTTTGAAGTCGGGATTTCCAGCTTATGCAAGAATTACACAAAGCATACATGTATGATGAAATAGATTTTCTGTTATCTCTATCACTTGCATAATCAAAGTCAGTAAACCCTTTTAAAATAACACTTTAAGCTTGTTTTCTAAATTGAATTCCCAAGTTTGAGGTCCCCTTAATGTACCTAATAAGCCATTTCCCAATGTGTTTCACCTGAGTTTGACATATATCTACTCATAACACTTATCGAATATGGAAAATCTGGTCTAGAACACACCATGAGATACATTACAGACCCAACTGCATTAGGATAAGACACTTGTACCATTCTTTCAAAATCTTCTTTTGTTTTAAGACATAAATCAATTGATAGTTTAAAATGATTGGCCAATGGGACACTAACACTTTTGCATTCAGCCGTAGAAAACTTACTAAGTAATTTCAAAATATAAGATTTTTGGCTAAGGCTTAGTATGCCTTCCCTCCTCTCTCTCTTAACTTCCATACCTAAAATCTTTCGATCTGGACCTAAGTCCTTCATCTCAAATTTAGATTTTAGTTTGTCTTTAATTTCCTCAATATCCTTTATGTCATCCACATAAATGAGTAGGTAAAGTGAATTAGCTCAACCTTTACCCTTACAATAAAGACAAGTATCAAAGTTATTTCTCTTAAACTCAAGTCCAAGCACAAAATTGTCAAATTTTTTATATACCATTGCCTTGGAGATTGTTTTAAGCCATATAGAGATTTCTTAAGAAGGCATACTAAGTCAGATTTCTTGTTCACTTCAAATCCTCTAAGTTGTTTCATGTAAATTGTTTCATCTAAATTTCCATTTAGAAAAGTAGTTTTTACATTTAATTGGTCTAACTCCCAATTAAATTGGGTGGCCAAAGCAAGAATGGCTCTAACTGTAGTAAATTTTACTACAGGTAAAAAAATTTCATTGAAATCAACTTCTTCTTTTTGAGTAAAACATTTTGCAACCAATCGAGCTTTGTATCTTATGTAATTCTCACTTTGTTCACCTCTTTTAATTTAAAAAATCCATTTACAGTCCACAACCCTCTTACCCTTAGGTCTTTTTACCAAAATTCATGTCTTATTTTTGTTAAGAGACTCCATTTCATTTTACATGGCTGCAAGCCATTGTTTGAAATCTCTGCTACTCAAAGCTTCTTCATAGGATTCAAGTTCTTCCTCAATCATATCATGATAGGACAACAAGAAAACATCATCTTCAAACCTAACTGGAGGTCTAATGATCCTTCTTTCCCTATCCCTAACAAGTTGGTAATCAACAAAGGGTTGTTCAGACTCTAAATCAGCCTAAAAAATCTCAACAGATTCATTTTCAGCTTCAGGGTCCTCATTATTTTGAGGGGCACATTGGTCAGAACCATCCCCAGATTGCTCCACCTCAATCTCAACCCTTTTTTCTCACATTTTCAGATTGATCAAATGTCTCTAAAAGGTCTGCAGGTTGCTGTTCAAACTTAGAACAGGGCAGGTCATCTTCATTAAATACCACATTTCTACTTATAATGACCTTATAGCCTTTAAACTCTCTCACCCATAGTCTATAGCCTTTAATCCCTTCCCCATAGCCCAAAAAAATACACTTAAGGGCTCTATGTACCAATTTGCCTTCAGTTTGGTGTGCAAAGGTTGCACACCCAAGAACCCTCAAGTTACTGAAGTCAACATGTTTTCCTCTCCATTTTTCCTCAGGGATCTTAAAGTCTATAGAACTAGAAGGGCATCTATTGATCAGATAACTAGCAGTCTTAACTACTTCACCCCAAAATTTTTTATCAAGAATGGTTCTATTCATTCTTTCAGCCAAGCCATTTTGTTGTAGTGTGTGTGTGACTGTTCTGTGTCTTAACATACCAGATAATTTGCACAATTCATCAAACTCATAATTGCAGAATTTCAAACCATTATAAGTTCTTAAAACTTTAATTTTCTTATCAGTTTGGTTCTCAATTAAAAGTTTCCATTCCTGAAAGACATTAAATGTGTCAGATTTTGATTTTAGCCAAAAAAAAAAAAAAAAAAAAGAGTACATTTTTTCCTTGAAAAATCATCAATTACAAGCAAATAATATTTAAAACCAGAATGAGTACACACAGTTACTGGTCCCCATAGATTAGCATACAAATATTCAAGTATGGAGACATATTTATGCATTCCAGGTAGGAAAGATAATCTATTATGCTTTCCTAAAATGCAATAGTCACAAAAACTCAATTTTTCAATATTTTCTTTACCAAAATCACCCTATTTTTTCAAAATATGAAGACCTTTATCACTAATATGACTCAATCTTTTGTTCCATATTTGTGATTTATCATTTAGGTCTAAGATTACTGCTGAAGTGGACTCCTAAAATTTTTTAGTTTGTAAAATGTAAAGGCCATGTCTCTTAGGGACTTCTACAATCAGTTTAGAGTCCCTCAAGATTTTAATGTAACCCTTATTGATCACAATGTCAAAGTTAAGATCATCTAAAACCCCTAAGGAAATCAGATTTCTTTGTAAATCAGGAAATCTCTAGTCTTTTCAAGAATCAACTTATTATTCCCTTTTAAGTTCAAAGGAATAGTTCCTATACCTTTTACTTGACATGTCACGTGGTTACCCATTAAAACCTTACCACCAATTACATTTTCAAAATCAGTAAACCATTCCTTATTCGGACACATATGGTAGGTGTAACTGGAGTCAAGAATCCACTATTGACAAGTTGGACAGCTAACAACCACATAAACTTCATCAATATTAGAATCATTATAAGCCAAAGCAGCCCCGCCATCATTTTTAGACTTGTTTTTAGAGTCAAAAAATCTTTTAGGACACTCTTTAATAAAATGATCATCTTCTAGACAATAGAAACATTTTTTTCCTTTTATCTTCATTTTTTTTATTTTTTTGTCCTTAAAGTTTCCATTTTTCTTATATCCAGGTTTCTTGTTGAAATTATCATTTTTGGGATTAAACTTGGACTTCATCATCAAATTAATGCCACTAACAGATTCTTTCTTATCAGATTTTAACTCTAACTTTTCAGACCTTGAAACATTAATGATCACTTCAGTGGTTAGAATATCCCTCCCATATTCAATGACACTTTTAACATCTTTATATTTGTCACCAATTGAATTCAATAAAACCACAGCCAACTGCCCACTTGAGAGTTTCTCATCACGGTTAGCTAGGTCGCATGTTAATCTGATGCATTTATCAATATTAGTCTCAAGGTCAAGAGATGGATTAAGTTTAAAACCAAAAAACGGTTTTAGGAAATAAACCTTATTTGGTATAGTTTTATTCAAATAAGTTTTCTCCAATTTCTTCCACAATTCAGCAGTAGTCTTAGTCTCACGAATTTCTCTAATCAAATTGTCAGACAAATGCAAGAAAATAGTACTCCATCCAATTCCATCTTGTTCATAGATTCAAGATCAGTGGGTCATGACTCATCAATAGCCTTAACACATTTTTGTTGGAGTAAAAGAGTTCTCATTTTCTGGCGCTCATTTGCCATTAAAAACTTCCATTTCAAATTTGAAGAAATCATTTTTGAAATATGAATGAAATGGATGTATGCATATCATTCAGACGCCAACCAATAACTTGCAATACAGATCAGTCAAGTATCACCACACCAGGGACACAACAGAATATACAGATTGCAAGTACAGATGGCATGCACTTCAGAATTATATTATATTGTACACAATTTAACCAAATCAATACAAACTAAATTGTACAGAGGCAAAAATTATATACAAAACTCAATCAAGCTTAAGTAATATAGCATGAATGTTTTTCAGAAATCAAGATTATCAAGAATCTCGACCTTGATCCAAGTAACTCTTAGATTCCAGACAACTCTTGGTTTCTGGACAAATGAATTACAAGGAGCCAAGAATCAAGTTTTCACAAAACACAAGGTAAAATAAACTACACGAGGCAAAGGAACCCAAAAAAGCAGTAAACTCAACCTAGGTAGAAAACTCAACCAAACAGTAAAACCAAACAGGGTAGTAGGGGTGGGCGCGGGTCGGTTCGGTTAGGTTTGGTTCGATTTTTTTCGGTTCCAGAAATTTTCGATTCTTTAGTAAATGGAACCGTCGGTTCCAAATATAATTTTGGAACCGTTCGGGTTCGGTTCGGTTCTGTTCGGTTCGGTTCGGTTCCGTACTATAATTAAATTTTTTAATATTTAAAATATTACTACATAAATACACCTGAAAGTAGATACTAATATTAGCCCCTGTTTGGAGGGCATTTTTTTCCCATTTCTAGAAATTTTCTTACCGTTAGACATGGGGCCAGCCGAAATATTTGACCAACTTGTGAGAGGGAGGGGCCCACTAATTTAAAAAAAATGGTCCAATTCTTCATTTTTTCTTCACAAGAATGCTGGCCAAACAGGGGCTTAATAACAAGAAGTAGATACAAATACGAAGTTCGATCTTAACAACTAAACCCTAAACCCAACCATGAATGGCTAAAATATCAACTAAAGCCTAGCCCAAGATTGAAATCAAACACAATCTAAACTAAGTCCAATAGGAAATAAAAACAAAACTACAAACTAGCCCAAAATTAAACCCGTGTTAGGTTAAGGAATATATATATATATATATAAAACAAAAAATTGTTAATTTGTTTAGAAAAAATAAAATAAATTGATTTATCAAAAAAAATTCGGTTCTTATTCGATTCTTCGGTTCTAGGTCTAGAACCAAGAACCGAACCAAAATTTTTCGGTTCTTCGGTTCTCGGTTCTTCGGGTTTTAAAGTTAAGAAAACCCGCTCGGTTCAGTTCGGTTCTGGTTCGGTTAAGTTCGGTTCGGACATTTTGCCCAGCCCTACAGGGTAGTATCAATAAACAGGGTAATATCCACACAAGGCGGTAAACTCAATCAAGTTAGAATACCCAAACACATAACAGCTTGATTTTCAAGTGAAAACTCAAGAAGTGGAGAGATCTCACCAGAGCCCCTTAATTAGGGTTTCAAGAAAATTGAAGAACGGCTCAGTTGTTATTTTCAGTGTCAAGATCGTGTACTCTAGATATCAAGAACTGCTTCCTTTCGCTCTGATACCACTGTTGGGAGGAGTTCACAAGATTAGCTTACAAAACAACAAAAAATATATACTAAAACAGAAACCAAATTGTACAGAAGTAAAGTGAAAATAACGCATCTTATATTCGAAGCCCTCAAGCCAAGAATCTATCACTCAATGTTTAAATTACTGAAGAACAACCACTATCTAAGTACAAATCACAACCAAAGTGAGATTACAAAGGGTACACACTCAGACAAGCCCAATATATTTCACAATGAGATCTCTCCTTTGCTAACCACACGATTCACTCAAGAATCAATACCCAATACAAGTAAATCACTCAAGATCACAGGCTATTGAGAGAAAAACAGTAATCACATGAGATTATTTGATTTCTACAGCAAAGAAGAAAAGACTCGAAGCGGCGTAGAGAGTGCACAAGAAAATTAGAATAATCTCGAAGTAAAAATCAAGTCTCTCGAACCCTAGAAGCCCTTTTAAATGAGTCACACAACAGTCGTCAATCCAACGGCGTTGGAGGTGACACGTGGTGACTCCATTGGCGTTCATTTCATCAGGTAAGTGAGAAATACGGTTTTAAGACTTCAAGAAAATCACGTTTTCTTGCACCAATTAAAACAACAGATTTTTAGTTAGTTGGGCCTCCATTGATTTCCAGTTGGGCCAACTCAATAAGCTTATGGGCATAGCATCATTGTGCCACAAATTTCCCTTCACAAACTAATCAATTTTAATCTTCAGGGATTTCAGTTTGATTGTATCAAGCTTCAAGGGTATTTGAGAATTATATGAATCAATTTTTCAATTTCTTACTGGAGAAAGTTGTACAAGTACACCACCCGTTAAAATTTGTATTCTGGAAGGATTTGGGCCTTCAACTGAGGGTTCTTGGCATTACAGTGAAGATGGCGTTGACCTTGTGGAAGAGGAAATCACCTGGAACAAAAACCAACAAAATTGGTGAATTTGGAACAAAAAATAGATTTTAACAATTTAAATGCACAAGTATGGAAAATTACTAGTAGTTTGATCTGGTTTTGTGATTTTTTTTTTTTTTGTGTGTAAAATAGAAATCAAAATTAAGTTTTTTTTTAAAAATTGTTGTGGTGAGTTTGGACTTCGACAGCGACGATGGTGGGAAGAGGTGGTGGTGAGAAAAGGGTAGAAGGATTTTTTTTAATTTTAATTTTTAATAATTCATTTGATATTCTTTTAGATATATTCGTCATTTTACAATTTTTTATTAAGGAAATGGAGGAGTCAATTATATTACCACCACAAATTTCGCTTACTGCACAATGTTATAATCACACTACAATTAAAACACGTTTTCACTAAAACACCCCCAAAAAATTTATAATTATAGTCTTAACCAATGAAAAGAAAAAAATTACATTATTCTGAAACTTTAGCACTCTCTGAAGAAAAAAAAAAGGTACATAACGTAGTGCTAAACCTTCAACATCTTTTGAAGAAAACTTGCCCTCCATCGCGAATTAAACTTCCCATGGCTATGTAGTCATCTAGAAGCACACAACCATCACGAGATAATTTCAATCTTGGCGTGCCCCCTTCCATCATGATGCGAGTCCATTTGAACTAGTACTATTATCTACCGGCTCAGTCTTCAATAAAAAACTATAGCCACTCCTAGAATATTTTCCATGGTATCAAAAATGGTTTACACTCTTAGCCCATGTTTACGACCATTATTTTAAAATTCTTTAATTTTTATATTTATTTTTAATAATATATTGACACAATAAAATATTTGACACGTGAACTCAAAATTTTTCTTCACTTTTTAACCATAAGTTTTTCAAAAAATCACTATTCAAAACTTCATTTTCCGAAAATAATGACCAACAAATAGGGCTTAGTCGTATTAAAATGCCAAATTAATGGTTGCTAGACGAATATAATATTACGATAGAAGAAGTTTCCCTTGCTTCAAGATTCAGAATTGTATCCATTTGCCCCTTTCAAATTCCAATAAAATTGAAGAAATCGAAGAGAGTCGCGGCTTTGTTCAATCTTGGGATATTTTCCTATATAAATCTTTGCATTGTATCTTTAAATAGGAGTTATATATCTTTTGTGGTGTACGATGATGAGGATGGAATGAATTATTATATCATTGAATAATAAATTGGATACTTATGTCATTTTTCTTGCGATTAGTTAAGTAAATTAAAAAAAAAATTGGTGTACCAAATACTTATTGTAATGGTAACATAACCACCCAAATGAAGGCAGGAAGGTAAAACACACCCCAAGTTTCATAAAAGTATGTTTTCCAGTAAATTTCAAAAGCTGGGGGATTTTGCACAACATGCCTCAATGATAAGGGTAATGCACCAATCAATCTTGAATAATGTTGACCTTGTTTTTTGTAATGGTCAAGTGGACAATAGATATCGGGCCTATAATATGATCAAAGATGATTGCGTATAAACAAATAATCATAAACAACTCAACCAAAGTGGAAATAATCTAAACTCAAGTAAACAAGTATGGAATAAGCGAGAGTGAAGATTGAATGTAGTTTCAAGTGCAAAAGTTACATTAGCTTCAAATGTTACAATAGCTTATTTATAAAGTTCTGGCTGAAGTGATTACCATTGGATAGGAATCACATGGCCTCATTTCCCAGGTCTTACATCACTTAAGTTGCTATGCATTTAATACATTGACAACGTGTCAGCTGCCCTATAGCCTAAGCTAACAATCCTGACATTCATTATTACAAATGTTACATCAATCATTTCTCAAAATTGCCTGCAGATCCTCTAAAAGACAGCAAGGACTTCAGCCAAAGGGAGCTTCAGATTAGAGTGAGGGCTTCGGTCAAAGAGAGCTTCATATTGGAGGTCTTCGTTGTCAAGAGCTTTGGGACAGAGAGCTTCGACTTCTTCTTTGACTTCTTAAATAGTGTTTCAACTTCAGAGCTTCAGCCACTTAGATAGTGCTTCAGTTTAGGGCTTCAACCACTTGCATACTCTCGGCTTTAGGGCTTTGGCCACTTACATAGTATTTCGGTTTTGAGGATTGGCTTCTTCTTGAGCCTCGATTTTGAGGCGTAATAATAGTCTCCCAAGTCTAAATATGATTATTTATGTCATGTGTTGACTTCTTTTTTTGAGAAGCAATATTCTGATGTGGCATGTCTTTTGCTTGATTTGGTGGTTCCGTTTACTATTACACTTTCATTGAAAGCTTTTATTTTTGTAGAAGCTTTGATGTGAATGTTGAGTTATTCTTAAGAGACTGCAATGATGCTTTAGTTTAGTTGAAATTTGATGCAGAGACGAGGCTATGAGGTGCTGGAGTTATGCTTTAATTTGCTAAAATTTGATGTTTATGCTGAAGTAGAGATGAAGCGTTTTTTAGGGTCATCTTTTGAGGTTTGGATGTAAGCTTCTTTTTT
Source organism: Fraxinus americana (assembly GCA_035079005.1). Taxonomy (NCBI): domain Eukaryota; kingdom Viridiplantae; phylum Streptophyta; class Magnoliopsida; order Lamiales; family Oleaceae; genus Fraxinus; species Fraxinus americana. Next base: position 9,463,207 of record CM068707.1, on the reverse strand, counting down.
TACACTTCCTTCAGAAGCGCTCACATTTCCCTGCATGGTGGATGATTCATCCATACAGAGGCTTCACCCAAGTGTTCAGTTTCATCCATGGGAGGCATATGATGTTTACCTTGGAGAATTCGAAGGTAATACCCTTTTGGGATCCACCTCTTTTCTGATACGTTCATGCTTCCATACATGGTGGATCATCTATGTAGAGGCTTCTCCCATAATGATCACCTTCATCCATGGGAGACTTATGATGTAGCCTCAGAAAATTTAGAGGTGGTCCCTTTTGGGATCCACCTCTTCTTCGAGGCACTCATACTTCCCTACATGGTAGATGGTTCTTCCATGCAGAGACTTCTCCCATGGTATTTAGCTTCATCCATGAGAGGCTTATGATGTCAACCTTAGAGAATTTGAAGGTCGTCCCTTTTGGGATCCACATCTTCTCCGAGGCGCTCATGCTTCCCTACATGGTGGATGGTTCATGCATATAGAGGTTTCTCACATGGCTTTCAGCTTCATCCACGGGAGGTTTATGATGCCAACCTTGAAGAATTTGAAGGTGGTCCCTTTTGTGATCTACCTCTTCTCCGAGTGTTCATCTCTGGGAGGCTTATAATGTCAACCTTAGAGAATTTGAAGGTAGACCCTTCTCCGAGGCACTCATGCTTCCCTACATAGTGGATGGTTCATTCATGCAGAGACTTCTCCGATGGTGTTCAACTTCATCCAAGAGAGGCTTATGATGTCAAATTTAGAGAATTTGGAGGTGGTCTCTTTTGGGATCCATCTTTTCTCTGAGGCGCTTACATTTCACTACATGATGGATGGTTCATCTATGTAGAGGCTTCTCCCATGTTGTTCGGTTTCATCCATGGGAAATTCATCTTTATAGGTATCTGAGGCAAACCTTTATTGTCGTTTTTCTCACCTTTCCTTTTGAAGTGGATTACTTCTTTGCATGAGAGTGGCTTATTGTCATCAAGGGTTCTTCCATGGTGGATAGTTCATCCATAGGGGCTGATGCATAGGCGAAGATGGGCCTTATATGATGAACATGTGGAAGGTCATGCTTGTGTGTAGGCAAAATATGAAAATTGCATTCAAGTCCTTCAATAATCACACCCTGGGTCCCTCAACTTTTAACTGTGTACGTTTGATCCTCATATTTTAACTTTTATTTCAATCATACCCTCGATAAATTACATTTAAAGTCCTTTAACTTTCGAAACATCTACACTCCAATCCCTAAGTTCACATTTTTGTACGCTTTTAGTTATTTTCTCTTCTTTTGCATTGTTCCCCTTCAATTTGAAAATTTTTGCTAATCACTTGATGGATGCACAATTTTTCAATGTTGCTCCATTTTATGACCTCTTCTTCAAAGGCCCCCTTTTGTAAAAAGGTCTTTAATAACCTCTTCATCAAAGACTTCCCTTTCAGGAGGCCTCTTCTTTAGATTTGAATATGATATTCAAGGTCACTTCTTCAGCGGCCTTCCCCTTTTTAGGGGTTCTTTTTATTCGTGGTCTCGTCGTTGGAGACCTTCTCCTTTCAGGGGGACTACTTATTCAAGACCATTTCTTCGGCGGCCTCCCCATTTTAGGGAGTTTACTTATTCAAAGCTATTTTTTAACCGACCTTATCCTTTCAAGGAGTCCTCTTATTCATGGCCTATACTTCGAAGACCTTCCCCTTTTAAGGGGTCTACTTATTCAGGGACACTTCTTCAGCGACCTCTCCATTTTCAAGAGGTCCTTTTATTTATGACCTCTTCTTCGGATACCTCTCCCTTTCAGGGGGTCCTTTTATTCACGACCTCTTATTAGGAGACCTCCCTTTTCAGGGGGTCTACTTATTTAAAGTCGCTTCTTCAGTGATCTCTCATTTCCAGGGGGTCCTCTTATTCATTGCTTCTTTATTGGAGACCTCCCACTTTCAAGGAGTCTACTTATTCAAGGCCACTTCTTCAACGACATTCCCCTTTTCAGGGGATATTCTTATTCATGACCTTTTCGTTGGAGATCTCCCCCTTTCAGGGGGTCTTACAAATTGATTTCTATCTCAACATATTCATTTTTTCAAGATTTTATCATTGGATAGAAACAATGTTGCCTCATCTCTTAAGTCAAAGTCTCACATCACTCAATCTGTTATGCATTTAATATATTGACAACGGGTTAGCCACCCTATAACATAAGTTGATAATCTTGACATTCATTATTACAAATGTTATATCAATCAATTATAAAGATTGCCTGTAGATACTCTAAAAGACAGCAAGGGTTTCAGCCAAATGGAACTTTGAATTGGAGCGAGGGCTTCGACTAAAGGGAGTTTCGTATTGGAGGTCTTCAGTCTTCGAATTAATCTTTTGACTTCTTATACTGTGTTTTGGTTTCAGAGTTTCGACCACTTATATAGTGTTTCGACTCAGGGCTTCAACCACTTGCCTACGCTTCGATTTCATTGGTTCGACCACTTACATAGTGTTTCGGTTTTGAGGTGTGGACTTCTTCTTGAGCCTCGGTTTTGAGGCGGAACAAACAAAATCTAAAGACTGGTTTGAACTTCATTTTGTTTTTGTTGAAAATGAGTTTAAGGTAGAAATAAATTTCGAATTTTAATTTGAATAAAAAAAGTAAATTTTCAGATAAGGAGGATTAAACCGGGGCTAGATTTTATTAAAATGGAACGACCTTCTCCGTCATCTGGCTGGCCAACTCGGATCAGCGTGTTCCAGATCAACGGACAAGGACTCACCGCCTTCCTGTATTCGTGGGCCCTTTCATCTCCACAACTCTCCACGTTCAGCATAATCCATAAGAATAAAGGGCTTTTCCATTTGTAATTTCTTATAAAATTCACAGTATTGTAATTCTTATAATTTCATCATCAAGAATCAGTCAAATCAACGAATTTTACAGGTGTAAATGTAAATTGCCAAATCCACCCACCATCTAAACTACCGTTTTCTTGAGTCTCTCTCTCTCAAAATTTCAAAGCTAATTTATGGAGCCCAAGGTACGCTAAATTTTTCTCTATTATTTTGAATAAGTATTTTATTTTCGTCGTTTTCCACTTTATTATTACCCCACTCCAAATAAAATTCCGGGGGAATGAATCGGGACTTAATTCCACTGGAAGGTATTTGATTTTCTTCTGGATAATTTCCGGCATATTCAAGTATCCATGAGCTGGAATGATATTTACTTCTCGATTTTGATCTGAATACGTTTACGCAAATAAATTTGCTGAAATTTACGGTTAATGGATTTGGAAAGTGAGTCTTCGGTGCTTAACAATGAAGCAATTACTGCCATATCTGTCTCGGATAGAACAAGTAATGGCGATGAAACGAAAGTTCCTAGCAATGAGTATTGTGTGGTGAAAAATAACGAGTCATCTACCGTAAAGGGAATTGAAGTTGTAGGGTCTATAAGTTTGCCTCCTGTGGAGGTGCAAAAGGAAGTGTCTCCGTTCCCTGCAGTGAAGAAAGGGCATGTCTTGAAGAAATGGAGCAGGATCAAGAGGGAAGTAAATAAGGGTGCTGACAATAGAGTTGATACTAGCAGAAATTTGACTAAAGGGATGCAGTTTTTTTACTGAGAGGAAGCAAAATTGTTGGGGGGTATGTTTCACCAATGAATGCTTTGGATTAATGATTTTGTGGTGATTGGCGATTCTGGGTTAGTGATTGGCCCAGCTTTTACTTCCGCAGTGGATTCACAAAATTGCACGGACCAAATTAGGAAGTTCTCCGCAGCATCCAGCGCACCGAAGATGATGTAAGAGCTTCCTGTTGTTGCTGGTGTTCTGCTCAGGAGCGGGACAGGGGGTTCAAGTTGGAAGAAATTGGATAATTCACTGCAGCATGGTCAGAAAGGAAATGGTGGGGTTGAGATCAGTAAGAAGACTAGAGGGAAGCAGGTCAAAATCGAGAAGGAAAACTCTCATTCCAGCTTAGAATCTGACTGTCGAAGCTCCAACTTTATTTTTATGCAGGGAAATGTCTTTGCAACAAGCAATGGGATTCAAAGTGGAAGGTCATTGTACTATGAGGGAGGAAACAGTGATCAACTTCATACCGGTGAAAGGCAATTTGAAGATGTCTCTCGAGAAGATACGATTGATGACTCCTCTTGGGAGGTTAGAGGAGAAAGAAATGAGAACCACGGGTCAGCAGATCTTGATCCTCTAGTTCAATCTATCTATACACTCCAATCAGCAAAAGAAGCACTAGAAAAAGGTCTGTTGGTCTTCTTAAACTGTACAATTTGATAATTATCCTAGTTTTAATTGTTATTTCTTTTTATATCCATTACTTTGTGATCTTTAGATGAGAGCACGTCTCCGATAATTAGTACAAATGGTTAATGAAAAGCTTTATCCCTTTTTCTTAATATTTTTGTGCATAAAATTTTTGTGTTGCTTCCTGACGTAAATTAATGTTAATATCAACACGCGCTTGCATAAATATTCCAAAAACTTTGTTCACATTTATAACCTTAAACTTTGTTCACATCTATAACCTTTTGAGATGGTCTTGCTCCAGCTCCTGGTTTTTCTTGCAAATTAATCTGTCCAAAAATTAGATGCATAATTTAAGAAAAAGTTCGCCATCTTCCTTTCTGTACTTGGGATATAAATGTACTATAGATATCAAGGTTGAAGTTATTGCATCCTTTTCTATATCCGGGGAAAAAAGAGAGTGTTTTGTTCCACATGACCGTGATCCCCACAGGGAAAGAATGAAAGGTTAAGACTCTTGGTTGGGAACCATGTAACAGCTGACCAAAAAGCATTAGCATATCCACCTTGCTGTTGACCGTTCATCAGAATATTTGTACCTTTTTGAGGCGTTCAAATATACATTTTGTACTTCTGTATCTCTTACATCCCGAGATATAAAAAATCAAGAAAAATGTTCTGAAAATCAAGAGAAAATAGAAGGAATTTTTTTTAAAAAAATCAGGATTATGGCATTTGATCTAGAGCTGAACCTGAAAAACTTTACTTCTTTAAGCATACAAAGAACTATTTAGTCTTGAGAAGAAAATTTATGTTGTAGATTTTTTTCTTTCCAACTTGGATTACTGAATTTTGTTCCGTGAGTTGGCAAGTCTTCTGAGTTATAATGCCAACACAAGAATGGGTCTGATTGCTTCAGCCAGCTTCAAACTTTTCTACCATTTCTAGGGGGCTCGTCAAGTTTCTTATCCTTCAGGTATTTTGCCTATCACATAAGAGAAAATGAACACCTGAAAGTAAAATCTATAGGCTATAATAAATGTGCAAACCCTGGATTAAATATTTTCCATTACTTAATTGGCAAATGCAAGTCATTGCTTGTCGAATGTTAACATTTCTTATTTTGTATTAAGCATTTTTTTACATGAAGTGGGGACACTGTCAGTGCCATTGCTGCTGCATCGGTTGTTAGTTGGTGGACCTCTTCATAACTTTGGGGTTTGATAGCACAATTGCGCATACCTTTTTCCTTTTTGAAAATCATTTCCTTTGTTGGTGTATTTTTGTCTTAGTTCTATTGGTGGTTCAGGATTTGATATCACAAGATGCAACACATGGATTAAGTAGTGCATTTTACTTCATTTACGATCAATTTCAAAAATATTTTGCATCCAGTGGAGAACTTAATTGCTATTCTTATGCACATGATACATAGATTAGCGAAGTTCCTTTGCATTGTTATAAAATTGGTTGTTGTGTACATTTTTGTTCCTAGTATGTCTGTTGCTAAAGTGCGTTGGTATATCTCTGCAGAGGTACTCAAGTTTAGGGAAGTAGGAACATTAGATGGTGCTTTTAAGGACTTACCTTCAGATTTCACTTCTAACAATCTGAAACTTGAGTTGAAAGAAGCGGCGAACAGAGAATACACAGGAACAGAACTTGAGGACCTCTTTAGGCTGAAAATTGAAGCTGAAGTTGAATATTTGGCAATATCAAAAACTGTCCAAAAGTTGAGAGTTGCATCAGTGGATCGAATCAACCTTCTGCAAGAGAAAACAACTCAGGCTTCAGAGCAAGTCCTGATGCTGAACATGCTTGAGAATACAAAAAACAAGGCCACAATTCTTAAAAAAGAAGCCGAGAAGTTGGTGAATTCTTTTGAAGACGTTGCTTGTGCTGATGAGAAATTGAAGCTGGAGATGGGGATATGCAAGTACACCTCATGTTTCTTAGTACAGTTAGTAATATTGGTACTCGTACTGGGATTCTTTATTTTCCATATTTCTCAAAATTACGCTGGGGTTGTTCCCACTTAGTTCTAAGAAGAGTCTTCGGGTCGATCTTTTCTCTTTCATTAGTTCATATTGTTTTAAATCTAACGTTAGTGTTTACAAGTTCTTTTCAGACGTAGATGTATAAATCAAACGTGACTGTTGGATGTTTTTATTGGTAAATTTTATGGTAGTTGATTGTACAGTACTTTGTTAAACTCGATTTTGAATTTTATAATTATTTTTTGTGGCCCTCATTTGCACGAGGGTGAAAATAATTTCGAGACCAACTTGAATTGGTCGATCATTCAGGCATTAAGAATGTTTGTGGTACAGTGAAGTTTTAGCAGTTCTCTCATTTGCCGTGTACAGTGGAATATTTACCTGTCTTCTGGCCATTCAGGCAGCAAGCACATATATATAGGTAGATAAGAGGAATAATGCCATTCATTTAGAATAATGATCATAGTCAGTCTGTAATTTGAAAGAATTTGTATATATATACATGTTGTTACGGGTCTGTGTCAGACCCTCCACCTTTACTGCCACGTATCAGCATACGTGAACAGTCTACGGATTGGCCGAGGCGGTTACACATGGGACGATCTGAAGTGACTGCCTCATGGAATAAGCTGAATACGCGCCAGCAATGAATCGGACTCATCCACAAATACGCGGTGGATGCAAAGGCCAGTACTCCGCTTTCACAACACTGCAACCCCCCACCTGCCTCGCCTCGTCGTCAAAGATCTCTTGTACACAGATCTTTCCAAAGTCAAATCCTTGGCTGATGGGACGTGTGACAAGTTCCCAAACAGTCAATTTAGCTGTCATGTCAGAAGACACTAAATGCCAGCCAGCCTATGGATGGACAGATTGACACCTTGGATGGGGCGAATTCTGGAAATCTTGCAACACGCGTCTCCTCATCCAACGGTTCTCCTATTCCTATTCTTAGTATAAATGTTCCCTCCTTATATCTGAAGGGAGGGATTTTTGGGAGAAAGAGATTCAAGACACGACTATAAAGAAAATTCGGGTATTATCTTCTTCCCCGACATTGTGGGCATCCTTATTATATACACATTCTCAAATTATTTCCCGGTGAATGTCCTATTGCCGGCAAACCCCTTTTTTGTTTGGTTAAACACCAAGTTGACTTGAACGTCAGAGTGCTTACGGCCGTTCCCAACCTCTCTGGGAAAGGCCACGAGTGACTGACGGTGTACTACGTGTGCAGGGAGGAGCCGACTTGAAGACATTTTCTGTTGGCCACGTGTCAGCCATTTTTCGAGGTCAACAGATTGGCGCCGTCTCTGGGAACTAACTTAACCACGAGTTTTCCCACCAAAAGCTGCTTGAACATCCGATCGACATTCCCTATTTGAGAAAGGGACCGATCCTTGAAAAAAGGATCCTTTAGCCGCTTTGGAACATGAGTTCCAGCAACGAAGGGGCAAATACAGGGGCAAGGGATGTCTCTGAAGAAGAGATTATCCGTACCAATGTCAATCAACAACGACCTCACCACCGTTACCTCCAAGGTGGGAGAACTGCAGCACGTTTAACAGTCGAAGTAGCACAAATGGCTGCTAACATGAGGGCCATCGCGGCTCAGAACGCGGCCATGCAAGAGCTTCTCAGGCAAGTGCAAAGTCAGGGCGGTTTTCAAGCCCCGCGATATCCCCAGCAATCCGCTCATAGACACGTAGAGGCAGAGTCCAGCAGGAGAACTCACGTAAGTCCCTAGGGGGAAGCTCCTGTTGAAAGAGAAGTGGAGATGGACACTTCTAACTATACTGTCGCCTCAGTCAGTGCCCCAGCAGGAGAATACAATTTTCCTCCAGAGTACGAAGAGCAACTTTAGAGATCTGTTAGCGTCTTTGACCGGATCGGACGGGCACCTAGAAATAGGGATCAGCCCCGCCAAACCGCTCCTCAGCATAGGCAAGAACAAAGCCAAGAAACCCAGAACCCCCCTCCTAGAAATAGGTGGGAGAGGCGAAGTTAAGTGGACTGGGAAATAGGGCTGAAATAGCTCAGCATCCACCCCGTCCAGCAGCGGATGGGAACGAATCAGACGAACCCTGTAGATCCTCGATCTCACACGATGCGGCGTGTCCTTGCCAGTCCTCGGTCCAGTACTTCCCATGGATCCGTGCGGTCGAGGCTGTTTTGGGGGGCAGCATTTCCAATACTGCTTCAAAAAGATCCTCGTCTCTGCTCCCCAAGAAATCGGTAGCCTTGCCCCGGGCCGAAGTGGGTATAGGTTTTTTCTATTTTTTCTTGGCCGAGGCCCTCGGAGAAATAGGCTGTTATAGGCACAATGGCCTGAGGGATGGTCGAGGGGGCCGCCACGGTCATCCCAAGTTGAGTCGAAGTTGAAGCTGACACCCCTGCAGGGCCATCCCTTTTTTTCTTCACGAGGGAGGCTCCTTCCTCCACCTCGTCTTAGTCAACAGGCTGAGAAGCCCTGCTGAGGGACAACAAGCGTTCTGACTGTTTCTTGTACGCAGTCGAACTTATCTTCAGCATCTTCGCCTCGGCCATACTCCGACGGATTGTCGCGAAGTCAGGCCTCGACACCTTCTTCTTCGCAAAGTCTCCTGCAGGCAGAATGAATGGGTGAGTATGGAATGAGAGTAGAATGTAAGGAGGGCGGAAGCGATGCATTTACCTTGTTTCGACATCAGCCCATGAGAAACGAAGTGGGTATTCTTGTCAATGACCTCTTTGTAGCTTCGTTCCTTCAGAGGCAGCTGGTACAGCTGGCTGATTATATCCCAATCCTCATCTGCTATCTCACACCTCGGGAAGGAACCTGCGGAGAACAGAATTGTTAAAATCATAAGTAAAACTAGCCCAAGTATACTCAGATTGGTAAGCCGCTTACTGAAGGTAGAGTAGATGGTGGGAACAGTCAGAGGCGCCATGGGATCGTCCTCCATGGTGTCCTACCGACCAGACGCCCAGAACCACGAGCTCTTCCAACCCTTGATCGAGGAGGGCGTATCGACCACAAATGACGAGTGGGACCCCCAGGAAGCCAGGTAGTACCAGCTTCTGCTCGCCTCTCCCCCCCGCGGTGACTTTTGGAAGAAAGAGGGAGTGGAACACGCTAAAGGGCATGTCTACCCCAATGCTGGCCCTCCGCCATAGCATCTACGTCCCTACCGTTTGGGACCAGGCGTTTCGGTTGAATTGCGTGGGGGCTAACCCGAAGGACCTAAGGACTAGGCAGAAGAAGGGGTGGAATGGAAGGCTCAATCTAGCCAGAAAAGATGGTCGCTCACTGCTACACACCCCGGCTTAGGGTAGCAAGCTCTCTCATGAGGTTCAGGTCGGATAACCTGAATGTTATGAGGAATCCTAAAAACATCCCTACACCTTTCCATCTGCTCTTGGGTGATTTTAGAAGGGAAGTTCGACGCCCCCCATTGGATGGACGTATCTACGGGGGAGTCTGGGCGTCTCCAGATGTTCTCCCCGGCCCTAATAGCCCTACTCAGCTCGTCAGATAAGACTAGTATTGGTTCCCTCATGGACGTGCTCTCCTCGCTTCGCTCCTTACTCCCACTCTCAACGATTTGCCCGCTCGACATGAAATTTAGGAAAGAAAAATGAGATGGAAGAAACCAAATCAAGCTTTATTACCTAGTTCAGCGGTCGCCAGAGTTCGCAAGGTTGATTGCCGGAATTCTGGGTAGTCGCCGGAGAAGGGAACACGAACGCAATGCAGAGATTCTTTGAGATTTTCGCAAAAGTAAACTTTTCAAAAATGAAAGGAATGAACCTTTTATAAGCGTACCAAACTCGCCCCAGCCGTTGGATCTCCCAAGTCGAATCAGGGCCATGTATTATTGAGACGCAAGGATCTCCGTTAAAGTGAAGGGTCATTTGAACCAACGATCTTGATGGAGCCGTGATTTCCACGAGCGACCCAGCACGTTGCCTTGAGGAACGAGAACCGTCGCCATCATTACCCTTTATGGCAAGGGGACGTGCCTTGAAAGCAAGCGAATGTCTCCCTATGATTGCCTCGAAAAGACGCGAAAGCCTTCAAATCATTGACACGAAGCCCAAGGCTATCCCTTCAGAGCCCTCAATAGCTTCGGTCGGTACAGCTAACCATTGCAACAGCTCTCCACACAGTTGCCAACCTATATCGCTTCGGCAGTAGTATTACAACAGCTCTCCACACAGTTGCCAACCTATATCGCTTCGACAGTAGTGTTGCAATAGCTCTCCACACAGTTCCCAACCTATATCGCTTCGACAGTAGTGTTGCAATAGCTCTCCACACAGTTGCCAACCTATATCGCTTTGGCAATAGTATTGCAGCAGTTCCCTACAGAGTTACCAACCTATATCACTTCGGCAGTAGTGTTGCAACAGCTCTCCACATAGTTGCCAACCTATATCGCTTCGACAGTAGTGTTGCAACAGCTCTCCACACAGTTACCAACCTATATCGTTTCGGCAGTAGTGTTGCCAACAGCTCTTCACACAGTTGCCAACCCTAGTCACTTCGACCTGAGCAGAATTCAAACCTGCTAGAAGCTCATTCCCATGCTTCCCCACTCAAAAGTCCTTGTACTATATAAATATTTATACATGGACTTGCGGGACTATTGTTACAGGTCTGTGTCAGACCCTCAACCTTGACCTCCACGTATCAGCATACGTGAACAGTCTACAGATTAGCCGAGGCGGTTACACATGGGACGACCTAAAGCGACTACCTCCTGGAACGAGCTGAATACGCGTCGCAATGAACCGGACTCATCCACAAATACACGGTGGATGCAAAGGCCTGTACTCTGCTTTCACAACACTACAACCCCCCACCTGCCTCGCCTCGTAGTTAAAGATCTCTCGTACACAGATCTTTCCAAAGTCAAATCCCTGGCTGATGGGACATGTGACAGGTTCCCAAACGGTCAATTCAGCTGCCATGTCAGAAGACACTAAATGCCAGCCAGCCTATGGATGGACATATTGACACCTAGAATGGGGCGAATTCTGGAGATCTTGCAACATGTGTCTCCTCATCCAACGGTTCTCCTCTTCCCATTCTTAGTATAAATGCTCCCTCCTTATATCTGAAGGGGGGATTTTTTGGGAGAAAGAGATTCAAGACACGACTATAAAGAACATTCGGGTATTATCTTCTCCCCCGACATTGTGGGCATCTTTATTATATACACATTCTCAAATTATTTCCTGGTGAATGTCCTATTGCCGGCGAACCCTTTTTTCGTTTGGTTAAACACCAAGTTGACTTGACCGTAGGAGTGCTTGCGGCCGCTCCCAACCCCTTCGGGAAAGGCCACGAGTGACTGACGGTGTGCCACGTGTGCAGGGAGGAGCCGACTTAAAGACAGTTTCTGTATGCCACGTGTCATAGCCATTTTTCGAGGTCAACACATGTTGTATTAGTAGGCATCGTAATATTCTACTCCTATTTTCGAGATTCAAATAGGTTATATATGACTTGTATGTTAGATAAAATTGTACAGTAAACCTTATCTGCAAGTATCTCTTTGCTTCAAATTTTTTTATCAAGATCTAAGGTCTTAGATCCGACCATGGTACCGATTGCCATGGCAAGAGTTTTAGGCTTCAAACTCAATCAATTTTATTTTTTATTTTTAACAAATTTGAGCAATGAACCTCATTAAATTTTATCGCTAACTATGCAATGATATAAGTTCACTAAATTTTGTATAATTGATTTCTTCTGTGTAATACTAATCATTAGGGTCTCATTGGTAAGTGTTACGCAAGGGCAAAGAACACGTCACTGTCTCAGCTGTGCCAATACGTTGGCTTGATTGTATCAAGAGCAAAATAAACTCCCACAATTAACCAATGCTTGGCAAGTAATATGCTATTTTCAAAATATAATTAAACTTTTTTTTTTAAGTTCATGATTATTAAAAACATCCGAGCCCTTAGACAACAATTGTAACAAAATAAAAAATTATCCATTTAAAAAATTCTACACACGGTTCTTATAGCTCGATCCATATGAATTGAATCATCGAAGGAGACTCATCTATAAATTATCATTGGTTGTCATTTTTTTCGAACATCATCAATTACTAGTTATGGCCAAATATATTAAATTCCCTCTTTTTGGACGGGTTAAGTTCTCATATGATTTATGGAAATCCCAATGGTGATCCTCGATGGTATGCAAATCGGTGATTACCTATACAACGTCATAAGGGATTGTCGACGAGAAGCCATTAGTGATCCTGACGGTATGATTATTGATAATTTAAATTTGTTAAACAATTCAAAGAAATAAAGAAAAGGAAAAAGGAGGTTAGAGTTTTATTAATTATGCATAATGCAATTGAATACAAAAGAATGATTTAGCCTAGAAACAAAGAGACTATATATAGGCTAAATAAAGGAAATTGAACAGACTATTCTATCCTTAATAAACAATAAAATAAAATAATACTATATTCTTAACATCTCCCCCCAAACTCATGATGCTGCTGCAAGAAGCATCGAGAGTTTGCCAAACAAGAAACGAAAACGATGAACCGAATGTGACTTCATGAAGAAATTAGCAAGCTGCAATGATGAAGAGACAAAATGTAGGAAAATAGTGCCAGTCTTCATAAATCAAATCTTCAAAATCACTTGTATCTCAACCAAGCCGAACAAAGAACTCAAAGTTGATGATAATGAAAAATCATCATCCACCAATCTAACCAAACAGATGCAAATTTCAAATACCAGCTCCACAAATACCAAATGAACTGGATGCAAATTTCAAATTTCGGATACACCGAACCAACACCAAATCAAATTCCAGATTAACTGGAGTCTGGACATAAACCAAACCAAACCAAACCAAACCAAATTCTCAATCCCGTGAACCGGGCACATACCAAACCAAATTCTCAATCCCGTGAACCGGGCATATATCAAACCAAATTTCCAATCCCATGAAATGGGCATATACCAAGCATACTAAACCAAATTCCCAACAAATGCCATCAACAACTTGAATCATATACTCTTACCAAAAGAAGTGCAAGGAGAAAGAAGGAGAAACAAACCGACGATAGAGAAGAAGACAAAGCAACAGAAGAGAGAGAAGCAAACGTTTGCCACATGCAAAGTTAATTTCCGAATCTTTTTTTTTTCTTTTTTTTTCACCACAGTTCCAGCAGCCACAACAACCAACTAAATCAACACAAAACCAAATCGTTGCCATCACAAAATATTTCAACCAACAAACAACCAATATCTCAAACAAATACGAAAAACCAATCAAACATTAACTCAAGAGGTGCAATTGGCAAATAAATATTTATCGTAAGGTTTTGCTAACTGGAGAAGAAGTAGCAATTAATACCAAATTGAGCATATGCCACCCAACTATTCCTTTTTGATAATCTCCAAATAATTGCCACCCAATATATTAATTGCAATGTTTAATACTCCAAAAACACCCAATCTGCCAGAAATTGTAACTGCACATTCTGTTACTTTCTCATCAAATACCAAAACTTGAAAAGGATGACGATAACAATAATAATGCCGTGCTACAAGGGCAAACGACAAACCCAATCATTCATTACATCTCTATCCACCACCAACCTCACAAACTTTTTTTTTTTAAACATCCTCCTCCAGCGTTTATGCCTCTAACCACACAGCCAACAAATCCAATATAAATATTTAAAGGCCCATTACTATATAGCCAACCCAACATCCCCAAACCCAACACCTCATCTCCTTCCCGTCTCCTGCAACCAAAATCACAACCCAATTGAATCACCGACACCGCAACCCAAAATCGATTCAAGCCTTGCTGCCGGCATCCTCTTACTCGCCGCAACAAACCACAAATACTACAATTAGCTCTCCATCGCCACTGTAAATCAGTCGCCCAGCAACCCTCTCCACCATTATCACCAAAAAGCAGAGGATACATCCGAAACCAAAAAAAAAAAAAAAAGGAGAAACATATTACTAGCCGGACGAGCGGCTCAAGGCCGCTCGCCGGGAACAGGATTCAAGATTAAAGTGTTTAGGATCGTAACAGCTCTGATACCATGTTAAACAATTCAAAGAAATAAAGAAAAGGAAAAAGGAGGTTAGAGTTTTATTAATTATGCATAATGCAATTGAATACAAAAGAATGATTTAGCCTAGAAACAAAGAGACTATATATAGGCTAAATAAAGGAAATTGAACAGACTATTCTATCCTTAATAAACAATAAAATAAAATAACACTATATTCTTAACAAAATTTAAATTAATATGTCCAACAATGATATCATTGATCACCAACATTTTTTTATCAGGAATTACTGACTGTAATGTCGTAGAGATATTGTCGAAAATCACCGATGATGCTTCAATCATCGATGGGAAGTCATCAATGTCACTTACAATATATATATATATATTATTGGAAGAGTTGTATGGAACATTCAGTATTTTGAACTGCGTTAGATTAGATTTTGTCAAACAAATTTTGTCTTTAATCTTGTTCAATATGGAACATGATTTAAAAAGTTGCATCCTTTTGTTTAAAATGCAAAGTTAGTGTTCTCTTATGCAAGAAACACTCTCGGTAATGACGACATATTAAAAGAAACAAGGATCTGTTCAAGTGGAAAGCATTTTTCTTGGAAAAAGAAGAGACACATACCATTCTTCATAAAAGCGTGCATCTCAATTCTTGATACCGTTAATTTTCAAATTTTAAATATTTATTTTTACAACTGAGTACTGTAATTTTCATCTATTTTCATATATGCATCCACTCTTAAATATAAAGTTATATTATATTTTTAATTTTATGTAAATTTACTAAAGTAGACATATAAAATAAATAAAAAATACATCACTTCAATGACAATTATGCCTCTCTGCAAAGTTTTAACAAGCTATTCCTATTTTTCATGGAATCAAATCTTTGACTCCTTATTTCTGAATAGTAATACTCGTCTGTATATAAATATTTGCAACAGTTTTTTATTTTTATTTTCTGCTTAGCTGAAATCATTTTGGGGGTGATAAAGTGTAGTTTCTACACTTATTTGAGGTCATAAATTATAATATTTTATTGTCTTTTGGATAAAACTCTGCCTAATTTATGTTATATTGCATTGTATGGGTAAAACTTTATATTTAATGAAGAATTGAAGAAAATATGCGCGAGCAGCGAAAAATGGCAAAATCCAAAGATGAAACATTGAAGAGAAATAATACATTACAGGGGTACTTACAAAAATATCCTTAAAATAAGGGATGTTTTGAAAAATCATATGAAAAGTTTTTAGAAAGTAAAAAATACTGTGTAAAATGAAAAAGTGACACAATGTCACTTTTTTTAATAAAAAATGTCACTTTTTTACTTTTTTTAAAAAAGTGACAAACTCAAAAAAAGTGACAAAACTAAAAAAAAAGTGACAAATATCAAAATAGCAACATTTATTTGTGCAACATCAGTAATCATGTTCTTCAAATAATCACCACGTTTAAGCCAATCCACATGTTGATTACGTAAAAAAAAGTGACAATGAAAATGTGATCCATTGTCACTTTTAAGTCAAGTGCCATTTTTTTTGTTATTAAAACTGACATACAATGTCACTTTTATTAAAAATTGATGTTTGTCACTAAAAAATGATAGAAATCAAGAGTGACTGAAAAAAGTGACAAAGATTAAAAAAAGTGACAAACATTGATAAAGATTAAAAAAGTGGCAAACATAAAAAAAAGTGATAGAAATTAAAAAAAGTGACAAAACACCAATTAAAACATTAGAATGAGTTCAATAAAGTAACAGAAAAAAGTGACATAATCAAAGCATGATTAAGTGGCATTGGTGCATAATTGTGATTCCATTTTTGTATTATCATACACAAATTTGCTGGTTGTGGCTAACCCATTTAAGGCTAATAATGCAAGGCAGAAATAAGAGGTAATACTCATGAAAAATGGATAGCAACATTTAAGGCTAGCCCATTCTCATGTATACATTTTCAACAAATAACGAAGCAGAACCCATTCTAATTGCCATTCTATTCATTAAAGAATCTCTAATTCACTTATCAAACACTTAAAAAACACTTTCATTAATGCAAGAAGCAAGAAATTAGAGGCCACCACCAGCACCAAAGCCTCCACTTGAACCAGCTCCACCACCTATACCACAACCACCTCCTCCCAATCCTCCACCAGCACCAAGCAAAATATATGGCAGAGTTGGACTTTCATCATAAATGATCGACAAAAAAATAGGAGTTGAAGTGTCGGTAAAGTGAATAAGTCAGTGTCGGAGATTGAATATGAACGGAGGCGAAGGAATACGAAGACAAAATCGACAAAAAATGATCGGAAATGGAGTTTACGTATGAAGTTTTCTCGGAGATGAAAACTCGCCAGAGGAGTGATTTCTAGGAATGAGAGGGCTTCTGGAATGAGAGGAGTGGGTTTCAGGGTTTTACTTAGGGGGGTTGGAGTTTAGTTTAGATTATGACAATATTATTATTTGATTAAAATATTTAATTAGTTTAAAAGGTATTAATCAAAAGACTTATTTTAAGGGCAACTTACAAAAATACCCCTAAAATTAATGGTCATTTAAAAAATATATGAAAATTATTTTAGAAGTAAAAAATACTGTGTAAAATTAATGTCACTTTGTAATACGAAAAAAGTGAGAAAATGTCATTTTTCAAAGTTGAGTGTCACTTTTTTTTTTTTTTTTTTTTTAAATGACATACAAACTCAAGAAAGTGAAAGAAAATTAAAAAATAAAAGTGATGTTTATCACTTAAAAGTTAAGCGACGAAATACAATGCCACTTTCATTAAAAAGTGATGGTTATTACTAAAAAAAGTGGCATAACTTTTAAGAAGGTGATAGAAAAAAGTGACAAATATTAAAAAAGTGATAAACACTCAAAAAAAGTAACAGAAATTTTAAAAAGTGACACTAAAAAATGTGACAAAAAAAAAAAAGACAAAATACTCTGCCAAAATTTCACCAATAACCTAACACCTAAGAATGCAAAATGTTATAATTTAAAAACCATCGTTGTTTGCTCGTCAATCCTTTGCATTCATCTATCCTCGCCTCTTCAAATGTATCTTGATCTCCACCTAGAAAAGCGATAAACATTCCAAAAAAAGTGACAAAAAAAAAAAAAGTAACACAAATTCAAAAAGTGACAAACTCAAAAAATTGTCAAATTCAAAAAAAAGTGACACAAAATAAAACAAATAAGTGACACACTCAAAAACATCCACTTTTTTTTTTTTTTTTTTTTAAGTACTAAAGACAGTTGAAAACTTCATGATTTCTATAAGGGAATAAGCCCCAAGAACACACGGAAGCAATCATATATTCACCAAGAACATAAAGAATGATTTACACAAAGTTGAATCAAATGTTACAATGGGCTCAAAATTATCACATAGACATTGTATCCATCTGTACAATCTTGAACCGGCCACAAACTACACAAACCCTAAGGAAATAATCCAAGAAGCTACTTCAATGGACACCGTTGAACAAATCGATCTACCACTCGAAAATCCCCCTTCAATCCTTTAGACAATATCACAAAGATAATATTCACTAAGAACAATGATTAAAACCTAGTGTTCTAATCCCTCACAAAGAACAAAACCAGGGAAGAAATAACGAGCAGAACACGAAGTCTCCAGAACCCTTTTCACGCACTAAGCAAGAGGAATAATGGAATCTCTCTGTTTCACGCACAAAGCCAGAGAACAAAAATGGAATTAATCTCACGAACTGGACAGTTAAGTTGGTATATATATAAACAAGCACAACTAGAAAGCCAACTAATGAGCCACTAATTAGCTCATTTATCAACCGGGCCAGAGCAACTAACTTGGATTATTCCTTTTGGGCTTGGGTTATGAGCCTGATTCTTGACTGAGTTATTGGGCAATGGTTTAGTCTTAAAACATTTTCTATCTTGGGCCAAGCCCATATTTCATCATTGCCCCATAGAGTTAGGAAACCAAATGTCACAAATGGCATCAAATCCCAACAAATCTCCCCCTTAATGCCAATGCCATAAACCACCAAACACATTAGTGTTTTATAGAACCAACACCAAGCAGATTACCACCTGCAAGAAAAACAAAATTCACCCAGAATCAATTCTTAGAATTTGTAAACAAGATTTAAACTCGGAAAGAGGAAGTACCTTTGTTCCTATATCCGCGAGATTAAACTGTGTAGGGATTTTCTCAAGTAAAATAGATTCTTTATGAATTATATCTCTAATGAAATGCATTCTAATATCTATATGTTTAGTCCTATCATGAAAAACAGGATTTTTACATAAATGAATAGCACTCTGACTACCACAATAAACCACAACAGGATCATGCAATTTATTTAGTTTACATAACAAGTCTTTAAGCCACAAAGACTCTTTTATAGCTTCAGTAGCAGCTACATACTCAACTTTAGTAGTAGATAAGGCAACAATAGATTACAATTGAGACTTCCAACTAATGCAAGCACCACACAAAGTAAACACATATGCAGTTGTTGATTTTCTATTGTCCTTATTACTAGCATAATCAGAATCCACATACCCTTTCAACACAACTCCCTCTTTACAAAATTTAAAATGCAATCCTAAATCTGTAGAACCTTTTAAATATCTTAAAAGCCATTTTAAAGCGGTCCAATGTTCCAGACCCGGGTTTGCCATAAATCTACTCAAAATGCTAATAGCATGTGCAACATCCGGTCTAGTACATACCATAGTATACATAACTGATCCAACCGCATTAGCATAAGGTACCTTTTGCATATATTTAATATCAGACTCATCATGTGGACATTGCTCTTTACTCAATTTAAAATGACAAGCAAGAGGCAAAGTAACAGGCTTAGAATCATGCATAGCAAATTTAGATAACACCTTTTTCATGTAGTCAGATTGGGTTAAAGAAGAGATTGTTGTGATCTATCTCTTTTAATATCCATCCCTAAGATTGTCCTAGCATGCCCTAAGTCTTTCATTTCAAATTCAGTACTTAAAGCCTTTTTTATATCATTTATATCACTCATTTTATGTCCAACCAGTAATATGTCATCAACATACAAAAGTAAGTAAACAATCACTTCATTCTTATAATTTCTTTTAAAATAAAGACAATGATCAAAGGCACTTCGCACAAAGCCAATAGAAGACACATAATTGTCAAATCTAATATACCATTGCCTAGATGATTGTTTCAAACCATACAAAGATCTATTAAGCAAACAAACATTATTTGGCATTTTCGAATCAATAAAACCTGAGGTTGCACCATATAAATCATTTCATCCAAATCACCATGCAAGAAAGCAGTTTTAACATCCATTTGTTCAATCTCTAAATCATATTGAGCAACTAAAGCAAGCATGACTCTTATAGTAGTATATTTCACAACAGGAGAGAAAATTTCATTATAATCAATACCAGGCTTTTGTGTAAAACCCTTTGCAACAAGTCTAGCCTTAAACATAAGAGACTCTTTAGAAGAACTACCCTCCTTAATACTATAAACCCACTTATAGCTTACCAAAGATTTATCCTTAGGTTTAGGAAATAACTTCCATGTATCATTCTTCACAAGAGACTTCATCCCTTCTTCCATAGCACATAGCCACTCTTTAGATTGTTGACAACTCAACGCCTCTTCATAAGATTTAGGCCCCTTGAAAACTAAGTCTTGATATGACAAAACAGCAAATGAATGATAATCACCCATCCTAGTGGGTTCCATGATCTCTCTCCTAGCTCTATCACGAGCAAGTTGATAATCACCTAAGAGATCAACTACCTCACCTACTAAGTCATGTTCACCACCTACGATCTCAACTTGTTTCTCCTCAACAAGCTCAAGAGAGTTACCTACTTTTACTTGCATTCTAGTCTCTTCATCCTCATCCCTCTTAGGATCATCACTAGAGACTCTTTTACTCACATACGGCATATCACCTTCATTAAAGGTCACATTTCTACTGATTATCATCTTAAAACCCTTTTCATCTCTAGCCCAAAGTCTGTATCCTTTCACTCCCTCAGGATATCCTATGAAAACACATTTCTGAGATCTAGGCTCCAACTTACCTATACTTTCGTGAGAATGAGCAGAGCATCCAAAAGTCCTCAAAATAGTATAATCGGATAATCTCCCTGACCATACCTCTTCAGGTGTCTTACCATCTAAAACACTAGAAGGAGTTTTATTCACAATATACACCGCTGTCATCACAGCCTCACCCCAAAGTACTTTAGGAACCGCCAAACTAATCATCATGCATCTAACCTTATCCAATATAGTCCTATTCATTCTTTCAACAACTCCATTTTGTTGAGGAGTATAAGGAACAGTTTTGTGCCTGAGGATCCCATCATCTCTACAGAGTTGATCAAATTTAGTATTACAAAACTCCAGACCATTGTCTGTTCTTAGAACTTTGATCTTTTTATCCATTTGATTTTCAATTAAAGTTTTCTAATTTTTAAACTTTTCAAAAGTATCTGATTTTTGTTTCAAAAGGTAAATCCAAACTTTTCTTGAAAAATCATCAATCAGTGATAAAAAATATTTGTTGCCACCTTGAGTGGTAGGAGATGATGGGCCCCACAGGTCAGAATGAATATACTCAAGGATAGATGCAGTCCTATGCTGACCACTATTAAAATGAAGCATATGTTGTTTTCCTAAAATACAGTGCTTACAAAATGGAACCTTAGAAATCACATACTTTCCAAAAACCCCTCTCTTATTCAAAATGAGCAACCCCTTTTCACTCACATGAGCTAGCCTATTGTGCCACTTCAGGGTAGCATCAATCTCAGCACTAGAGGACTCAGCAATGTGACTCTGAACAACACTGGCTCTAGTGACATATATACCATTCCTCTTGATTCCTTTGAAAATAACTAAGGAACCCTAAATTATTTGCAAAGAACCATTACCAATAGAAATCAAGTTTCTATTCAAATCAGGAATATACCTTACTCTTTCTAAGGTAAAGGTATATCCATTACCAAACTTCAAAGTTACACTACCAATTACTTTAATGCTACAGGCTACATTGTTACCCATAACCACCTCTCCACCATCAAGATCATTAAAGTTCTCTAACCAAGGTCTTCTAGAGGTCATATGGAAAGTGCACCCTGAATCCATAAACCACTCACTGTCCTAACCACTGTCATCCATATAGTCGACAGTATTCACATCAGGAGTGGGTTCTGTCACCACATATACATCAACAGTCCTCTCATCTAGAGGAACAACTACATTCCCCTCATCCACTCTCTTCTCTTTCTGTTCATTCTTCTTCTTATAACAATCCTTTATAAAATCTCATGTCTTACCACACCCATAACACTGCCTAAGTCCACTCCTAGACTTAGATCTAGGTCCCCATTTCACCTTCTTCTTAGAATTGTTACGATTGCTCCCTTGATAACTCTGACTACTGGCTTGCCTAATCATAGGTCTACCTCTCACAGACAAACTCTCAAAATCTTTCCCGATTCGATAAGGGTATATCTATTACCAAACTTCAAAGTCACACTACCAATTCCTTTAATGCTACAGGCTACATTGTTACCCATAACCACCTCTCCACCATCAAGATCAATAAAGTTCTCTAACAAAGGTCTTCTAGAGGTCATATGGAAAGTGCACCCTGAATCCATAATCCACTCACTGTCCTAACCACTGTCATCCACATAGTCGACAGTATTCACATCAGGAGTGGGTTCTGTCACCACATATACATCAACAGTCCTCTCATCTAGAGGAACAACTACATTCCCCTCATCCACTCTCTTCTCTTTCTGTTCATTCTTCTTCTTATAACAATCCTTTATAAAATCTCCTATCTTACCACACCCATAACACTTCCTAAGTCCACTCCTAGACTTAGATCTAGGTCCCCATTTCACCTTCTTCTTAGAATTGTTATGATTGCTCCCTTGATAACTCTAACTACTGGCTTGCCTAGTCATAGGTCTACCTCTCACAGACAAACTCTCAAAATCTTTCCCGATTCGGTAAGGGTATATCCATTACCAAACCTCAAAGTCACACTACCAATCCCTTTAATGCTACAGGCTACATTGTTACCCATAACCACATCTCCACCATCAAGATCATTAAAATTCTCTAACCAAGGTCTTCTAGAGGTCATATGGAAAGTGCACCCTGAATCCATAATCCACTCACTGTCCTAACCACTGTCATCCACATAGTCGACAGTATTCACATCAGGAGTGGGTTCTGTCACCACATATACATCAACAGTCCTCTCATCTAGAGGAACAACTATATTCCCCTCATCCACTCTCTTCTCTTTCTGTTCATTCTTCTTCTTATAACAATCCTTTATAAAATCTCCTATCTTACCACACCCATAACACTTCCTAAGTCCACTCCTAGACTTAGATCTAGGTCCCCATTTCACCTTCTTCTTAGAATTGTTATGATTGCTCCCTTGATAACTCTGACTACTGGCTTGCCTAGTCATAGGTCTACCTCTTACAGACAAACTCTCAAAATCTTTCCCGATTCGGTAAGGGTATATCCATTACCAAACTTCAAAGTCACACTACCAATTTTTTTAATGCTACAGGCTACATTGTTACCCATAACCACATCTCCACCATCAAGATCATTAAAGTTCTTAACCAAGGTCTTCTAGAGGTCATATGGAAAGTGCACCCTGAATCCATAATCCACTCACTGTCCTAACCACTGTCATCCACATAATCGACAGTATTCACATCAGGAGTGGGTTCTGTCACCACATATACATCAACAGTCCTCTCATCTAGAGGAACAACTACATTCCCCTCATCCACTCTCTTCTCTTTCTGTTCATTCTTCTTCTTATAACAATCCTTTATAAAATCTCCTATCTTACCACACCCATAACACTTCCTAAGTCCACTCCTAGACTTAGATCTAGGTCCCCATTTCACCTTCTTCTTAGAATTGTTATGATTGCTCCCTTGATAACTCTGACTACTGGCTTGCCTAGTCATAGGTCTACCTCTTACAGACAAACTCTCAAAATCTTTCCCGATTCGGTAAGGGTATATCCATTACCAAACTTCAAAGTCACACTACCAATTCCTTTAATTCTACAGGCTACATTGTTACCCATAACCACATCTCCACCATCAAGATCATTAAAGTTCTCTAACCAAGGTCTTCTAGAGGTCATATGGAAAGTGCACCCTGAATCCATAATCCACTCACTGTCCTAACCACTGTCATCCACATAGTCGACAGTATTCACATCAGGAGTGGGTTCTGTCACCACATATACATCAACAGTCCTCTCATCTAGAGGAACAACTACATTCCCATCATCCACTCTCTTCTTTTTCTGTTCATTCTTTTTCTTATAAAAATCCTTTATAAAATCTCATGTCTTACCACACCCATAACACTTCCTAAGTCCACTCCTAGACTTAGATCTAGGTCCCCATTTCACCTTCTTCTTAGAATTGTTATGATTGCTCCCTTGATAACTCTGACTACTGGCTTGCCTAGTCATAGGTCTACCTCTCACAGACAAACTCTCAAAATCTTTTCCGATTCGGTAAGGGTATATCCATTACCAAACCTCAAAGTCACACTACCAATTCCTTTAATGCTACAGGCTACATTGTTACCCATAACCACATCTCCACCATCAAGATCATTAAAGTTCTCTAACCAAGGTCTTCTAGAGGTCATATGGAAAGTGCACCCTGAATCCATAATCCACTCACTGTCCTAACCACTGTCATCCACATAGTCGACAGTATTCACATCAGGAGTGGGTTCTGTCACCACATATACATCAACAGTCCTCTCATCTAGAGGAACAACTACATTCCCATCATCCACTCTCTTCTTTTTCTGTTCATTCTTTTTCTTATAAAAATCCTTTATAAAATCTCATGTCTTACCACACCCATAACACTTCCTAAGTCCACTCCTAGACTTAGATCTAGGTCCCCATTTCACCTTCTTCTTAGAATTGTTATGATTGCTCCCTTGATAACTCTGACTACTGGCTTGCCTAGTCATAGGTCTACCTCTCACAGACAAACTCTCAAAATCTTTTCCGATTCGGTAAGGGTATATCCATTACCAAACCTCAAAGTCACACTACCAATTCCTTTAATGCTACAGGCTACATTGTTACCCATAACCACATCTCCACCATCAAGATCATTAAAGTTCTCTAACCAAGGTCTTCTAGAGGTCATATGGAAAGTGCACCCTGAATCCATAATCCACTCACTGTCCTAACCACTGTCATCCACATAGTCGACAGTATTCACATCAGGAGTGGGTTACGTCACCACATATACATCAACAAATTCTCTCATCTAGAGGAACAACTACATTCCCATCATCCACTCTCTTCTTTTTCTGTTCATTCTTTTTCTTATAAAAATCCTTTATAAAATCTCATGTCTTACCACACCCATAACACTTCCTAAGTCCACTCCTAGACTTAGATCTAGGTCCCCATTTCACCTTCTTCTTAGAATTGTTATGATTGCTCCCTTGATAACTCTGACTACTGGCTTGCCTAGTCATAGGTCTACCTCTCACAGACAAACTCTCAAAATCTTTTCCGATTCGGTAAGGGTATATCCATTACCAAACCTCAAAGTCACACTACCAATTCCTTTAATGCTACAGGCTACATTGTTACCCATAACCACATCTCCACCATCAAGATCATTAAAGTTCTCTAACCAAGGTCTTCTAGAGGTCATATGGAAAGTGCACCCTGAATCCATAATCCACTCACTGTCCTAACCACTGTCATCCACATAGTCGACAGTATTCACATCAGGAGTGGGTTCTGTCACCACATATACATCAACAGTCCTCTCATCTAGAGGAACAACTACATTCCCCTCATCCACTCTCTTCTCTTTCTGTTCATTCTTCTTCTTATAACAATCCTTTATAAAATCTCCTATCTTACCGCACCCATAACACTTCCTAAGTCCACTCCTAGACTTAGATCTAGGTCCCCATTTCACCTTCTTCTTAGAATTGTTATGATTGCTCCCTTGATAACTCTGACTACTGGCTTGCCTAGTCATAGGTCTACCTCTTACAGACAAACTCTCAAAATCTTTCCCGATTCGGTAAGGGTATATCCATTACCAAACTTCTAAGTCACACTACCAATTTTTTTAATGCTACAGGCTACATTGTTACCCATAACCACATCTCCACCATCAAGATCATTAAAGTTCTTAACCAAGGTCTTCTAGAGGTCATATGGAAAGTGTACCCTGAATCCATAATCCACTCACTGTCCTAACCACTGTCATCCACATAGTCGACAGTATTCACATCAGGAGTGGGTTCTGTCACCACATATACATCAACAGTCCTCTCATCTAGAGGAACAACTACATTCCCCTCATCCACTCTCTTCTCTTTCTGTTCATTCTTCTTCTTATAACAATCCTTTATAAAATCTCCTATCTTACCACACCCATAACACTTCCTAAGTCCACTCCTAGACTTAGATCTAGGTCCCCATTTCACCTTCTTCTTAGAATTTTTATGATTGCTCCCTTGATAACTCTGACTATTGGCTTGCCTAGTCATATGTCTACCTCTTACAGACAAACTCTCAAAATCTTTCCCGATTCGGTAAGGGTATATCCATTACCAAACTTCAAAGTCACACTACCAATTCCTTTAATGCTACAGGCTACATTGTTACCCATAACCACATCTCCACCATCAAGATCATTAAAGTTCTCTAACCAAGGTCTTCTAGAGGTCATATGGAAAGTGCACCCTGAATCCATAATCCACTCACTATCCTAACCACTGTCATCCACATAGTCGACAGTATTCACATCAGGAGTGGGTTCTGTCACCACATATACATCAACAGTCCTCTCATCTAGAGGAACAACTACATTCCCATCATCTACTCTCTTCTTTTTCTGTTCATTCTTTTTCTTATAAAAATCCTTTATAAAATCTCATGTCTTACCACACCCATAACACTTCCTAAGTCCACTCCTAGACTTAGATCTAGGTCCCCATTTCACCTTCTTCTTAGAATTGTTATGATTGCTCCCTTGATAACTCTGACTACTGGCTTGCCTAGTCATAGGTCTACCTCTCACAGACAAACTCTCAAAATCTTTTCCGATTCTATCAACCTTAATCTCTAATCTTTACTCCTCAAAGAATTGATCACTATGTCGGGAGTCAAGGTATCTCTTCCATACTTAATAGCGGACTTAACATCCTTATACACATCAGGTATAGCATTCAACAGGATAATAGCTTTATATTCATCTGACACCTTCTCCCCAGTGTTAGCGATATCTTGAACTAATTTATTAAAAGTTTCAAGATTATCATCTAAGTGTTTAGACATATCAATTTTAAAGCTAAAGAACATCTCTAAAAGGAAAAGTTTATTAGATAGACTCTTGGACATGTATTGCTCTTCTAGCTTATCCCACAAAGCCTTAGCACTATCAAGTTTACCAACTTTTCTCAACACTTGATCAGACAAATGAAGAATTATAGAGGTATACGCAAGCTCATCATATTCAAGTTTTTGATCATCAGTCATAGTAGCAGGAAATTCACCAGTTATAGCTTTAGAAACTTTCTGTTGAATTAAGACCCCTCTCATTTTTTGCTGCCAAATGGGAAAATCCTTTTCCATTAAAAACTCAAAGTTCAAATGTTGTCATTGTCATTTGAAGTTTTTAATCAACACAAAGAATTTTTGAGGTCACAGTTCCACAGAAAAATAGTAATCAGATATTTCAATCAACAATCTAATATCACACAAGTCACAGTGCAATCAAAACAGGAATGAAGAAATATCAGACTGTAAATAGACTATTAACCTAGTAAGCAGTATATAATAGTGATAATAGACTATTTAATAAACTCAAAGAATCACAAAGATAGACAATGAGATTAAACAGGTCTATAATCACAAGAATTCACAAAGAATAAAACTACTGAAAACAAATAGACTAATAATCAAGATTCTAACAATTCAAGGTGTTAGAATTCACCAGGATTCCGTGAGGTTCAAGACCTCAGGTCAAGGCTCAATTCTAAACACCAGGTAACACAATTTACAGGGGAAATCAGGGGGGGAAATTCAACAATATGCAAGATCTAATAATAACAAAATCAAGAATCAAGGAATGCAGTGTGTTAGAAAGGTTTCACCAAGCTAGTTTGAATAACCAGCACCAAGAAGAGGAACTTGGAGAATCTGCAGAACTCCAAACTAACAATCCAATCCTCCAATACGGTTCACCAAGAACAAATTCCTCACAAGAAACACAAACAGAGAATGTATTAGTAGCTAGTTCAAAAATTAAAGAAGAATTAGGGTTTACTGCAATTAAAACGAGAAAAATCAAATATCAACAGAACCTTAAAATTTCTGTGATGAAAACTCGAACGAAGGCTCTTCACACCCTCAACAGCGCTCTGATAACACTTGTAAGGGAATAAGCCTCAAGAACATGCAGAAGCAATCATATATTCACCAAGAACATAAAGAATGATTTACACAAAGTTGAATCAAATGTTACAATGGGCTCAGAATTATCACATAGACATTGTACCCGTCTGTACAATCTTGAACCGGCCAAAAACTACACAAACCCTAAGGAAATAATCCAAGAAGCTACTTCAATGGACACCATTGAACAAATCGATCTACCACTCGAAAATCCCCTTTCAATCCTTTAGACAATATCACAAAGATAATATTCACTAAGAACAATGATTAAAACCAAGTGTTTTAATCCCTCACAAAGGACAAAACCAGGGAAGAAATAACGAGCAGAACACGAAATCTCCAGAACCCTTTTCACGCACTAAGCAAGAGGAATAATGGAATCTCTCTGTTTCACGCACAAAACCAGAGAACAAAAATGGAATTAATCTCACAAACTGGATAGTTAAGTTGGTATATATATAAACAAGCCCAACTAGAAAGCCAACTAATGAGCCACTAATTAGCCCATTTATCAACCGGGCCAGAGCAACTAACTTGGATTATTCCTTTTGAGCTCGGTTTATGAGCCTGATTCTTGATTGAGTTATTGGGCAATGGTTTAGTCTTAAAACATTTTCTATCTTGGGCCAAGCCCATATTTCATCATTGCCCCATAGAGTTAGGAAACCAAATGTCACAAATGGCATCAAATCCCAACAATTTCAAAGGGAAAAAGTCAAACAAATCAAAACCATCAAAGGAGATAGATATAAACAAAGCCAAATGATCTATAAGTAGCTGCCAATTCAACTTCATATGTAGGTTTCAATCAACAAATGACTCTATAACATCCAATTGATATATACAACCCACATTAACAAAAAAAAAATTCTAAGATAACAGTAACAAACCCACTTCATTTGCTGTATAAACTTTTATGGCTTCTTGATAATATAAAATTTCCAAGGCTGATGCATGAGTGTCTTCCCTCCTTAATCCGGAATTTAGCTTGAAAACTTCACATTTGTATGAGACTATGCTAGTCTATTTAGTATATTTTGGACATTTTGATCAGCCTCTTCTAATTTAACTGAACTGATATGTAAGTTTCAAATGAGTTTACTCTGTTTCAAAGGACCTATACCAAGCAAGCCCAACATATAGAAATAAAAATACATTATTCAGTGAATCATAGGCCCTGTTTGGGAGGGATTAAATTTTTCTACAGTAAATCAATTCTCATTTTCAACCACACATTCTTCAATAAAATAATATTTTCCATCACATCAATAATTTTTTCTTCTTTTTCAACCACACATTTTCCATCATATCACTATTCAAAATCAATTCTTCCCCCAAAAATCTCTCCCAAACAAGCTCATAATAAGATTCCAACATCGAAGTTAATGGCATCAATGAATATCGAAACTCCATCTGCTTATCTACTCCAAATAGGAGGCATAAGTATCACCTACAAAATTATAGAGTTTTTGAGTAAGATCACTCGAGGGTAGGAATTTTATTAAAAGCATGAACACTAAGCAAACAAAAGGATTGTATAACATAGGCGTTATAAACATAATGACAGTGTTATCTAGTACTTTGGAAAGAACTTTGCCTAATGAATTGTAAGAGAAGTTGGAATTCAGAAGCTAAACAAACTAAAAAATAGGAACTCTAAGAGATTAAAGGAACATATCAGATATCCCTTTTAATTTTAGGTAACAACTTAGTCCATCTAAGAACTGCGTGTAGAATATAAAGCGGTAAGAATGCAGGGCTTTTTCTCTTTTTAATTTGTATTTTGGTAAAATGCAAACTTTTTGTTTACAGTACTTGAGACATAGAGATAGATCATTTGTGCAGTATTATTTGGGTTCAAGTATCTCTATAATACAATCCAAGATACATAATTATAATTGGTAAGATAGGAAGTGTGATTAATCAAACGTTTCTCGTTGGAGAAGAGCAGAAAATTGCCATTCAAATGGTTGTTCATATCTTCATCGATTCTGGTTATTGGTAAGCAAAATTTACGGCATAGAGTTCACTCAAGAGACTGCTCATAAACTACAATAAGTCCAGTCTAACTACCTGCTCATTTTTTACTGATTAAGGACCAATAATATTAGAGATTTATGTAGTCACTGATATGAACAAAATTCAGATTTTTAACGTTATTGATTACTTAATAAAAAGAAAATATAAACTCACAACATGAAACATAATTGAATTGGCGCTGAGACAGTGTCTAAAACTTAAATGACAAAACAAGGTCACATATTGTATATAAAATCACCTGTTCGTGAAAACCATCGAATGCAAAGAATTTGAAAGATTTGGTCATTGGAACCGGAGTGAAGGCATAAGTTGTAGTGATGAAATTGAAGGAATGAGTTTGAGCATACTATTCTTGCCATTAACGGAGAGAAACGAAGTTGAGAGTGTGCAGAATTTGATTATAATGTGGTGGGATGAAAGATATATTCAAGGGTTTGAGGGTTTTATAACGTATTTAATACGTTCTTAATTGATTTAATTAGTTATTAGGGTGTCAATCAATTTAGTCAGTTTTTTAGGGTATTAGGCCTAATTTTCCCTACATTAAATTGGTTGGAGTGAAATGGGCCTTAATGGATTTGTGTTGGAAATTTTAATTGGGCTTCAATGTAGCTGAATTATATATATATATATATATATACACACACATTCATGCAAGGGGAAAGAAAAAAAAATGTGGAAACGGAGGAGGAAAAAAATTGCCGCAGGAAAGAAAAGAAAAGAAAAAAAGAAAAACAAGAGAAAGAAAAGAGAGAGAGAGAGAGAGAGAGAAAAAGAGAGAGAAGAGAAGGGGGGGAACAAAGGACAGAAGAAAAAGGTGGTGCTGGGAGAAACATGAGACAGGGAAATGTGGAAGAGGAGAGGAAAAGAAGAGAAAGAGAAAGAAGACCGCATACACGAGAAATTTCACGTTTCATTAATTTTTGGTGATATCATTCCACTTTTGCGTGTTTTATTTTTACAGTATGAATAACTAATTTTTATATTAGGAAAAACAAGCCGACGTGTAATTCTTTATTTATCTATTCAAGATTTATCTGTTTGATTTATTATGAGTTTAATGCATTAAATTATCTGATCAATAACTTGATGATTATGTAAGTCTCTTACGAATCGAGAGATGAGTTTGAGATTTAGACCATATAGTAAAATTCGATAAATTAGTATAACATGTAGAGATACTTATACTAATTATTGCTGTCATAATATGAATTATTAGAACTAGTGTTTCGTTTAACTAAAATTGATTCACATGGATATATGAAATTTAATTAGTTAAATAAGCTCAATGAGAACTCAAGAGGGGTAAATTGAATACAATAGAAGAATTCGATCGAACACTACATTAAGTTATGAATCTTGAATTAAGAATTAAGGTGATCAATAGATGAAATTGTTATACCCAAATATTCATCACATATTTATTTCTTCAATTGTCCGTTATTTGCAATCTTTTTATATTTTAAATTAGTTAAAAGTAATTAGAAAAAATAATCACAACCATCATAATTATTTACTTTATCAATTAAGAGTTAGAAAAAAATTAGATTAAGTTGTAAAGTATAGTCCTCGTGGGAAAGATAATCGGACTCAAATGTTCATTATATTGTTTGTTACGATATCATACACTTGATATAAAAAATGCAACAAATTTTTGGCGCCGCTGCCGCAGACTATTTACTTTTAGTTTTAGTTTATTTTATTTTTAATTGTTATTTGATTTGATTTACTTTCTTTTAGGGTATAAAAGAATGTTCGTTGTATGCTCCGTACCCAAGGCGACAATCTTGAATCGTTTGATACGGAAATAAAACGTACTTTCAGACGAAAGCACAAGGAACACAAACAAAAACAACAACATTAAATTACTAACAGTCAAAATATTCACACCTATAGCCGTGCCTTTGCACTCCAGTATTGTGTACCCAGATTTCAGTGTAAATAATTTTCAGATAAGGGCATAGTGGATCAATTTGATGAGCAATACTCTCCAATTCTACGGGTTACTTCATGAAAATCTGAAAACACGTATCTCCAGATTTCTCAAAAATTGTCAAAACTTCCATACTCTGGGGGTTAATGAAGATGCTATTAAGTTACAATTATTTCCATATACACTGAGAGATGCTGCATTGGAGTGGTTAGACGCCGAATCTCATGGAAGCATTACTGCATGGGAAGAACTAATCAGAAAATTTTGCAACAAATTCTTCCCACCTACGAAAGTAGCTAAAATCAGATTGGAAATTCAATATTTCCAACAGAAAGATGGAGAAAGCTATCACGAGGCATGAAACAGATTTAAAGAGTTGATGCGAAAATGTCCAAATCATAGAATCACAATAGGTAATCAAGTGCAGTACTTCTACACCGGACTCTTACCACTGTCAAAATCTCAAGTGAATTCCTCTGCTGGTAGATCGATCATAGGAAAATCAGTACAACAAACCATGGATTTATTTGAGTTAATTGCCACAACATATTTAATGTTTTCAATTGAAAGAGCGGTACTACTAAGCATCTGGGATGTATGAATTAAATAGAACAGCATCTACAAATGCGCAGATAACAGCTTTGACAAAGCAGATAGAGCTATTGGTGAAATCACAAACAAGAAGAGCACATGCAGTGATGTGTGGTCCATCATGTGAAAACTGTGGAGCTAACCATTTGATAAAAAATTGTATGTCTATGGAATTTCCCAAAGAACAAATCAACTTCATTCAGAATGGTTCCCGCAATTTTAATCCATATTCACAAACATATAACCCAGGATGGAGACATTACCCGAATTTTAGATGGTCAGATAATCAACAAGGGAATTGTTCAAATAATGCCCAGCATGAGAACAAACTAAGTTTGGGAGAAATGTTTCATCAATATATGCAGAAAATAGACAAAGTATTCCAACAGATTAATAGTAATTTTCAAAATCAGCAACCATCTATCAAGAAGTTGGAGACACGGATTGGTCAGATAGCTTAACAACTTGCAAAATGTCCACGTGATCATTGCCAGCAATACAATGACAAATCCTAAAGAGCAAGTGATGGCAATAAGAGTAGTGAAAAACGATCTACCTAAGGCTCATGTAAAGGTTAAAGCACATATACCTCCACTTTAATTTCCCTAAAGACTTCATAAAAAAGTCGATGGAAAAAATATTCATTCTATAAATATAAGGAGATGGGTACAATTACCAGAGTTTACTGCAAAACGACCAAAAAAAAGATGACCAGGAAGATGTTGATGAAGTTATAATGGAAGAAAAATCTGCATTGACTTCAATTGAGAATGAAGAAAGTGGAGAAGCATCCACTGCCAAGGCCCAAGTCCAAGGCTTATGTGCCTCCCATTCCTTTTCCTTAAAAGCTCAAGAAGAACAAACAAGACACAAAATTTAAAAAAATTCTTGATGTTCTCAAAAAGCCCCAGATCAATATTCCGTTGATTGATGCGATATTACAAATTTCAAACTACACAAAATTTTTGAAAGAGATGTTGACAAAGAAAAGAAAGCTTCCAGAGTTTGAAATTGTAACATTAATGGAAGGAAGTAGTGCAAGAGTGCAAAACAAATTGCTTCCTAACTTGAAAGATCCAGAGAGTTTTACTTTGCCTATTTCAATTGGAGATTCTATTATGCATTGTGTGACATGTGTGCTAGTATAAATCTAATGTCATATTCTGTTTACAAGAAATTGGGATTGGGTGAAGTCAAATCAACATCAATAAAGTTACAACTAGCTGATAGAACAATTTCAAAGCAACGTCGCAAAGTTGAGGATGTG